>OY723401.1:81630534-82230534 GCA_963210345.1 Inga oerstediana | reverse complement strand
GCCAAGTCTCTCCACTCAGGAGATGTGGAACATCAATGGCAAACAGGAAAAAGATATGGGACTAGCACCCAAATTAATAAATATCCTTTTCATGAGTAAAACTTTGGCATATTGTCAAAGAAGAAAATATAACAAATAATAGGATTCCTACCTCCTGAACTTTCCCCAGCACCCTGTTGATCAAACGGTTTGCTTGAATCTGGGTCAACACTGATGCATAAAAGATAAAACAAATCAACATAATTTTTGGTCAAAGTTTGCAATCAGAAAGAATCGCGCATACAACAACAATTATAAAATGTACCTTGATGACGCGGCATTTCTCTTCCCTTGCACCTCAGAAAGATGCTCAGATTTAACTGAATGAACATCAATAATGGGGAAAAATTAGGACATCATTTAACAAAAATAAAAACCATGATTGGCACATCATAAACAAACCTGTAAGAACCTTTTGCTGAGAATCAAGTTTCACAGTAACATCAGATCGACGTATAGCTATGACCCGACAGAGATATCCCTTCAAAGGGCCCACTCTAATTCTCAAGGTTTGACCGATAGTATACAATCCATCATTGTTTGCATCATTGACTGCACCAAAAAACAAAACAAAACACATCATGCAATATCATTAATGGGCAGTTCTAGAGCAAAAACAACTGAAAGAATTAGGCCTATTTACATTCACGGCTATGATCTCTTGCTTGCCATGGCTTTTCAGGTGACAAGGGGGATTTAGGAGATGTTGGCAAATCTTCAAAGACTGAAGAATCTGGTTCCTGACCCTGCGTGTATAATATTGTAAAAAAACATCAAAACCCATTTTAGGTGACCATAAAGTTCATATTCTTAAAAAAGAATTCCAACCTTTCCACTACAATCACCAGCACTAAGCTTGAGTTTCTCACACATATGAGATTTGGCAGTAATATAGCCACCATTCTCTTCCTCATTACCATCACATATAAAAACAACCCCTCTATAGATGTACCTAACAATTCCTTGTTTACCCTGCAATATGACATGGAGTAGTGTTCTAAATTCAAGACAGATTCCAAAAAAGGTGACAACTAGCAATAAGACATCCTTTGCATCAGACCTCAGATGGGCCCCCAATAATCCTGACAGTATCATTCACAGTGATGGTCTTATTCTGCTGATCTTGGGCACTAAGTTTTATATCAACTAGTCCACACTTTATGTGACGGCGTTCAACGGTTGTAGCAACAGGTCCATCTGGACTCTCTTTCAGTATCTATAGCAGACAAAAGGGTCAATGAAATTCAGCTCTCTGAAAACAGGTGACAGTCAAAATCAGATACATGTAACAAGAGTTGCATAGGTTCAATATCATACCTTGTAGGTATCACCTTTATCCATGCCTACGATAACACCAAAGTCTTTCTTGCTGCAATAGTGAATACATATGAAATGAAGGTCATATGCATTTAATAATGTAAATTAGTGCAAATTCATATTTGCAAGTGTGCGTGTGGGAGAGAGGGAGGGAGGGAGAGTACAGGTCCATAAAGTATCATGAACGCTGAAAGTTCACAAGGACTTACCCAAAACATACAAGATCATACATTTCAAAACCATTAACCACACCAGAGCTAGATGAACCCTCTCCTTTCTCACCTCCTTTGTCTCCTCTTACCGTCTGCTTTTTCTTAGGCTCGCCATAAATCTGAGTCAGCCATTCCATATCATTTGATACAGAGTTTTCAGATGGCACAAACTTTAAGACCTCTTCATCTTTTGGCACGACACCCCAAAAATTTAATGAATCTATAGATACTTTTTTGTATAAATATCCATCCTTGAGCATTAGACCATCAAGAACCTCAAAGACCTTGCCAGTCTCACGGTCACGTTTATAATGCATGAGAGGTCGAAATTCCCTGCAGGGTTAAAATTGAGACAGTTGTTTCAGAAAAGGAATTAACAGCATACAAGGATAGCCAATATTACTCAAGTTCACTAGAGCTGATTAATCTTGCAGCCGGTGCGTCATTGTTTTGAAGCCTACGCCCCCCACCCTGTAAATGTGAGAAAAGTACATCCACTGAGATTGCTATATTCATGTATTTCTAAAGACAGGCTTATGATTATAAATGGATAACAACAGTTTGTGTAAAAATTACCACCATAAAGTTAACCTAAAACTACAATAACACAGCACAACAACATCCACCACTTAATATCAATAGAAATCAAAAGAGCATCAGATAAGAAATAGGCCAAGGTTCGATCACCAACCAATATGTGCTTGTCTCTAGCATTCATGTGACAAAGAATAATACATTTCTGACATTCATTCATGACAAATATTACCACACTAACTTATGTATCCTCCCCAAAATCTTACGGTTACACACACACAGACACAAAGATATCAAAACTGTTTCATCCAGGTTGGAGCATGATAATAAGTGCATTAAATCATAAAGTAGGAAACACTTAATAGTGAAGAACAGTTCTGATTTTATTTGGAGCAACCATTTGCTAATGTACTCAGGCCTACAGCTTCATGCAATCCATAAATATTAGGAATAGATACCTATATGGTACTCAAATGAAAATAATCAACATCCACCACAGCTAGTATATAAAGGGCAGAGAAAACAGAAAAATTCAAAAAAAAAAAAAGTTGTGAAGATCTGTTACAAATTTGGCAGCCATCGCTTGTAGATCAATTCTCGGAATAAGCTTCACTGTCACTTTTTTCTGTGTCTTGTTCACAGCCACAACCTGCAGAAATAGAATTGATAAACAGCAATAAGCTTTTCATATGTGGCTAGGAAGATATAAGTCAACATTTTATTAGTACAGTACCTGTGTTAGGTCACCCTTGTATTTACCATTTTTCACCCGGGCCCACATGCCCACAGATACTTCATTGCATCTGCTTCGTACTGAGAACAGATGATGAATTTCATTCTTTGGAAGAGGATGTACTCGAGTAACATAAATACCAGAGATCCCATTGCACGCCTGAAATGTAATATTAAGAACAGATCAAAAGATTTAGCTGCAAGTAGAAACATTTCAAAACTGGTTGATATCAATTATTTTATCAACATTTCCAGTACATGAGTTACCTGATAAATATCATATTGCTTTTCAGCTTCAATGTAGATATATCCCTTCATATGGTCAACGGCAAATGCAGATATTATCTGCAGTTTATTACCCAGGGATTTCAATTCAACAAACTTCTGCATCAGACAGAAAGCAGAATGCCTTTCACGCCCAACCTGCAGCAACCAAAGATTAGAAGGGAGGAAACGAACCAACCAAAGTTGTTTGAAGGTGATGACTGGAACTTTTATTCGTAAAAATTAGTAAAAACAGGATACAGATGTCGTACTGTGCATTTGACTTTCCAAATAGTGGGCATTGATTCAATGGCAGTTGTTAAAGAATTCAACTCAAATGTTTTGTCATCATACTCTTCTCCAGCATAAGCAGCAAATTTAGAGCCACCGCCATAACGTTCTTCCATCATTTTATCAAATTCTTCCTCATCCATCTCTTCCTCTTTGGGAAAGACTGGAAGGCTATGGGCCTTAGAAGGCTCACTCTTTGTTGGTTGCACAGTATCAAAATCCTCGTCTAGAAAGTCTGTTAAACAATTTTCAGAAAGCTACCCAAAGAAGAAGCAGAAATGAAAGAAAAACTAACTTGAACTGGCAAAAAGAATAATAATAATTCCATCTCTAAGAAGTCCAAATCAAGACATCAGCCACGGACAGGCTAATGACATGAGAGAACACGCAATTAAAGTAAACAAACATCTAAGAAAAAATGGTGGCAAACCGGTAAGCTTGAGAACAAATCATAACAATGGTGATGAAATCAAACAGCAAATAAGGAAATAAATCAGAATACTGCACTCAATAACAAACAAAATATTTGTCCCATTTCACTATGAAATAAGAAGCAATTCAGATTCCAAAGAACTGTAGGCCGATCTTCTAAATAAAATGCCACTCTTTGATATAGTATATAAACATTAAAAACCAAGGAAAACTAAACAAAAAATTAAAATCAGACAAGCCTTGATGGCTGCAACCTTGACAAAGACAAGTTCTACAACGCCCCCTGAAAACCATAAGAAAGACCAAAAATGACCGCCAAAGACATGAAATTCAAGCAACCCAGCCCATCCATTCATAAATTGCCTCCATACAGAGCAAAAACACCCGGATTGAGAAAGGCTCGACAGCCAATGAAACCAAAAAAAAAAAAAACATGGTCAAAACCCTAGGAGTTCCGGCAAAAGCGTGAGTAATAAACAAAATGTACGACCAGAAGAAAGAGGCATAAGCATTTCTATACCATCACTGAAGTCACTGTCGAAGCTGTCGTCAGTATCTCCAGCCTCAGCGGCGTCTTCGAAGAATTGCAGAACCCCCCGGTTCCTCGTCTTGCGGCCACCACCAGACTTGTCATCCCCATCGCTTCGCCTCCTCTTTCCGGAGGAATCTTTGCCGGCGACTTCCTTGCCCTTGATCGTCATTTCCGGCGAGAATGCAGAACAACAAACGCATGCAGATGGTCAGAGACTGAAGAGGAGTGAGAAGAAGTGGCGAGTGAGAAATTTGAGAGAATGAAAACGTCCTTGGGAAATATGTTTAGCCGTTTAGCTTGGGAAATGTTTTTGGGTTATGGGGTAACTTTACCGGAAGTTTTTCGGATGAATTTTTGTATCTAACCTTGCGATCTCAGTTAATTTTAACGATTAGTAAATCAAATATGTTAACTATTAAGGTAGTAATCCACATATCATCCATATTATTTTTGTTCAAGTATAAATTTATCCGAAAATCCACATATCATCTACTTAATTTTTTTTCAAAGTTATATTTAAAATTTTTGGGGTAAATTTACACCTTAACAAGATTAAAACGGATAGGATTAATGTGTAAATTTACCAATGAAGTTTTGTCCGATGAGCGTCTGGCACAAATATCTTTTAGAATGGGCAAAAATACCAATGAACAATTAAAAAGGGGCATCCACCACAAAAACCGTTAATCCGTACTAACGACGTTAAATTATAAGAGAAGAAAACCCCTAACGGCGTTAGTACGAATTTAACGGTTTTTGTGATGGATGCCTCTTTTTAATTGTTCATTGGTATTTTCGCCATTTCTTAATTGTTCATTGGTATTTTGTCCCTTCTAAAAGATATTTGTGCCAGACGCTCCTTGGACAAAACTTCATTGATAAATTTACACCTTAATCCAAACAGATAACACGTGGACTGTCACCTCAACATATTTGGTTAATTAATAGTCAAAATTAACTAGGATAATAACAAAACTAAAATTGCTCTCTTTTTAACACTTTCAAGGCAAAATTGCACCTTAACCCAAACAGATAACACGTAGACTGCCACCTCAACATATTTGGTTAATTAATAGTCAAAATTAACTAGGATAATAACAAAACTAAAATTGCTCTCTTTTTAACACTTTCAAGGCAAAATTGCCCCCAAAAAACTTTCAAAACAAAATTACCCCTTAATAAAAACTTTTAGGACAAAATAGACCATTAACCCAATTTTTTTTTAGAACTAAGAAAAGTTGTCATAAAACTTATTACTATTAAAAAAAATGAATTATTTAATCTTATAGTTTCACCTAGTTTACAATTCAGGTAGTTTGACTCGTCGTGATTTAATACTTGTTTGGAATAGCTTACTTTAGCTTATAAGTGTTTTTAAATAATGATTTATGGTATACAAAATAAGTATGTGAGAGGAATTTTATCTCGACTTATGTGAAAAATATTTATAAATTAAAAATAAATTATCCCAAACATTGGCCTGTTTGATTCTGTTTTGGAAAACTGTTTTTTTGTTTTTAAAAATAAAAGAACAATAAACTCTGTTTGACAAATTGTTTTCTTCTAGTTGTTTTTAAAAACAAAAAATAGATATCTGTTTTTGAAAACTAAAAACCGGAAACAGCCCCAATATGTTTTCTGTTTTCTGTTTTTGTTTTTTTTATCTTTTTGTTCTCAAAAATCGCAGCCCATCCTGATACTTCCGTTCGACCCGACTTTTTAGCCATGAAACTGATGAAAGTGCCTTGAATGGTAGCCGTCGCTCGCTAAAGCTTCCCGCGCTGGCTCGCCGTCTTCCCCGCTTGCTCGCCGTCCCCCGCTCGGTGGTTGCCGAGCCACCACCCTCCCTGCACTCTGTTTCTCTAAAGCCACATTCGAGAGGTGGTTGTTGCTCGATTTGCTACAGTAGCACTCATTAGTGCTTGCATACATAATGGAATTTTCACTCAAATAGCGAAAAATTGCAGTTTCTTTCTGTGTAGTAGGATTGAATCTACAAATGGGATGCATGCTAACTTCTCGATTAAATGTCTCAATGAGCGTGATAACTCTTATCTGAGAATTAGAGTCTACATTAAAAAAATTTGGTACTGGGGATTCCTTTTCTCTGTACTTACAATTCAGTAGTCTCGAATCAATGGGTTCATTGACTGGAATACGGATCTCAGTTAATAACTTCTTATGATGTGGATCATGGAATTAGTTTATTTGGATTTGTGAACTTAGAGAACATAAGTTTATTGCCATTGTCTATCTCTCTTTCCTTTTCTCTGTGTTGGGGATGTTGTTTTAATTTTCTGATTTGGTTCATGATTTTTTATTGCATTCGTATAATTATTTTTATTAAGAAGTAACTGCCTTCTGAAACTTTGTATGGCATTTACACAATTCCAGTGATAGAATTGTGAGCAAGTTTTGTTCAGTTTTCTCCTTTTATGCTTGTTTTTTCATTGAGAGAAGAAGGTTCAGTTCAGTTAAATTGGCTTTGGACTTGCTAGTATTGATATATTGATATGTATTCTTGTCCAAGTCTCTATGCATATGATGGCTCTATAGACTAGTTTAATTTTGGACTTAGTGTCTTTATTGAAATACTAATTCCTCATATTGTGTTCTCATAAGAGGCACAGAGTGTGGTGCTCCCTTTCATATAGAGAGGCATATAGGCTGTAGTTCCAAGCCTTTGCAAAAAGTGGACTCTAGTATTTTGGGTATCAAGTGGGGAATTTTTACTTATTTTGCGTACGAAGCATAAAGAATTTTCTCAATTGTTACAACACACTGGATTTGGTTGGGATGCTGAAACAAATACAGTCACTGCTAATGAGGAGGTTTGGAATAACTATGTTATGGTATGTAATCATTGTGATTTATTTGATTAGATAGTTTGGGTTCTTTCGTTTCTAAATTTATGATATTGAAATACATAATTTGTAGGCACATCCTGAGGCTTCACAATTCAAAAAGCATGGGCTAGAACATTACAAAATGCTGGGCATAATATTTAACAGAAGCACTGCAACAGGGGTACTTCATCATGCATCTACGCAAGATCCACCAAATTCTGATGATGAGGTTCGACTTGATTATGAATATCTCAATTCTGGAGTTCATGTAAACCTTAACAAGGACGAAGACAATGTTGCTCCAGACATAGTTGAGAGAGTTACACATAGTGGAAAGCGGAGTATTGAATTCTCTTATCGAAAGAAAAAGAAAGAACCTAGGTCTATGCAAATAGGGGAAGCTATTCAAGCATTTGTTGAGACATCTAAGGCAAGGGCAGAAGCTCAACTTGCTAAGGCCGAGAGGTGGAGGTCAAGGAGTGAAGCTAGTGTTGGAAGCCCAGCATCTAATAGTTATTCCGTTTCTGCATATGTTGCTATTCTAAATGAGATGGATCTCTCTAACGATATTTATGTTAAGGCAATGAAGTAGTTTAAGGAACCTATCAATAGGGAGTTGTTTATGGCAGTGCCGTTAGAAAAGAAGAGAGCTTGGCTAGAAAGCTTATAAATATAGACACACAGACTTATAGCTTTCAAATTAGATTTTACATTATTATGAACTATGCTTTGTTTTATGTTTCATATTTTATTTAAAATTTAACATGTTAATTTTGTTAATAGTAAATCATTTTTGTGTTATTTATTGATGATTTTATTTGATTTTTATCAAACTAGTTTATTAATATAATAACATATTAAGTAATTTTAAAAAATAATGTTAATATCTATTATATAAAAGATCTAAATAAATAAAAGCAGATTTTTTTGTCTTTTATTTTTAAAACTTGTATTAAGAAACAATTATATAATTTTATTTTAAAAAAAACTTGTTTTAAAAAACAATCATCCAAACAAGTTTTTTAGTTTTTTGGTTTTTAAAACTTGTTTTCAAAAACAATCAACCAAACAAGTTTTTTTATTTTTTTGTTTTCAAAACTTGTTTTCAAAAATTGTTTTATAAAACTGTTTTTGAGAATAAAAAATAGAGAATAGAATCAAATAGGCCTTAGTCTCTATAATTTCCTGGTTTTTATAAAACATTGGACTCACCCACAATCTCATCCCATGCGGCGCTGTCGGGCATCTTTACCAGTGACACATTTACAAAAGTAAGGTTTTTCTTTTCCATACTAAACCTTTGTAAATTACATGAGAATGGATCACAGGCCTTTAAACATAATATAGGATTCTATAAAGGGTTAAGATGTAAATTTATCAACGAAGTTTTATCTAAGGAGCGTCTAGTATAAATATCTTTTAGAAATGGTAAAAATACCAATGAACAATTAAAAAGGGGCATCCACCACAAAAACCGTTAATCCGTACTAACGGCGTTAAATTATAAGAGAAAAAAACCTCTAACGGCGTTAATACGGATTTAACAGTTTTTGTGGTGGATGCCCCTTTTTAATTGTTCATTGGTATTTTTGCCCCTTTTTAATTGTTCATTGATATTTTTGCCCCTTCTAAAAGATATTTGTGCCAGACGCTCCTTGGACAAAACTTCATTAATAAATTTACATATTAACCCTTCTATAAATAGGCTTAAAAAGTTATATATGAATTTAGAGACATGTGTTTTTAAGACTATTTAAAAACCTATATTTTAAATAAGAAATATGCATTTTCATTCCACTCCCTCTATGGAAAAAATTTTATATAAAGTTAAACAATAAAAAAGATTCATTTTTGCTCGAAATGGTTTTATGCTCATGCATTATGAATGATCACCCGGAGTATAAAATGAATCAAATAAAACCACTTTGGGTGTCATCCTAGGGAGCGGCCTCTCCCCTTTTCCAATTCTCTCTGCTGCCATTTGCCACTTTCCCTCCTCCAATCAAAGCCTTCCACTTACTTATACTTGAATAGAAAAGAAGCAAGCAAAAATAATTGAAAAATGGCCATTCTCTTTACATAATTAATTTGATTGTTTTTTTAAAAAAATAATTTTATAATCCTTAATTATTATTTTTTCTCAATTATAACTAAGTCGATCCAGTGTCAGGCCCAACTATGATGGATATAAGTTGCCACAACTATAGGTATTTATCCTTATACTTGTAATTTGTTAATTTATAATCCTTAATTACTAGATATTTATCCTAATGACATGGTGCTCACAATTATAGGTATTTATCATTAGTTACGAGCGTTATAGGGTTATTTTTCTTATAAATTAACAAATTACAAGTATAAGGATAAATACCTATAATTGTGGCAACTTATATGCATCATAGTAGGGGCTGACACTTAGTTATAATTGAAGAAAACTAATAATTAAGGATTATAAAATTATTTTTGAAAAACAATCAAATTAATTATGTAAAAAGAATGGCCCCTTCCAATTTTTTGCTTGCTTCTTTTCTCCTTGCATGGTACAATGCACAATCACCTTTGAACTCAAAAGGTTTATCTTGTTTAGGAGTTTTTTTCTACTTGACAAAGGTTTTTCTCAGGAGGTTTAGAGTGTAAAGAGTTTTCATTTCTCTTAATAAATATATTTTTTAAAATTCAAACTTATGTTATCTTTCTTACGCAGCGAGGACATTTACCACCTCAACTAATAGTTTTTTGGCACATATTTGAATTTTTTTTATAAACAAAAGTTTAAATGAGTTGAGTCCTAGAAAATAATTTTAAAAAATTTTTAGCTAGACATAGGTATACTCCTTTTGAAAACAATCCTATTTAAGGCACTGTTGAACACTAAATGTAAGCACTTATCCCAATAGGGAATTAAGCATTGATTTGTCACATTGTGAGAGGTTAACCCCTTCCATTAGATCCAACCAGTATGCTAAACAAAACAAACAAAGTTGTAATGGGTTGATAGGGTAGCCCAATTTAGGACATATGGTGAGGGTTGGGCCTCAAGAATAGGGGCCTGTAAAAGGACAAGACTAACTCGAGTTTGGGTTTTTTTCAGAATCTTTTATCTCTTTTTCTTCTCAAAATCCCATCTTAACGCTCAGATTTTAAAAAATAAATAGTTCATATTTTATATTTTATAAAAATATTATTTTAAACATAAATAAATAAAATTAAACTGTTAAAATTTGATCTACACAATTTATGACTATAACACAAATAAAATTTTCAAAAATCAAATTACAAAATACTATAATAATTGTTTTTAAAAAATATTAAATCTAAATTATTCTCTCTTTTTTAACCAAAAGTGAAGATAAGATTCTAAAAAAAAAAGATAAAAAATGATTCTCGGGGGCGTTCTCTAGTTACTAACCCATATTCACAGCTGTTTTCTCTTTGGAAGTTATAACTTTTGCTGCCATGGAAATTAGTACACCACTAATAATGATGACTTGACAATCATAAGGGGAGAGTTATTGTGAGTTTGTGACTGCGGTCTCCTACAACAGGCTAGGTGGATCACAACGACAAAGTTTAGCTGCGTTGAAAACTAAGGTATTAATATCTGGATCGAGTATTGAATTGGTTGGGGTATTGGATTAAAGATTAGTGGGTCAGATTTGGGCTAAATCGGAGCTAAACCGGGACCAAACTGATGAGAAATTGAAGGTTTTAGATTTATTGGTATGAAATTCTAAAAAAAATATTAAAAAAAAATTTTAAGTTGGAAATCGGATCGGACCAGCCGGTCGGTCCGGTTTCCATAATCCTGGAAAACACACATCATCTTCAAGGATTGAGCTCCAACTTACCCTGGTTGTAGAGTCACATGAAGCTGAGGATTGTTATTTTTTTTTTTTTTTGGTTAAACCATCCGGTATCTGGGGGTATTCTGGGTTCATTGCCCGCCCTCCAACTAATCCGGACCCAACCGAGGAGCACTTACGCGGGCAGGTCGGTACCGATGGGACAACCTCTTTGAGGCTGCGTTAATTATCGCGTCTGTCACCCCCCAGGATTCGAAACCTCGTCCTGAGGGGTGCCGGCCGTAGACCCTTCCATCTCGACCGAGCGCCCATTGGTAGCTGAGGATTGTTATTATGGTTACGTTATATCACTGTGTTTGTGTTAAGTTCTTTTATTTTATTTTTTCTTTATATGTTTATGGGTTTGAATTTGTGTGAGTGTATGTAGAAAACTTGAGAGAGTTATCACGAATTGAGCCAGAAAATACTTAAATATGATCCAATTAGTAGTCACAGAAAAAATGAAGATGTAACAAAATATTAAATATTGCCTTTTATTAGAAATACAAAATTGAGTTATAAAAAAAGAGGATAATTACAAAATTGACCCTAGATAGGCCTTGTTGTGCTCATATGGGGTATCCATAGACTGATTGGGCCCAGACTCTAGTGTGTTTGGATTAGCTTTTTTTAATAGCTTTTACGATTTACGAGGTAAGTGTGTGAGAGGAGTTTTGTCTCGGGTTGCGCAAACCATGGTTTGAAACCATCCCAAACACTCACATTTTAGTGTGTTTGGCAACACTTAAAAAAATTGCTTTTGAGGCCAAACCATGGTTTGAAAAAAAAACATCCAAACACTCAATATTTTTTCAGAATCCATTTTCTAGTTGAAACCATGGTTTGGGAGGCCCAAACCTTGGTTTGGTGAGAATCTATTTTTTTGAGCTTGTGTAGAAATTATTACTATATTAAACCATATAATAGACTAATAAAAAAATATATAAAATAATTTTATATATTTTTTGATATTGTATATTTGACTAATTTTATAATTATAATTTTTTAAAAATTTATTTCGAATTTTTTTGTATTTATTAAACATTTAATGTTTAATAATGCATATAATATAAATTTATCCCTTACATGTAATTATCACAAAAACTAATGTCCTTTTTAGTAATTTGACCATGAAAAAAGCTATTCTGACCATAACATCTAAACACTCTTACTTTATCAAAATCACTTTTTTCTCATAATCTATTCTGCTCATAATCTATTATCTAAAAGCTATTCTTCATTTTTTTTTCCAGAAGCTATTAAAAAAAGCTAATCCAAACACACACGTCCAAATGCCAAATTTGTCAAACCAAGTTTAGATTTATTTTTCGCGCCATGAAAAATTTATATTCGGTCCCAGAAACTGCATTTTGTTCCCCAACATTAGACCTCGGAAAAAATAATCATTTAATTTTTTTTTTGATAGAAAAAAGTTTAGGTAGGTTCGGCACCAGTCCCCTACCAAGGCCAGGGCACGGCCCCAAGGCTCTTCAAGCGCTTACAAGGGACTTACGAGATCGCCTACCAATGAGGTCTCCCCATCGGTCAGAGGGTTCGAACACACTCCCTTGTGATCGGGGTGGCAAAACCTTAACCAACTGTGCCAAACCTCATTGGCATCATTTAAATTTTTAAATGCACACAAAATTGTCTTCCTTTTGTAACCGAAAAAAAAAACCGTCTTCCTTTTTTAAGCTTCTGTTCAAATTTTTTAAGCTTCTGTTCAAAATTCAATAAGAACAATTACATCATTTAAAAATTCTGGTGATAAACACTGAAATTCACATGTGCCAAGTAGAGCCTAAATGAGTGGGTAAAAAAAAATAGAGCCTAAATGAGCTATTTGATTGTCGTTTTTTTAAAAAATTGATTATTTAAAAAATCTGTATGATTTATATAAAATTGGTAACGTGTGAAATTTGAAGTTTTTGAATGCCCTGATATAAACATTTTTTTATACTATTAACTGATAATCAGTGTATTTTTTGGGTCCTATTTTTAAATATCCAAGCAACCAACTACTTTAATTTAAAAATTCGTAGTTGCCTCTCCCAATATAAATATCCCGTGTGGTATTCAAACTTTTAATTAAACTCATTGTACTAGCTAAATAAAAACTTGATGATAAAATACCACCAAATTGGCTGACTTCTACACACAAAATGAGTATTATGACTTCATTTTTTGGCATAGAAGTTTAACTTGTTTAGAAAGCATATAATGTTATCTACTAAATCAAATTCGAATATCGTCAATTTTCAAATATAAAGTTACTCTTTTAAAATATTTTTTTCCTACGAAAGTTACTTTTGAGAGGTTAATGAAAAAAATATCAAATTTTTTATTTAACCTCGTCATTATAGCAGAAAAAAGTAAGGATAATTTTTTATAAAATAAAATATCTAATATTTTGATATTGATTTCCATCGTTTTAAAGCTCTTGATATTTTTTATCATAAAATTAAATTTCAATAGATTAATAAGCCTTGATACACCTTATGATGTTGGTAGATCTAATTCTTGGAGCCATGAATAATCCTTAACTAAATTCTAAAACAATCCCACAAAAAAGCCTACAATAAAGCTCTCAAATAGAAATATTATTAATCACATGATGTGTTGGTAAATATTATTTTAGAATTATTTTACAATTAGTTTGAATGAAAACCATAATAATTATTATCTTTTAAATCATTTTTAGGTTACAAAAAATATTTTAAATTTACACACACACAACAAACATATGGGCTCAGTAAAATTGTCATGAACTCGTGATTTTTGGAAAGCACATGTTTTTTAAGGTAAAATGATAGTTAGAGACTTTTAAATAAGGTGATGACAATTAAGGACCTCAAAATTTTAAAATACCAATCAAGGGACAAGAACCTTTTCTAATTAAAAAAATTCCATGAACCAAAATGCTCATATTAATTTAAAATGATACGGAAACTAAATTCGAAAAAATAAAATGATGATAATTATGGACCTAGAAATTTTAGAATACCAATCATGGGACGGGGACATTTTCTAATTAAAAATACCACGAACCAAAATGCTCATATTAAGTTAAAATGATGGAAAATAAATTGGAAAAAAACTAAAAAAAATTGAAAAAGATCAAAATTGTAGACTTCTAAATTTTTAGTCATTTCAATTCTAAACTTTTGGAAGACCCTGAACTTGAATTGGGGAAACCATTATTAGAGTGTCTTTGGATTAGCTTTTGAATAATAGTTTTTTGGAGAAAAAGTGGAGAATAGCTTCTAAATAATAGATTCTGAGTAGAATAGATTATGAGAAAAAAGTGATTTTGATCAAATGAAAACATTTGGGTATTGTGATCAGAATAGCTTTTTTTCATGGTCAAATTATTAAAAAGGACATAAGGTTTTGTGATAATTACATATAGATGATAATATTATATTTTAATTATTATTTATCATTAAATTGCATAATAAATACAAAAAATGAAATAAATTTATCAAAAAATTTTAAAATTATAATATTTTTCAATTATGTAATATAAAAAAATAGATCAAAAAATTTGTTTTCAATTATAACATTAGTCAATTATGTGATATAAAAAAATAGATCAAACATACATACGTGTGTATATATATGTATATTAAAAAATTGTATAATAAAAAATCATTTATAAGTAGTAAGGATATAAAATAATCTACTACAAAACACCAAAGTACAAGTTCAGAGTAGGGATACACTTACATTTCACTGATTGTCAATAATATAGTACGTCAAAATATTGATAAAATAACATTTAACAGATAGTCAATAAAAGAGTATGTAAAAATACAGAAACAGTACATGACTAATGCTCTTGTGTATAATAAATGATTTGATTTCTTATAGAATCATGAAGAGAAACCATGTCAGATGAAGATGCAATTAATGAAGGTATTGTTGAAGATTTTATAGCGTCATCGTCATCGGCATCACAAAAAATATCTTCTCGTTCATGGTGCCGGAAGTCATGATCAGAAATAGATGTTCTTCTAATGAAATTGTGTATTGCCATCGTAACACAAACAATTTTAACTTGTGTAAGAAAGCTAGAGCTACGCATTTTCTGTAAGATTTCAAACTTGTTCTTCTAAACCCCAATTGTTCTTTATCTTGTGTACCTAAGACTTTAATGCAAATAATTAAAGGTTTCATTGTAATTTTCAAGCCTAGATGACCTTTGAAACTTAGGGAAATGGTAACACTCGCATCTATATGGATCAAGGTATCCAGTTGGGGATAGATAGCCAGCATCCACCAAATAATACATGTCTGTATAGTTAAGAATAATTAAATTGTACGAATTATAAGAATACCTTGAGGCGGACGTGGAAAATTCATTGATGGAGTTGGCAGGGCATGATGATATATGTGAGAATCATGTGCCGTATCTTCCCATCTAACCAGTACAAAGGTAAAACACATGTGTAACACCCTGAATTTTTATTCACAAAAAATATATGTTATAATTTGTAATATCCCGAATTTTGGGATTAGAAGCTTTGGAATAAGCCTAAATTGAGTGGACTACTAAGCCCCGATTTAGTAGATGTCCCAAATATATTCCCTACTGATTCTAATATCTTTGGGGTATTAAGAAAATAAAATGGTTAATTTTGAAGAAAGTGATTATGCTTACGGTGAAATCGCCTATGAGGCAGTGAGTTTGTCATATGATTTTATATGACCAAATGATGAGAAAAAATTATGAAATTTTACAGGATGAAATTAGACATCCTAAGATTTAATTTGATAGGTGATATGACTCAATTAGAGCTATACACAAAAAGATATGAATTTTTGAAGTCAGCACAGAAAAACTGTGAAATTTCTGGAACAGTATGCAAAGATTGAAATTCTGGGAATTTTGTGATTCCATTAAGCAAAAGTCTATATTTTTCCTTGAAACTAGACTCAATAAGGGTTCTATAGGCTTTGGAATCACCTCATTTAGATTTTTCTATAATTAGTTATGATTTTTCAAAGTTTGGACAGAAATCTGCCAGAATTTTGTAAAAATCCGAAAATTGGGAAATTAGCAAATAAATGAAATATAATATTAGATATTAAAATAAAAGGTCATCATCTTCCTCCCAAGCTCATTTCTGACGTTCTGCACAGCTGCATATAGAGAGAGAAGGTGTGGAATTGTAGAGAGAGAAAGGAGAAGAAAACTCTCAAGGTAAGCCGAATCCTCCGATGATTTAGTTCCTAACGCGTATAACTCTACTCCTAAGCTACTCTTCTTGGTCTTTCACAAATTTTGCAGCTCAAATATGTGTTGAGAGCTAGGGTTTTCAGCCATATTTGGGAAAATCCAGAAGGAGCTTGAGGTAACTTCCAAACTTTTGTATATTGCTTATTCTGGCTGCTGTGGACAATTTAATCGGTGAAATTTCGCCAGATTGTTTCTGTTTGTGATTTTTGGAAATGGGTTTCCTTAGGGGTTATGCTGCCCAAATTGGTACTAAATGGTAGTTGTAACCTAATAGAATAGTCAATAAAGTGGTTAGGAGTAGAAAGGAACGTGTTTACGGAGCCGAAACCGAAAAACCCTGATTTTCCCTAGAAAACCCATATATTTCGGTCTGGGCTATAAATGGGTCTTAGAGTTGGATTTGCAATGATTTGATGATTCCATTGAGTTCAGGAGGGAAAATTAGGTGGGGTTACAGTTGGGCACTTTTCTGAAAAAGGCCGAGAAAGCATAATTACGAAAATGCCCCTAAAACACTGAAATATGGGCTGCCAAGGGCAATTTCGTCTTTTGGCAGTGAATTTGGTAATTCCGAGTCTGGAAATGGATTTCTTGGGTGAAAATATGTCAGGATAGCCCAGGTTAGAATTTCGAGAAAAGTACAGCCGGACCGAGTACGATGGGGCCGGGTCCCCGGGGGTATTTTAGTAATTTTTCAAGATAGACTCATATAACCCCCAGAAACACTATGGAAGTGTCTAAATAGTACATATGACATTGTAGGATCAAATATGGAGCCCCGAGCTGTTTGCACGTAGATCGAGGCACGCGTTTCGAGGCGGGAACAGGTTAAGGTAGGGGACTTACCTTTCTTGCATGTATTTGATATATTTGCTTGTGTAGTGATGTATGTGATTGCTTTACTTGATTGTGTAGAGCATATTTGAATAAATGAAGCTCTGTTTCTGTTTTCGCTGTGGCCATAGTCTTGTTGTATGAAACATTGAGCATGCAGAAATGTCATTATGGAGCATACATCTAGATAAAGCTAACATGTCATACACATAGCATCAATCATGCATGCATTATGGTATCTGTTTCCTACTGAGATTCTCTCGAATCTCACCCTCCCCTACCAACAATTTAGACAGGAGACGACAGAAGATATGCAAACAACAATGCAGAGTACCGTACGAGGGGATTACAGTAGTGGAACGAAGACGGGAAGAAGTCTCTGTTTCACTGGGACGAGTTTAGACACCCAAGTAGTCCTGTGTGGCTACATTGATGGTAGTGATAATGTACGAACCCCTATGGGGAATTTATATAATCATGCACTTATTATCAGTGTATTCTTGTTATTCCTATGTTGCCTACCGAACCGCATATCGTTTTCCGCGAATACTCTGATAAATGTGAAATTAAAATAAGGGCATGACATAATTAATTGAGAAATTCAATAAAATAGTGAATATTTATGAACTTTGGATCTTAGGAATTTTTAAATATTCATATTCATAAGGAAATGGGTAAATAAATTCAATAAAGGAATTTAATTAAAGGTGATAGCAAAATCATGATTTTGCCAATTTAGCTCAAGATTAATTATTTTCTAATTAATTGGAGTTAATTTCAATTAATCAAGAAAAATAAAAGAAAATGTATAATTGGATTATTCTTGATAGAATAAATCAAGAATTATGAAATTAGGGAGAATTATACATAATTCATTTATATAAATTATGGATTGCTTAAATCATTTTTTTTCCTTTCCCTTTTCCTCCCTAAATTTCGGCCAACTCATAAAAATAAGGGGAAATTAGCTTATAATTAAATTGCAAGAGCACATGCTTGATTACTACATGAATATACTCATGGTGGTAATGCTACATGGACATGGTACTTATGGAAATGATGACAATGGTTGAGTGAGTTGGTAGATTAAATGTTGAGTGTAAAATGGGAGGATAAGCTTGAGTGAAGGGATGAAAGAAATGAGTGCATGGTAGAGTGCAAGCTTGGACTTAGTTGGAAGAGTTATTGGCTAGTTGAAGCCAACAACTCTTCTAACTTAATGGGAAGGTAATGGAGTAATCATGAAGGAATGGAGGATTGTGACAAGTGTCACATTATAATCCCTTGATTAAATCAATGGCCAAGAGGAAAGAAGAGTATATTAATAAAACATCTTCTCTTCCTTTCCATATGCACAATTCAGCCAACACCAAAGAAAAATAGAGAGAGAGAGAGAGAGAGCTTGGGAAACTTTGAAAAGTTAGAGAGAAGGAAAAAGAAGTTAAGGTAAGTATTGATCACTTTAGTTTTTCTTGTAGCATGTCTCTAGATCCTTCTCTAAACCTTTCTTTTCATGGAATCCATGAAATTGAAGACACATTCTTAGCTCAAGGAGAAAGAGAGGAGACACCTAGAGAGAAAGGATTCAAGATCTCAAGAGGTAACCTGACAAATCTTAGATCTAAACTAGTATGGTGTTGTCGTTAAAGTTTGTTGTTAGTTGGTGATTTTTGGTTGATTTGAAAAATTTAAAAAGCTATAACCCTAAGGGGTCGTGCTACCCAAATTTCTTTAAATCATGATTAAGAAGTGTTTAAATGAATTAATAAGAGATTATAAGTGGAAAAGTACAAGTTTTGAAAGTTAAAACACAAAAACTCCATTTTTTTCATTTTTTTGACCAATATCTGAGGGAAGGAGTTGGATTTTCATGAAATAAATGATTCCATTAGATTCAGTAAGCAAAAATCGATGGGGTTACAGTTGGGCACTTTTTCGGTAAAGGCCGAAAAAGCATAATTACGAAAACGCCCCTAAAACCCCAAATTAGGGTTGTCAAGGGTATTTTCGTAATTTGACGGTGAATTTGGTGATTTCAAACCCGAAAATGGATTTCTTGGGTGAAAATAAGTCAGAATAGTCTTAGTCAAAATTTTGAGAAAACATGCCATCGGGCCAGGTATAGCGAGGCCAGGACGGGGTTTCGAGGGCATGTTGGTAAAATTTCATCATAGATTAATATAACCACAAGAAACACTATAGAAGAGTCTAAAATGATACTTGGATAGATTATGACCTATTTCTGGTACATTTAAAATTTTAGGACCGAGTCTAAAATGATACTTGGATAGATTATGACCTATTTCTGGTACATTTAAAATTTTGCCTACAACCGGAAGGAAGGAAGAAACAGGAAGCCATCGGGCCGTTCTCCCTTTCTAACCGCTGATTAACCATGACAGATCACCTTCTTTGGATCAGCGAAAATGGCCGCCAGATTTTGCCTATGAAGGGAAGGAAGGAAGGATCGGGAAGAGAGCTGAAATTGAAGACAAGAGAACGGGAACAAAGGATGGGAACGAAGGACGGCCACTGAACCTTCTTCTTCGGATCTCCAGCGGCAAAGAACGGGAATGAAGACACGAGCAAGCATCCAAGGAAAAAGCAAAAGAAGACAGGAAAGAGAAAACAAATGACAAGCCAAAGGAGAAAGAAAAAGGCATAAAAGGAATCCCAACAGTAAAAAAAATAGCTGACTTCAAAACCATGGTTTCCAGCTGAAACGGAATCATCGCAAATTTTGTAGTGTTTGGGTTGTTTTTTACAAAATCATGATTTAGCCCCAAAATCATTTTTTTAAGTATCCAAACACACCCTTATAAACCCTACAACATGTTAGAAGTCGAAGAAGTTTATAATTTCAAAAAAAATATTTGCACACATGTCGAAACCCTGTTGGACCATATTTCAAATCAGATTTTTCCACAAGCTAGCTAGGTGGTGCATTTGGTTCATAATCTCTCTTTATAAAGATAAAAACAAAATTTAGCCATTAATTACTATTTTTTTTAAAATCATGGAAGCCTTAATTGTTAATATTGTTGAATTATTTATAGTCCACGCTTAATGAATTAAGTCTCAAACCCATTTATAGGTGAGGCACAAATGAAAATAAAGCATATTACAAGACAAGCATGTGAAATACGTCCTTTATATAGAAAGAGAGCTAAATAACCATAAACATATTGTGTTATATGGTACGAAGACGACAGTGAGTAATAAAGATCTTTGGACATACACTAGAAACCATGTAACTTTAATTCCGCATGCCTCCATTGGAAATGGGCTTGTTTGTTTCTGTTTTCTTTTGTTTTTTCAAAACAATTTTATAAAATTGTTTTAGAAACAAGTTTAGAGAAAAAACCATAAAAAAATCAAGTTGGATATTTATTTTAACAATCTGTTTTTGAAGAAGAGCCGTGGTGTCGGCTGTTACCAGCAATGGTCGTCATTGATAATGTGGTATCATAGTGGATAGATAACGGCTTCAAAAAAATAAAAAATTATAAAAAACAAAAACAAGAAAAACACATAAAAATTGTTTTTGTTTTTTAGTCTTTGAAAACAACTTTTTGTTTTTGAAAACAATTTTTCAAACAAGTTTTTTTTTTATTTTTAAAAATAATAATTGTTTTTAAGAATAAAATCAAACAAGCTCTAAATCTCTTATCCTCTCCCTTTGAGTAAATGTGCGTTCAGATTAGCTTTTATGATTTATGAGGTAAGTATGTGAAAGGAGTTTTATCTCAACTTATGAAAAAAGACTTTTAAAACCAAGATTTTCATCTTTCCCAAACACTCACTAAGATAAACTAAACTTATATGTATACCTAAATCTCTTCAAATATACGGCTGAAAAATGCCTAACCATCATTTACTCTTAGGCCTAGTGGGGCAAATGGATTCAAAAATAAGGAGTACAGTGGTACTGTGGTAGTGCAAGTTGAGGAGCACTAGTTTGGTGCTTCTTCCTTGTCTCCTTTTTCTTGTTCATCATGTTCTTATTATAAGACATATTTATCTAATTTAATTAAATTAAGAAAGTTAGTTAAGTTAATTAATATGATATGTATTTTTTAAAACACCATAGTCATCTTCTTTAATTCACCCATTCACTCTCCTCCTTAATTATTATCGATGAAACATCAATATGGGTAAACTAAGAAAAGATTAACAAATATAAAAATTATGTCTTATATTTATGACTAAGATCAACTCTCCAAATATGTCTTTTATTAAAGATCGAGGGAGTAACTTACAGAGTAAATAAAACTTAATATGATTGCTCGTTCTTATAAATTCAAATAGTAGGTTTTTTAGTATCTATATAATTTCGTAAAGACTTAATTTGAATTTAATACCATTAAGTATATGGATTAAAACTAAAGTTCGTTAAAAGTATATGGACTAAAATAAAAACCAGAAACGGAATTGGTTTACCTGCTAAACAAATTTGCTTAGTAGAGAGAATTAGGCAGATCTAGACCGTTAGATTTGATCTGGATAGTTCATATCTGTTTTTTTTAAATCAATACCTTTTAAAAATTATTTTAATTAGTATAGAGTATAAAATAAATATAATCCCTTAACTATTATATGTTCAAAAAATGTTTTTTTAATTTAAAAAATCATTATTTTTGAAAAACTCAGATCTGTATCGTCTATATCAGATTTGGACAGTCCGGATTGGCTTAGTACTCCCTCCTAAGCACTTTGCTAAGCAAGAAACTAGGTTTGGAACTGAACTTCTAATTTTATTTTGATAAGCTTTGATTTGATCCCTATACTTAACAATTAATTTTTACTTTTGTCATTTTTTTGTGATTGCTTTCATTTAACTAGGATCTCATAGTGATTTTTACTTTTTTCAATTATGTTATTGATTTAATCTCTATTTTTCTTTTGCTGTCACACATGTGAAATATCAAACTGAATCTCGTATTTATTTGTACTCAATATTTCATATAAGAAAAATTAATCATCTATGAGAATCGAAAATTGATGTCATTATTATCAAAGCCTATACTATTTGTAACACCTCAAACCAAATAAACAAATACTTAACCAAGGTATTTGAAATATTGCCAATAAGAATGTTCAACATCCAAATTATTAAAACGCAAAATTAGTTTAAATAAAGCCCACATCACAGTGTTAAATCAAATCCTCAAAATATTTCAACAAAACAAAATGAAATGCAGAAGTTTTAAGGTTATGGAAAATAAAAATGACATAACATGAGCTCTAAAAGTACAAAAGAGCCTTCAAGGCTCACTCTATAGGTGCCTTCCCTTAATCCCCTACTACGACAATCACCGAAAGTTGTTAATATATAGGGATGAGATTTCACATCTCAGTAACTACTGAAAGTATCTACCGTACACAAACAAATCATATATGATAAAAAGAAGGAACTGATTACATATATATTTGTATAAATCATAATCCTCATACAAGACAATAACAAGTTTAATCATCATTTTGTCAATCTGTATTTTCATCACAACATGTAATATACAATTATGCAATATGCAATATGTAATATGCAACCTCCTTTATATCACTGTCCATCCTTATACCGCTGACTAGAGCCATAGACTAACACAGTCAAACAAAAACCTATCCATTTAACTGGATTGTTTCAAGCTCACTAGTTCTTAAGATATACTCAGTCAAAGGTGTAAAGCTTAAGTGTCACACCCTTATCTTATTTTCACCTTTCTCAGAGTCTTTGCGGAAAATGATACGCAGTTCGGTGGGCAACACAGGAATAACATAAATATACTAATAATATGTGCATGATTACAGACATTCCCTATAGGGGTTCGTACATAATAATTTCAAATAATGTAGCTGCACAGGGCTACTAGGGTGTCTAAATTCGTCCCAGTGAAATGGAGACATCTTCCCATCTTCGTTCCACCACTACAATCCTCTCGTATAGTTCCCTTCTCTAATCTTTGCATACCTTCCGTATTCACCTGTCTAAATTGTTGGTAAGGGAGGATGAGATTTGAGAGCATCTTAGTAGGAAAACAATTACCTTAATGCATGCAAGATATATATTATGTGCATAACATATTAGCTTTAACTAGATGCATGCCCCATAATGAACTTTCTGCATGCTCAATGTTTCATGTAACAAACTATGGCTATAGTACAAACAGAAATAGACCTTTATTTATTCAAATATGCTCTACACAGTCAAGTAAAGCAATCACATACAACATTATACAATCAAAGATATCAAATACATGCAAGTAAGGTAAGTCTCATACCTAAGTCTTTTCTCCTTGATTTACGTGCCTCGTAATGCATGCCAACTCTTGAGGCTCTCAATTAGGTCCTAAAATGTCAAATGTACAATTTAGACACTTCCATAGTGGTTCTGGTGGTTATATGAGTCTATATTAAAAAATTACTAAAATACCCAAGGGACTCGGCCCGGCCCCGCCATACCTTGTTTGACAGTACTTTTCCTGAAATTTTGACCTGAGCTGTTCTGATATATTTTTATCTAAAGAATCCATTTCAGGCCTCAGAATAGGGGTGTTCATCAATTTCCCGTCCCGACCTTCCCGTCCCGATCCCGAGCAAATCGGGACGGGATTTTCCCGTCCCGAAAATTTCGGGATCGGGAATGTGATTTCGGGATCGGGAAAAATTCGGGATCGGGAATGGGACTTCCCGATCCCGACTTTTTCCCGATCCCGAAAATATATCTATACACATATATATTTTTTAAAAATATTTAAGAAAATAAGACTAAATGTAAAATAAAATGTGAAAATCCCTAACAACCTTAAGATAATATCTATTCTTTTAGTTTATTTAGTTAATTTCATTTATTATTTATTAAATAGTTCTAATTTTTTTTCTTGTTTTTATTCTTTTTGCAGTTGAATCGACAACTTTAAGCATGTATTGGACTAATTATATATTTATATTGGGTTTATTTGATACAATATAATATTAAACAAATTATATATTTATACTAGACTAAAGGAAACACAACAAAAAATTTAATATAGAGACTTTTTTTTTTACAAAAAAAGAAAATCTGGGATCGGGAATTTCCCGATTTTCGGGATCGGGAATGAAAATCATTCCCGAACCCTTCTCAGGATCGGGATCGGGAATGGCATTTCCCGATCCCGATCCCGATCCCGAACACCCCTACCTCAGAATCATCAAATTCACTGCCAAAAAACCAGAATGCCCTTTGCAGCCCCTATTTCAGGGTTTCAAGGGTGTTTTCGTAATTATGTTTCAAGCTTTTCTGAAAAAGTGATCAACTGTAACCCTACCTAATTTTCACTCTTGAACTCAATGGAATCATCATATTATCAAAAATCCAACTAAAAGCTCATTTCTAACATTGGCCAAAATCTGATAAACTCCGGGAAAAATTAGAGTTTTTTGCTTCTAACTCCGCAGACTTACTCCTTTCTACTTCTAATCACTTTATTAACTATTTGATTATATTAAAAAAAAACCATTTAGGCTCAATTTGTGCAACATAACATTTAGGACACACCAATTTCCAAATTTTACAATCGGAGCAAATACAACAAAAATCCACCGATTAAATTATTGACAATAGCCAGAACAACCAGTATTTAAAGTTTAGGAAGTTACGTCTTCTTCCTTCTAGCTTTTCCTCTTGTGGCTAACCCTAACTCCCTTTAACAATGAGATTTTACTTCAAACAACCCCGAATAACATAGAAGAGAAGCTTAGGAGAAGGATTATACACGTTAGGAACTAATTTACCGAAGAAATTGACCTACCTCATGAGATTTCTTCTCCTTCTCTCTCTAAAATTGCTGAACCCTCTCTCTCACTCTTCTTGGGCCTGTTATGCGTCAGTTTTGGTTGAATTAGGAAGACGGAAATTGTTTATAATATTATCCTATTTTCCTTTAATTAATTTCCAAATTTTGGATTTAAGCAAATTCTAGCAGATTTTCTGGCCAAACTTTGAAATATCATAACTAAATTTGTAGACATCGTGTCAGAGTGATTCTAAAGGCTACAGAACCCTTATTGAGTCTAGTTTCAAACAAAATATAGCCCTTTACCAATTGAAAGCATAAAATTCCAAGAATTAATTTCTTTGAATGATGTTCCAGAAAATCAACAATTTTTCTAAGCAATCTTAAAAAATACATAACTTTTTGTATAAAACTTTAAATGATTCATTGGGGCGTAGTAAAGTGGGACTTTAAACGTCCCTAAAAAAAGGGAGGTCTAAAGTGGGACTTTAGATGTCTCAATTTTGAAATAGGGACATCTAAAGTCATTTGAATTTCAAATTTTTTGTAGATACTGAGGTCATCAATTACGGAAGCAAACACAAGTTCCAGACGAGAATCCTCTGCAATAGTTTTGTTGAATACAAATGCTAGCTTTCTCCATTCTCTTTTTGGCTCCGGAATTTCCTTTTTTGGCATCACCACACTTCCACCACTTTGCTAGCTTTGTTCAAACTTCTTTTAGTCAAATTTTAGAATTCAAAAATCCATTTTTTACCCAGATGCACTGTACTAGATCTGATTGTGAAAAAAGAGGGGAACTTATATAATAATAATAATAATAATAATAATAATAAACAGACAAGCATGTAAGATTTGAGAAGTGATAAAGAAAGAGTTACCGTCGCAAATAGGGGCACCGAAGGGCATGATGAGAGGGGGGAGGATGGCGAGAACACCGAAGGGAAAAGCCATTTGAATCTATAGAATGTGGCTCTCTCTCTCTCTGCAACTCCTTTCAGAGAAAATGAAAAATGTTGTGGGAGTGAGAAACAGAGAGAGAGAGCAGGGGGAAGGAAAGCATCCCTTTATTTAATATAAGGGACGAGCGTCCCTTATATTCAATATAGTTCATAAAGAAATTTTTAAATTACTTTAGACTTCCTAAATTGAATTTGGGAGGGAGATCTAAAGAAGGACTTTAGACGTCCCAAATTCAATTTGGGAAGTCTAAAGTAAAAAAAAATTAAATTTTTTTTTACTTAGTTTAGACGTCCAAATTGAATTTGGGAGGTCTAAATTCCCACTTTAGACGTCTGAAATTGGGGACGTCTAAAGTATGAAAAAAATGTAATTTTTTTTTTTATTTTAGACGTCTCAAATTTAATTTGGAATGTCTAAAGCTACATAGTTCACACACAGAATTACAAAAATGCAATCGCCTATGTTTTAGACATTCCTATTTTAAAAAGGGACGTCATTTGGGATAGCAGAATCTATGTTATATAATAGTGAGAAGGCATAAAAAATATGATGTATAATAGAAATGAGGGATAAAATGTTTGATTGAATTGAAATTCGAAGTCAAAAATAAAAGGTTGACACACGTAGAGTGAATTGAGGGAGAAAAAAAGGACCACAAAAAATAAATACTTGATTTAAAGAAGATAAAGAAATTAAGTATAAAAAATTACAGTACCCATAAAATATTATATTGAATGTAGAAAATTAAAGAATAATGGGAGGCTAAGATATAATGAGGCAAAATAATGTCTCTTTATATTATTTTTTTTCGGAAAAGTATAGAAAATGGTTTTACATTACAAAACATGTATATATATATTTTCTCAAATACCTATAATGAAGATAAAATAGGATAGTGTTAGGAGTTTCATTTTCATTGCAATCTTGAGCGCTAACAATAAATCACACACCTAGTAAGGACGAAAAATGATGTAGGGTCTTGAAACATATAATATATATATATATATATATAAAACACCTACGCACAGTCATATTGAAGGAGGGAGATGGGGCTACAAAGAAAAAAATGAATATCTATGCATCCCATCACCTATCAGAAATGAAGAAAAAAGGGGCAAGGCATGAATAATGATTTTCTTTCTTTCTTTTTTTTAAGAACTACAATACACACGCATTAAGAAGAGGAGGTGTGAAATGACATGACAATACAATCGAAAGTGGAAGAAGGGTAAGAAAAATAAGATTTGACAAGACAATAACAGTGATAAAAAGCAAAGACAAATGAACAAGACAAATGAATGAGAGATGAAGGACTAAAGGAGCACTTGTCACAGTTTCTATGCGAGGCACTGCGAGGCGCTTTTGGTGGGAGGAGGAGGGGATTTTATCATGGTTTCCGGACCCGAACCGGACCGGACCGGCCGGTCTGGACCGGAAACCGCCGAACCGGTCACTAGACCGGTCCGGGTCCCAAATTAAAAAAAAAAAAAATTTTTTTTACTTTTTCCTTTAGAATGTCATACTATAAGCCTAAAATTTTCAATTACTCACCGGTTTGGTCCCGGTTTAACTCCGGTTTGACCCACTGACCCTTAACCCAGTACCCAACCGGTTCAATACCCGGTCCGGGTATTAATACCTTGGATTTTATAGAAATAGGGTTAGGGTAGGATTGGGAAAATGGGTCAGCCCATCCAGTCCTAAATGAGCTGGCCTGTTTAGATCCGAGTCCAAAAAAACATATAAAATTTGTGGTCCAACCCGTTTATGCAAAGCCCATGGGTTTTAGGCCCGTTTAACTTTTTTCCTTTTCTTTTGTTATGACTTTGTTTTTCCCTTATTCTGCTAAAGACTAAAATACCTAATTTAAAATATAAATATCATCAAAACTAATTTAAAACATAAATATTATCCAAGTTTAATAAAACACAAATACTAAGACTTAAGTCCAAACTATAATTAATGTCCAAAACTAATTAAACAAGTCCACATCCACAATTAAGCAAATCTACAAGCTTCAAATGTCAGTAATAATAGAACACCTGATTTGGATTTTAGCGTACACATACAAAAAAAGAAAAAAGAAAATCAAAGAAGAGAAGCTTTAAATGATGTATGAGTAAATGTGAGAGCGTTTCTGATTTGAGGGTTAGGTTATGTTAATTCTGCTCTCTAACCACTGCTTGTTGCCCTGTGCCCAGTTGGGGAAAAAAAAGTTAAACATGCCTAAAAGGGCCGGCTCTTTTAGGCCCGCTTCCTTTTTTTTGCCCTAAATTATAAGCCCGAACCTTAATGAGCTCGGGTCTAAACGGACAGGCCCAATTTTTTGGCTCTAGATTAGGGTTTGAATCATTCTATTAAAATAATATTTTTTTAAAAAAAATAATAAAATAATTGTATTGTCAATATTCATACAATTTTTTAATGTTTTCTTTTCCAATAATACACACACGCAAAGAGCCATATATTTAAAACAATTATTTTAAGAAGGTATTTCAATGCATTTATTTTTTTATAGAATATGTTTGTAGGACTTTATATTATACTTCTTTTAAATTATTAATTTATCATATAAACTAAAGGGAAAATCCCAATAAAAGTCTTATGAAATACTTAAATATTAAGTCATGTTTTTAAATTTAACAAATTCTAAGTCAAGCCAACCAACCTAATTCAGGATTTCAAGATTGGGTGATTTTACCTGTATATCCTCAATCTCTGATCTCTCTTCTCTCTGATAGCAACAGAATGCAATGGCATACTGGCATAAAACCGAACAAAACTTGCCCTTCTTCATACTGGCCTTATGCCAAACAAGGATTTTCCCTTTCCCTTTTCATCGTAATATATATTAACCACAACCGTCCCCTTTAAACCCAGAATTGAAGGAAAATAAATCGATTTGAAGTAAACAAATACTCGTAGAATAACAAACAGCAAATACAATCCGATTAGAACGATTTTCTCGATGAAATAACGTGAGAGACCACCGGTAAAGAGAGCAACAAAAGGTGAATTAAAGAAAAATGAACGGGAACATTAACTCTGTATCACCGCAAAATTTATATTCACTAAATATATTGTAATCATTTAAGAAATTCAATAAAATAGTGAATATTCATGAATTTGAAATTTATGAATTTTAGAAATGTTCATATTCATGAGAAAATGGGTAAAATAATTATGGAATTAATTTGGGTAATTTAAAAAGCCCAATATTAAGGTCCAAAAATAAAGAAATAGTGGAGAAAATATTTGGTCCAAAAATGGGTGAAAATTGGCTAAATAAAAATAAGAAAAGAAATTAGAATAAAACGGTAATGGCAAAATAGCACAAAATTAATTATTTTTTTATTAATTAAAGTTAATTTCAATTAATTAAGGAAAATAAAGGTAAAAAATATGGTTAGAATTTTTTGATCAATTAAATATGAATTTATATAAAATTTGAGCAAAAAGTGCAATTTTGACCAAAATTGAGACTTTACGTGTATACGTAACTTGGACAAGTTGTGAAGCCAATTGAGACCATAGAGAGGGACCCCTAGGTGTCTCCTACATGTGGCATGAAGAAGAAAATATTAGTTGGATATAATGATATGGTTCCATGAATATGAATATGGGAATTTATGTTATAAACTTGGATTTGTGGATTGACAAATGAATAAAGTAATATTATATAATATAAGATATAACATCATCATCTTCCTACCAAGCTCATTTCTAGCGTGAAACAGTAGCTGAAAGAGAGAGAGAGAGTGTGTGTGTTGAGAGATTTTAGAGAGAGAAGGAGCAAGAAATTGCAAGGTAAACCTATTCCTCCGATGATTTAGCTCCTAACCGGTGTAATACTTCTCCTAAACTCTTCTTCTATGTAAAATCAGCTTTGTGAAGCTTAGATTGGTTGTTGAAAAGGTTAGGGTTTCTGCCATATAGGAGGAAATCTAGTAGGATCTTGAGGTAACTTTCAAACTCTTATATATTAACTATTTTGGCTGTTGTGGATAATTTAATCGGTGAGATTTCGCCGGATTGTCTTTATTTGTAATTTTTGGAAATGGGTTTCCTTAGGGGTTATGCTATTCAAATTGATACTAAATAGTAGTTGTAACTTAATAGAATAGTCAATGAAGTGGTTAGAAGTAGAAAGGAATGCGTTTACGGAGCCGAAATCTCAAAACCCCGATTTTTTCTGGAGGATACCATAATTTCGGCTAGGGCTGTTAGAGGGCCTTAGAGTTCGATTTTCAATGATTTGATGGTTCCATTGAGTTCAAGAGGGAAAATTATATGGGTTTACAGTTGGTCATTTTTTCAGAAAAGCCCGAAAAAACATAATTACGAAAACACTCCTGAAACTCTTAAAGCGAAGCTGTCAAGGGTATTGTTGTAATTTGACAATGAATTTGGTAATTTTGAGTTTGGAAATGGACTCCTTAGGCGGAAATATGTCAGAATAGCCCTAGTTAAAATTTCAGGAAAAAGTGTAGCTGGGTTGGTACAGTGGGGCCGAGCTGGGGTCCTGGGGGCAATTTGGTAAATTTTCACCTTAGGCTAATATAACCATAAGAAACATTATGGAAGTGTCTAAAATGATACATGAATAAGTTATAACCTATTTTTTGTATATTTAATATTTTAGGACCGAGTTGGGAGCCGAAGGTTGGCACGCTTTTTGAGACACTGAACAGGGTGAAAGAGACTTGAGATAGGAACATTATCCTTTATACATTATGCCATGTTTATATGGTTGTGTGTTTTCTATTGTTTGTGCTATATTAATCAACATGGTTTGCCTATAAAAGGCAGTTAGTGCCAGCGGTGCATTTACACTAGGAGTTGGGTAAGAATCTGACCGATGTACGATTAGTGGGACTAGGCCCTACTCATGTATATATGACGATGATGTGTTATAGTGTTCATTAATTGGTGCATACATGACGCATATCATATTTACTTTTCGCATTTTATGTGAACGATAACATGTTTCTACTGAGATTTCTAGGAATTTCATATCGTTTCTAGATAAAATATCTCAGTGGGTGCCAGTTGATCAAAAGGCAAGTATGTAGATAAAGGAATTAACAGGCACGTGTCTCGAGATGAAGTCTAAATTCGTGGTTATAGATATAGTCTATGTCTAAAATGCTTTTGGATATTTTGTAATAGTTGTACATATTATCGCATTCTGTTGGTTGACTTTGGATTGTAAATAAATAATTTTATCGGTATATATGTATTCTTCTGTATGCCTGTGGAACTTGGTCTCTATTACTCTGTATATATCAAAAGGAAAATGGATGTTGGCATACTTCTAGTAGGAAATCTCTTCACTTTCTTTTCTCATATGAGATTGCATCAATAAGAGACCATCTCACTCCTTCCAATAAATATTTCAAGGAGTACTAATATATTGTTTTTTAAGATCCTGGAAAGCCACTGAGCAGCATTCTTACTGAGCTCTTCAACATGGCCATTCACCTCAGCTTTGGGAAGAATGAGACGAAAGATATAGGAGGAAGAGAGTAAAATTACTCAATCCTAAAATCCTAAATTGAGTTGCTTGACCTAATGAAGAATTTGTTGAGTTTAGAGACATGGTTTTGTATTTGTGTATTTCAAGTGGTTTTAAAAAAGATTTTCCCTAGACTAAATAAAATTTAAGCTATAACTATGTCTAAGTGCTAATAAAATTACGGATGTTACACTATCATTGGTCCTATACATTCCCAAATATGCCATCCAATAAGTACTAGTACAACAATAATTTTTATTTATTTATACATTCATCCTATGGAGAGAACGAGACTTTTAAATAAATTTACGTAACAAGTTTACATATATATAATTATTATAATTATTGTTATGGATATAAATTATATGGATGTCTATTGACTTATATCCTAATCAACATCTATTTAGATGTATTTAATATTTTCTTCTACTTCCACCCCAAGCCAACAAACTTGTTCCCCAAATTTACTTATTTTCCAAGTTCATTAGTTCTCCAAATGTGCTTATAAATAGAAGCATTGCACAAGCATTAAACATATATAAGAAACTGAATGAGAATTGCTCTTCATTTTCTCACTTAAATTTTCTCTTTTCTGATCTCTTGCTCTTTTATGCTATATTTATTTTTATTTTCATAACAATTACTATATTGTTAGTTTTTAGTTATCATTCTCTCTTTATATTTCTATATTGGCATGCATGATGACCCCCGTGGGACTGCTTTTTGCTCTTTTTTTTGTTGTTGCTATAATTATAGTTTTGATTATAATTTTAGTTGTTTTAATATTGCATCAATTGGATATTTAATTAACTTGAATTAAGATTGAAAATATGCTTTTAAATACTTCAATCGGTATTACTAATAAATCCTATAATGATAAACATTAAAAATGTGGAAAAATATGTATTGGAGGCTCCAAAACAAAAACTCAAACACAACCAACCTCGTCAATTTAGAAATAATGCAATTTATAATACTTCAAAATCAAAACTAAAAAAGTAATGGTTATTTAAATTTATAATTTTTGTTCAAAAAGGAACTACTCTTCAAAATATAGGTTTTCAAGTTCACCTACCAATGAGGTTTGGCACAGTTGGTTAAGGTCTTGTCACCCCGATCACAAGGGAGTGTGTTCGAACCCTCTGACCGATGGGGAGACCTCATTGGTAGGCGATCTCGTAAGTCCCTTGTAAGCGCTCGAAGAGCCCTGGGGCCGTGCCCTGGCCTTGGTAGGGGACTGGTGCCGAACCTACCTAAACTTTCTTCTATCAAAAAAAAAAAAATTCACCTATGCTGGCTGTTCAAAAAAAAACAAATTCACCTACGCTCAGATTTCAAACGGGGCAGTTAAAAGGTGGTCCTACCATGGTCTCCAATCAAGGAAGCATACTTTGCCTGATTAATTGTTATTTGGACTTTATTATTGCTTGAATTGTCAAGGCTAAGAAAGGGGCTTCTTTCTTAATTACTCAAACCACCTCATTTATAAGTCATTTTCAGGATTTTAGTATGTTTTACACGGACAAAATTTTTTTATTAACTTAACCTTAAAATTTAATAATTTTTTAATTTTAATTTTATTTAATATATAAAAATACCCCATATAAATAAGGAAAAATTCCTATAAAATACCACCAAAATAGAGAAATTTCATTTCAGTGCTGTGAATTCCAAAAACCCGATCCAGTCCTGTGTCAGTACGGATGAACAGTGTAGAGGTGCCAAAAGACGATTTTGTCCTTCAACCCTCATTCTCGCCACTTTCAGAATAACAACACGAGCCTCTTAATTAACAACTTCGGATTCTTGATTAACAACTTCAATTTCATCATTTTACTTTTATAATAACAACATCGGTCTTGTTATTAACAACATCATATTCTACATTAACAACTCTCATTTCTTATTTCACAACTTCGTAATTTAAGTTTCAGGGCCAATAACAACACCCCTTTCTTTATTAACAACATCGTATTTTACATTAACAACACTATATTTTTTGAGATTCGAATATGTGAAAGAATAAAGTGGAGTTGTTAATCAAGAATCCAGAGTTGTTAATTAAGAGGCTCGTGTTGTTATTCTGAAAAAGTGGTAAGAATGAGGGCTGAAGGGCAAAATTATCTTTTGGCAACCCCTGCACTATTCATCCGTATTGACACAGGACTGAATCGGGTTTTTGGAATTTACAGCACTGAAACGGAATTTTCCTATTTCGATGGTATTTTATAGGAATTTTTCTTATAAATAAAGTCAACATAATAAAAAAAAATAAAGAATAAAATATTACATTTATGTAAAAATTAATGAGGTGACTTATGACTTAAAAAAAAAAACTTCTTTTACCGTGTACATGAGAACATAGGGGTATCTTGTTCTTATGTAGAAAAGTCATAGGCCATGTCACATCATCAGAGGGGAGAGAGAGAAAAGAATTGAACACCTTAAGATCAAAACTCTGAACTCAAACATCATCCTCCCTCAGGATTTGAATCTCTTTAGGAAATAGTGTAAATAACATCCAACCGTGAACTTCCACTCTAAGGAGTTTTTATATCATTAGCCTATAAATTAAAGTCATTAACGGGAAGATTATTAGTGTGTTGGGATTAACTTATTTTTTAATAATAAGTATTATAAAATTCTTCTCACATATTTAATTCGTATACCCTAAATCATGATTTATAAGTACTTATTATCTAAAAATAAACTATCCCAAATGAGCGCTATTACTTTTAAAAAATAAGTTAAAGTACATCTAATATTCTAAAATATTTTTCTTGGTGCATCAAATGTCTTAAAAGTATTTTGTGATACATCCAACACCCTGAAATATCTTTTTTATGCACGTTCATCACCCCTCAAGCACTTTCTTTGCGCAATTTTTCATTTAACAATTTAGATAATTTAGGGTATTGGATACATCTGCAAAAATTGTTCAGAGCATTGGATGCACTAAAAAAATGGTTCAGGGTTCCAGATGAACATGAAAAGACACTTCAAAGTGCTTAGTGTAGACCAATGAAGTTTGGCACAGTTGGTTAAGGTCTTGCCACCCCGATCACAAGGGAGTGTGTTCGAACCCTCTGACCGATGGGGAGACCTCATTGGTAGGCGATCTCGTAAGTCCCTTGTAAGCGCTCGAAGAGCCCTGGGGCCGTGCCCTGGCCTTGGTAGGGGACTGGTGCCGAACCTACCTAAACTTTTCTTTATCAAAAAAAAAAAAAAAAAAAAAGTGCTTAGTGTAGCAGAAAAACTATTTACACACCTTAAAAAAATCATTTTAATGTGCTAGATACATATTAAAAAAAAAAAAGAGGACAACAGTTCTCCTTGTATGATTCGTACAATGCCCAAATCAGATGTGGATGCAGTAGTGTTGGGTTATTATATAAAAAAAATATAATTCCAATTAATTGCTGCAATATTGTAGAGTAAAATACTTTTGATCTAAGGTGATAAATATGGGATGAGATTAAATTTGGAATCCTGTTTTTTTTTTTTTTTTACCAGATTAAATTTGGGATCTTTGTTATATGCATTATGATAAGAACTAAAAGGTTTGCGGTTTTATGGAAACAATTATTGCACTCGCTGACCAAAGTCTACAGAGTGAAACAGTCGAGTTGACCAAAGACTCAAGAGTGAAATAGTTGCAGTAACAAAAACCCTCTGAAAATATCTCATCGTCCACGACCTAACCTCGTCATTTCCATTAATAATTTTCAATTTAACTCTTTAAGATTTCCAGAGTGCGTGTGAATGAGGGCATTTGTTAATTACTCGTACTCCACCATGGTCGAATTTAAGTTATGAATTCTGATTAAATCATACGTCTATTATTATAAAAAAAATCAAATGTAATACTAAAAAGTTTATGAAAATCAGCCAATTCCTAAATTTATTACCTGAAAGTACTAAAGATCTTAGTGTCCCTTCGGGCACATTCGATAAAATTGGAATCATACAAAGAAGATTAGCATGGCCTCTACAAAAGGATGATGCACATAACTAAAAAAAAAAGATCTTGGTACTTAAGCATGGACAAATGTCTTTATTTTACATAAATTTTTTTTAATATACATTATAAAGGGATAAAATGCAAAAATGCATATAAATTTTTATTAAAATGTGTTTAACATCATACACTTTTCGGATATGAAAAAATACTTGTAAAACATTCAAGACAAGGATAAAAATGTTAGGACCGTTAAATATAATCTTATATCTTTACTTTATATTTGCATATGTAAAAGTAGTGTCGGCCTTACAATAAAAAATGACGGTGTGAGATTATATTTAACTATCTCAACATTTTTTAAATTTTACTATAATTTAGATTGTTTATTGGATGTTTTTAATCTATGAAAAGTATTTGATACTATACGAGTTCATGGTATTTATTTTTATACCTTAACTTAAAATAATGTTTAGGCAATGAGTTTTGCAATAAAAAATTTATGAGCCATTTTCCATTGGGATAATATGAGGAGTGGACGGGTGACGTGACAGGACTACGACTCCCTGAAATTCCACTGCATAATTCCACCTTGAGAAATTCTCGAGTGCACCCAATGCACAATGTAATTTATGCACTGACCACTCAAAACATGACAAGTCAAATAGTTTTCTCCATGTGTCAGTCTAGCTGTCACTCCTTTTTACCTCTATTATTTTAATGTTTTTTTCTTTCTCAAAATAATGTGTTTCTCTCTCCTCTCTGCAATTTTTTTCCCGAAACTCTCACCCACTCCCCCTCTCTCAATTCCCGCCACATTCTCACCTCCCATCTCTCTTCACCCACCATGCCCACTTTCTCACTCCTCCGCTCCCCCTCACCTGCTCCTTCTCCCTTGGCTCCATCTCCACCGCCTTCTGCCGCTTCTCCCCCGTCTCCACCGCCGTCCGCAATTTCATCTCCTCCTGCTCCGTCACCAACGACCACAACCGGGACAACCCCAACACCGGCTCCAGTTAGTGAGTCTCCACCTTCTCATGCCAATGGTGCTTCTTCAATCTCTTGCACCTTTGTGGGTCTAGCTGTATTAATTTGAATAAAGCACTTCCTTAAATCGTTGGAATCAAAAGGAGGATATGAATTATACTAAGGAAAACCCACGAGTGTATGAGAGAGAGAGATGAGGGGGAGCGGAGGATAACCCACCCAGTTGCCCACCGTGCTCAAACCCATTTACGGCCGTCGATAAGGCCCACGCCACCGTCGGCACAACCGCCGACCACGACGATTCCGAGCTTCTAAACACAGATCCCACCGTTGCTACTCCAGTAAGCAAGGGCCCGGCTATCGCCGGAAAGTCTGGCTGTTGCTGGGATTAAGGCGGGGAGGTTAAGGTGTCAACCGTCATGATCGTTGGAGTATAGACAACTTGTTCCCGGTGAAAGTTTGGGTGGCAGTTGTTAACTGCACAAAGCAACGCCGGCCCGGCAAGCCAACCTCAATGTTAGGTTGCAGAAACTCATAGCAACCATTTCTAGCTACTTTGCCGAGGGATGCTGAGGGAGAGAGTGGCGTGGTGGGAGAAGAGAGGTGAGAGGAGCGGCGAGCAGTAATGGGGAGGGAGAAAGTAAAGGTTTTCTGGAAAAAATTGCAGACCGGATGAAGATGCACGTTTTCCTGAAAAATAATTAAAATAATAAAGAGAAGAAGGGGGTGACATGTAGGCTGACACATAGGATACAAATTACATGAGGTGTCATGATTTAGCGGTCACTGCATAAATGAGTTGGTGCACTAGTTGCACCCAAAAAATTTCTCTTTCACCTTTTACCAAGCAAGCTTCGCGTGTCACACACTATCATCTCATGATCTTCCTCCAACCAAACCCAATCGCACGTTTTGGTGTTTTCACTTCTCTTCATTCTCTGACCCAAACATGGTGGTCTCTTCGGAACCACTCACCTGCACCAGCACCAGCACCAGCACCACCACCACAACATGCCTCCGATCGATAAGGTCCTTCGCCGTCCAGCTCATCACCGGCCGGTGGTTCATGATATTCTCCTCCTTCCTCATCATGTCGGTCTCCGGCGCCAGCTACATGTTTGCTCTTTACTCTCGTGACATCAAGTCCGTCCTCGGCTACGACCAATACACCCTCAACCTCCTCTCCTTCTTCAAAGACCTCGGCTCCAACATCGGCATCCTCTCCGGCCTCCTCAACGAGGTCACGCCGCCGTTCGTCGTCGTCTCCGTTGGCGCCATCCTCAACTTCTTCGGCTACTTCATGGTCTGGCTCGCCGTCAACCGCAAATTCCCCCACCCTCCCTCTCTCCACCTCATGGCCTTCTACGTCTTCGTCGCCGCCAACTCCCACTGCTCCACCAACACCGGCGTTGGCGTCACCTCCGTCAAAAACTTCCCCGGCTCCCGCGGCATCGTAATCGGAATGCTCCATGGCTACCTCGGCCTCAGCGCCGCAATCATCACTCACTTATATTATGCTTTCTATGGAAACGACTCAAAGTCTCTTCTTTTGCTCATGGCTTGGCTTCCCACAGCAACTTCTTTTTTGTTTCTTCCAGTCATGAGACACCATAAGGGCCTTCAACAACCAAACGACACCAAAAACTTCTACAAGTTCGTCTATTTGTCTCTTCTTCTCGCTGGTTTTCTTCTTATCATCATCATCCTCGAAAAATGTCTCAAATTCAACCAGAACGAGTATTATCTCTCCTCTTCTTTCATGCTTCTCCTTCTAATCCTTCCCGTCGTCGTCGTAATCTCCGAGGAGCTTAACCTTTGGAGAGCCAAGAAACAACAAGAACCACAGAAAGTAGTGGTAACCATAACCACAGAAAAACCCAAGCTTGATGGGTACGAGAATACGACGAAACACAGCGAAGAAGCTTCTTCTTCTTCTTCTGGGTCATGTTCATGGTGGAGGAACATATTCAGAAAGCCAGAAAGAGGCGACGACTATACGATTCTACAAGCCATTCTAAGTCTAGACATGGCGATTTTGTTGTCTGCAACAATTTGTGGTCTTGGAGGAACATTAACAGTGGTGAACAACCTGAGCCAAATGGGTACGGCTTTAGGTTACTCACCACATAGCATAACAACTTTCGTGTCACTAATGGCGATCTGGATCTATCTGGGGAAGATATCTCAGGGTGTGGCATCAGAGTTCATGGTAACAAAGCTAAAATTTCCTAGACCCTTCATGCTAACTTTAATTCTGGTCCTTTCATGTGTGGGCCATCTTCTTGTAGCCTTCGACGTCCCCAATGGACTGTCCGTGGCATCTATAATTATAGGGTTTTGCTTTGGAGCAAACTGGCCGATACTTTTCACCATTATTTCAGAGCTTTTTGGGCTCAAATATTATTCGACGCTTTATAATGTCGGCTCGGTCGCGAGCCCGATCGGGTCGTATTTGATGAGTGTGAGGGTGGCTGGTTATTTGTATGATAAGGAAGCTATGAGGCAGTTGGCTGAGAAGGGTTTGAAGAGGAAGGAAGGAGAAGAATTGAACTGTAATGGGAATGAGTGTTATAGATTGGCCTTCTTTATTATTACGGGTGTGACCTTGTGTGGGGCACTTTTGTCCTTAATTTTGGTGGCTAGGACCAGAAGCTTTTACAGAAGTGATATTTACGAGAAGTTTAGAGAGAAGGAAGAAGATATTAGTAATCATAATAACGAGATGGAAACGGGTGTGATGGCTCACAAACAAGATGGACCACCAAGTGCAAATTGAATATGCATGGAGGGTACTTTTGTAAAATTATTCACATGCTTTAATTTCCCGTTAGTGTCTGTACGTAGATCTTGAACAACGGTAGTACTACAAGTATATATAGTTTAACATATAAATAAATTATTGCCTTGAAGTTTTTTGTCTTCGTTCTGGAGTTCCTTTTTCTTTAATTTGATCTTTTTAATAGATGTTCCAAGGAATTGTCGAGAAGGTTATTAATTAATATTGGGAGAAAGACACATGGATATTAAATATTGAATTTTCACTACTACAAAAAAGGTAAAAGGTGGTGCACATTTTGTAGCCCTTCTTTAAACAAGTGCCACAGCTTCCCTTTTTTTATTTTGGGTACTAGCTGTGGCGCCTAATAGATTAGGTGTCACAATTGGGGAGGCCTAATGTGGCGCCTGCCTATACAGGCGCCACACTTGGTGCCACGCGAGCAGCTGTGGCGCCTGACCCACCAGGCGCCACAGCTGCACCAGATCATGTGTGGCGTCTAAATGGTTAGGCGCCACACATATATTAGCTGTGGCGCCTAAAGCCTAGGCGCCACAGCTGATGCATTTCTATAAAAAAAAATAAAATTTCAAATGGATAGTGTATAGCTTTTAATTATTTCATTTCCCGCGTAGTGGTCCCGTGTCTGTCCCTCATTCTTTCTCTTTTTGACCACTACTCCACTTTAATTATTCAACTACTCTCTCCTCCATTAAACTACTTTCCCTTTCTCATCTTTTCAGTGGATCCGTCGGCCCCCTCCCTCCATTTCCTATCATCTTCACACTAAAAAACACACTCACATGCTCACTCGTCACTCAAGCTAGCGTCACCAACGTGGTCTCTCACTCCCTGTGTTGGTCAATTAATAGATTTGTAAGAAGAAGATTGTTTCATTCTAACTTGCTTTGTTTTAATTTTTTTTTAGTCAAGATAAACCGTAATATAACATTTGCCTTTTTGTTCCTAATTTAATAGGAAAGAGTGAAAACCTAACTTGTTTTGTTTGCCTTTTTGCTTTGTTTAAATTTTTTTGCCAACAAGCTTGCGTTTTTTAGTAATCTTTTAATTTACTTAATTAGTTGTTGATGTACTGTGTTCACATATCAAGTTCTTGTATTGTGATATTTTTTATGTTAGCTTTAGAGAGTATTAATGTAAGAACATTATTGTTGGGAAACTTGAATTTTAAATGTAAAAATTATATATATATATATATATATAATAGGTTGAAATACAAAATAGAAAGATTGACAATTTGTGGAGATGATAAACACGAAAGCCACTCATTTTATATAAAGCTTCACAATCAGAAAGCATAAAAAAGGGGCCACGGGAAAAAAAAGAAGAAGAAGAAGAAGAAAGAAAAAAAATGACCCTCCTGTGACGCTTGTTTGAGGAAGTGCCACGCAAGCGCCACAGGAGGCCCCCCTCCTGTGGCACTTCTTTAAACAAGCGCCACAGGAGGGTATTTTTTTTAAAAAAAAATTTTAAATGTTGTGACGCTTCCAAGCGCCACAGTTTTTTTTAGTGACGTCCAGATATGTGGCACTTCTCTAGCGCCACAGTTAATACAATTATAAGCGCCACATCTTTATGTTTTTGTAGTAGTGTTATCATATATTTGTAGTAAAACTACTTAATTGCCCATAAATTGAATGACAAACAGTTTAACAAACAACATCTTTAACTCGTAATGATCAAATCATAACACTGGCTAACAACTAATCCAGTGACAATTAATTTCACAAAAATTTCTTGCTGGGTATTAATAATAGCAATAGTATAACAAATAACAATTTTAACTTATCATATATATGATACAAAATAAGACATTGACAACTATTTTTTTTTTTGGAGAAATTAATTCATTTCACAAAAATTTAATTTCAGAACATTTTTTTACGGATTTCACATATAAATTAAGCCATTTGGAGGGATATTTTTGAAATTCTCATATTTCAAATGGTTGATATATGTCTTTCTCCTATTAATAGTTATGAGTTGACAAAATATTCACGTACACGTAGATTTATAAGGTTCTGAAATCTGGACTGGTCACTGAATCTACAGGAATACTAAGTCCAGGATCAATGGGTCATATCATAATCAAACTGGAGCTAAACTGGTGAGAAAGTAAAGATTTCAGGGCAATTTATATAAAATTATGAATAAAATATTAAAAAAAGCCAATCAAACTGTGAAAAAAAAACGGTTGAACCCGGGTTAACTATAGGACCGGTCTGGTTAGACCACCAGTTGGCTAGTCCAACCCAACCTTCGTAACTTTGTAGATTCATCAAATAATAACATCATTTATGAGGTACACTACTTGTTCACATGTGTGTATAGGATAAACTAAGTGTTTGTTTGAGATGACTTATTTTTTATTTATAAGTACTTATAAATCGTAATTTACAGTATACAAGGTAAGTATGTGAGAGGAGTTTTATCTCGATTTACGTAATAATGACTTATTTCCTAAAAATAATCTCATCCAAACATTCTTTTGATGGACGAGGCGACAAGCAAAGAGCTTTTTTTTCCCCTTTGCTAAGCATAGGTATCCTCCTATTAGAGATAATCCTATTCGAGGTACTGTTGGACATTAAATGTAGACACTTCTCCAAGTGAGAATTCAAATTTTAGTTTGTTATGTTGTGAGGGACTAGCTCCTTCCGCTAAACTAAATCCTCTATTGGTAAGTGAAGAGTTTTATGCAGTTTGATATTCTTGTTAGCAAGACAGTTAGCTAGCCGCGGGCTGTTAGTTTGTGCATTTATATATATTTGGTACGTGGCCCCAATTATATATATCCAATAATAATTACAAAAAGTCCCCCATGTATGCTTGTTCATTTGCACATAGTGCATCAATTGAGGTCAAACAATGCAAGTAGATATATGGGATATATTCCTTATTTTGGTTTGTTAATACGTTAATACACACGTATATTATACTTTTACGAAAATTAAAAAAATATATGATGATTCCAGCCAACTTTAAGTTGACTTCGGAATTCTGGCATTACCGGTCAATGAAGGAGCTGACTAGGGAGCACCATCACTCTATAGCTTTTACCCATACGTTAATGGATGAAAGCTTTGAAGACAAAAGTCACAAGCGCTTTTGATTTTCCCTTTGAAAAAAGAGAAAGGAAAACAAGTTTTTATGCTTTCAAAGGTACTAGCCAGTTGTTTTGAAAAGAAAAACAACAACTTCGTACGATTATGTTTATCAATAAAATTTTAAGGGAAGAATGTCTGGTATAATTATATTTTAAAAGGAGTAAAATTATATATAAGGTTTTAAAAGTGAAGCATCCAGCACAAAACTGTTAAATTTGACCTAATGACGTTAAATTATAAGAGAAGAAAATCACTAACGGCGTTAGGTTAAATTTAACGGTTTTGTGCTGGATGCTTCACTTTTAAAACCTTATGTGTATTTTTGCCCCCTTTAAAATATAATTGTGTCAGACGGTCCTTTCTTAAAACTTCGTTGGTAAATTTATTTCTTAGCCCTTAATTTTTCCCAACGGTCACAAAGAAAATGACACAAATAAAATTAATTACCACCTTTAAAGATTTTTTCTAAGCTACATTCTCCGCTTTAAAATATATAACGTTAACTAATTCACACTAATCATAGGATGTTTGTTAAGTTATTTATAGTGTGTTGAATTGATAAAATTTACCTATTTTACTTTTATTAAAAAAATATGATTTTCGTCAATAAAAGTTGGTCTATTTTGTAAAAGGCTGGCTCATAATTATAAGGTTATAAGTTCAAATCCCACGAATGTGAGGACTTTATTGGTGAGTGATTTTTAGGTACCTTTGTAAGAGCTATTTGAGCCTAGAAGCATGTCCTGACTCTAATGAACCCTATGACTCATCTCACCTAAACATTTTGTTACTGAAAAAAAAAGGAATATGATGTTCAAACATATATTTATTATGTGTCGCATATTTTTGTCTTTTAAGGGTAAAAATGGGAAACAATTATCATTTACTCTATCAATTTCTTATATTTTGGATCAAATTTTTTTTCTGAAACAGGAGAGAGTACTTGATTAGGTGTTTAATTATTTTCAAGTTAAAAGAACACTTTTATCCTTCAACTTCACACAAGGTTTCATTTTGGTTTCTTAATTTTACAAAATGATTTTTCAGTCATCCAACCCTAACACAATTAGTTTTATTATCAAAAAATGTCAACATTAAAATTTTAAATGTTGACAAACATTCTTGAATACTAATATTATGGTTTAATTTTGTAAAATAACAATGATGGACACAAAAATTCATTAATTTAGACTAATGGCATTAGATTTTGAGGATTGTAAAGAAATTGATAAAATTTAAGGACCAAATTGTAACATTGCATAAAATTATAGGATTAAAGTTATACTTTTACCTAAATTTTTAAGGTTGTTCCCATTAAAAAGTCTATTTTGGATAATGTGAGATCATTGCTACCGAAATCATGATATATGACGGTTATTGTAATACCCCGAAATTTGGGATTGAAGGCTTGGGAATAAGCCTAAATTAAGTGGACTGCTAAGCCCCAATTTAGCAGGAGCCCAAATTTATCCCCTAATGATTCTAATATTTTTGGGGTATTAAGAAAGTAAAATGATGAATTTTGGAGAAAGTAATTATGTTTTTGGTGAAATTGCCTATGAGGTAGTAAGCTTGTCATGTGATTTTGAATGACCAAATGATAAGTAAAAATTATGAAATTTTACAGAATGAAAGTAGACATCCTAAGCTTTAATTTGATAGGTCATATGACTCAATAAGAGCTATACACAAAAAGATATGAATTTTTGAAGTTAGCCCAGAAAAACTGGAAAGTTTCTGAAACAACATGCAAAGAATGAAATTCTGGGAATTTTTTGATTCCATAAAGCAAAATTCTATATTTTTCCTTGAAACTAGACTCAATAAGGGTTCTATAGGCTTTGGAATCACCTCATTTAGATTTTTCTAGAATTAGTTATGATGTTTCAAAGTTTGGGCAGAAATCTGCCAGAATTTTGTAAAATTCGAAATTTTTGGAAAATTGGTAAATGAATATAATAGAATATATAATATGATATAAGCTCTTTATTTCTTCTTCAGCCCTGCATCTGACGCCATTTTTAGTTTTAGAGAGAGGAAGAGAAAAATTGTAGAGAGAGAAAAGGAGGAGGAAAAACTTACAAAGGTAAGTGATTTCTTCGGTAAATCGGTTTCTAATGCGTATAACTCCGTTCCTAAGCTTCCTTTGCATATGATTTAGGTTTGGAAGCTCATCTTTTGGTGTATCAAGGGTCTAGGGTTCAGCCACTTTGAGAAAAGCCAGTGGGAGCTTGAGGTAACTTCCAAACTCTTGTATATTGACTATTCTAGCTGCTGTGGGCAATTTAATCGGTGAAATTTCGCCGGATTACCATTGGTTTTAATTCTTGGAAATGGGTTTTCCTAGGGGTTATACTGCCCAAATTGGTACTAAATGGTAGTTGTAACCTAATGGAATAGTCAATAAAGTGGTTAGGAGTAGAAAGGAACGTGTTTACGGAGCTGAAACCGAAAAACCCCGATTTTCCCTAGAAAACACATATATTTCGGTCTGGGCTATAAATGGACCATAGAGTTGGATTTTCAATGATTTGATGATTCCATTGAGTTCAGGAGGGAAAATTAGGTGGTGTTACAGTTAAGAACTTTTTCGGAAAAGGCCGAGAAAGCATAATTACGGAAACGCTCCTAAAACCCTAAAAGTATGGCTGCCAAGGGCAATTTCGTAATTTTACATTGAATTTGATAATTCTGAGTCCGGAAATGGATTCCTTGGGTGAAAATATGTCAGGATAGCCCAGGTTAGAATTTCGAGAAAAGTACAGCCGGACCGGGTATGATGGGGCCGGGTCCCCGGAGGTATTGTAGTAATTTTTCAAGATAGACTCATATAACCCCCAGAAACACTATGGAAGTGTCTAAATAGTACATTTGACATTGTAGGATCGAATATGGAGCCCCGAGCTGTTGGCACGCATTACGAGGCACGCGTTTCGAAGCAAAAAAAGGGTTAAGGTAGGGGACTTACCTTACTTGCATGTATTTGATATCTTTGCTTGTGTAATGATGTATGTGATTGCTTTACTTGATTGTGTAGAGCATATTTGAATAAATGAAGCTCTGTTTCTGTTTTCGCTGTGGCCATAGTCTTGTTGTATGAAACATTGAGCATGCAGAAATGTCATTATGGGGCATACATCTAGATAAAGCTAACATGTCATACACATAGCATCAATCATGCATGCATTATGGTATCTGTTTCCTACTGAGATTCTCTCGAATCTCACCCTCCCCTACCAACAATTTAGACAGGAGAAGACAAAAGATATGTTAAGAGCAAAGAAGAGAACCGTACGAGAGGATTGCAATGGCATAACGAAGTCAGGAATATGTCTCCCTTTCACTGGGACAAGTTTTGACACCTAAGTAGCCCTGTGCGGCTACACTAATTGTAATTATCAGGTACGAACCCCTATGGGGAATTTATATAATCATGCACATATTATCAGTATAGTTATGCTATTCCTGTGTTGCCCACCGAACCGCATACCGTTTTCCGCGAATACTCTGGTAAAGGTGAAATTGAGATAAGGGCGTGACAGTTATTAACTACCATACTTCACAATTCCGAACTGTTGTATATATAGGTGCTATATTTGTTTTAAGCAAATAAATTACGGTTCTCAACCATTATTTATTCTTGAACTATTATCATAACGGTTATAAAATAACACCTATTATATATTGAGGTTTGGTGAGGTCATGATATACCCATCGCTATGAACAAAACGATGTGTTCAATGGGACTGATTCGTCATTTTCCAAATTTATGGGACCAAACTGTCATTTTCAAAATTCATACCCCAAATTACCATTTTCAAATTTAATTCAAATTTTCAAGTATTTTCAATTGAAAACAATCTAATCAACATCAAATATTCTCAAAAAAATCAATGGTTAAGAGTAATTAAAATTATTTTGACAATTTTATCTTTTTTAGCCCCAATTCAATTTACTTACTCTTAATCCTAATTTTATCTCAAGAAAGGTATTTTAGGCTCAATAACTATGATAAAATCCTCAATTAAAGTATAAAAATATATAATAAAAATAGGAATTTTTCAGAGATAAAAAGTATAGGTGATGAACACTTATATTATGAGATATGTAGGTCAAGATTGAAATTGATTCAAGCTACAAAACTTAAAAAATCTTGATCCATCCTGTATTGTATAGCTGCTCGATGTCGGAAGTACTATTCTATTTGTAACATTCTTTATTTTTAAGCATAAATATCAAGTTCAGAAAAAAAATTACAAATGAATCCCTCCCTAAACATATGGGCTTGTGTGTGGAAATGTATATCTTATTATTAAAATAAGTAATATACTGAAAAAAAAAAAATTCTAGCATTCTGAACATTAGTATATTAATTTATTATAATTTTTTTTAAAAAATTATTTTAATAGATGGAGATAAACCGTGACCCCACTCCTACAAAATCTCATTCACAGTCCCACAGGTTCAATTTTTCTCTCCTCTTCATCTCCGGTCTCCGTGCTATCTACCATCAACTGTTAAATTGTGTCTTGTCAGTCATTCTTCTCACCTTTTTTCTTCCCTCTCAATTATTCTGTCATATTTTGTCAAATCCATCGTTTCTTTCTCCTTTCCTTTGTGTGCCGTCTGTATATATATATTTTTTTATTTCTTCACACCAATTCCCATTTCCTCTTACTGTAGCGTGTTTGTGAGTTATATATGTATTACATTTTTTTTCATTTTTCAGGCTCATACCCCTTTTCTCTATAATACTGATGGTTTTATTTCTTCATTGCCCCACCATTGTATCCCCATAACCCGTTTGTGAGAAGGAGTGTGTAAATACTAAATATTACTATTATATCTATTCAGCTATTCTCCAAGTGACTCCCTTTCCAACAAAGCGCCTGCGTGTGGGTCAAATTTTATTTATACTCCATATCTATTCCTTTATCCTTTCTTCTTGTGTGTATTTAATTATTTTTTCTATCTATTAATTCCTCCCATTTATGACCTTTCATTCTCTCTTAAATATACATGTGTGTGTATATTGTGAACCTGGTTTTGTGTTCGTCCTATTGTGAAAATACACACACACACACACACAACTTCTATTTATATAGTTTATTTCAAAATTTTATTAAGCCTATTTCACAATTATTTTTCTCTCTGTTTCAGTTGTTTTTTCTTCCTTTTCTTCTTCCAACAAGTTTTATAATATTACCGTATAAATAGTGCAATTCCTCTTCTATCATTGCGCCATAGTGGGACTGAATTTTTGTTTTTTGTACTGATATATATATATTGAATAGCTTGTGTCCTCCCTATCTATATGGTTTGTAATTCATTTGGAATTGATCTCTTCCTTTTTAAAACACACACATGTGCAGGGCTTCATTTATGCCTTCTCATAAATTTGTAACCATATATTTAAAACACACACACGTGCCTACATATATGTATAATAAATCATAAATTTAGATTTTGTTAGGAATTGAATGAAAAGGGTAGCTTTAAGGCTATAGATTAGTCTTTGAGTAGGCTTATTATATCCTTAAAGTAACTCTAAAATAGTTTTGAGTCATATATTGATAGATATTTATATTGGTGATTTTGTAGACTCTCATTAAGAACTTTGGAGTAACTTTATATCATTACATGTGAGTTAAGGAGTATAAGCTAACCCTGAGTATTCTTCCATATGTAAACCCTCAATTTTATAGATGATAACTTAATATCATTATTGCTCCTGCAATAAATTTAAAGATATATTCAGTTTCTAATTCAAAATAAAATAAAGATGCTAGCATAAAACATGTTGTAAAAAAAAAATATTAATACCTATATTCATAATTTATTACAATGGAATAATTACTTAACAGTATAAAGTTCTCAAATACATTATTATGTCCTATAAGAAGTCACAAAGAAAATATGTCTAAAGGAAACTAGGGAGGCTTCTTGTCTGCTACTTTGGTTCATCTTCATATAGGCTTGATTTCCAATTTTTGGGACATTATTGCAAAATATGAGTGATGCTAAATAAATAGATTTTAACTAATAATGCCCAGCTGCTAATTTAGTAGAAAACATTTTAAATCCCTGCAATATAATGATATGTGAATATGCATAGAAATATATTCATAAACATCTACAATACCATAATTTCATCACTTAGATATACTAGGGTGTCCCCTAGGTGGATCCACAATAATTCACACAGAAAATCTTACCCCATAGGATAGTTCACATAGCAATTCTTCTTGGGAGATCATAATATTTATGGACACAGCATAGTCTTCCTTGCACATTCCCATACAATTCCAAATAACTTTCAAATATAAAAAGTATATAGATCAATCAAATAAATCACATAGAGAGTATTAGATTGTAAAACATTTGAAATAATTTTGAGAAGCATAAATAAGAGCAAGGTGTATCACTCAATAAGAAAACTCTTACACTTTTGTAGCAGCACATCTTCTCTTGTTTTGTTTTCTCTCTCTTCTTATTTTTCTCCCTTACTCTACTTATTTGTGGCTTTTAGGTTTGGAGATTAGAACTTGTGTCTACATCATAATATGTAAAATCAGATCGAACCGGCAGGTTTAGACCGGAAACTGGTGAACCAATCGTCGGACCGGTCCGGTTGGAGGTCAGTGAATCGCACTGTAGCGAACCGGTATGACCCGGGCAATTCGAGGTGAACCGGGGGTAAACTGTGGTGAACCGGTTGGTCATGGTTTGCCTCTTTGTTTTTTTTAAGAAATTTTTTTTTACACTCCAAAAGATGACATTTTGGCTTTCTTTTAAAAATTATTTCTTTGAAATTTTTTGATTTGCAAAAAGTTTTAAAAGGATTGTGGAATACTTTTGTTGTTTTGCATTGATTAGAGAAAAATCCTTATGTACTTAATGATACTTTTATGAGTATTAGGTTCAGGAGGCTATATTGGATTACTGGTTGGAAAAAAAAAACTCCTATGTAGTTTTGTAAATGGTATGCATGAACATTTAAATTATATATATATATATATTTTAATTGATCCCGGTTTAATCCCTGGGTTGACCCTGGTTTAAACTACTGACTCTTAACCCACTACCTATATTCATAATTTACGTTACAATGTTTCCTGGTTTGAACTACATATAATAGTTTTGCCGCTCATCTGTTTCCTTCATTTGTTGTTAACTTTTTTCCCAAGCAAGGCTATGCCTATCCTTACTAACGCACATCCTACTTATCAAGTTTATCCACATCTCATTCATTATCCTTTGTTTAACTTCCCTCTCAAGTCTTCTAAAAGGTTTTCTAATAATAAGAATGCTAATAATTGTTTATATATATATACATATATATATTATATTTGTACTGATGCTATTTTACTATTTTGTTCCCATTAATAAAGTGTGTGTATAACAATTCGTTTATTATATATATATATATATATTAAATGCTCATAATTTTATATTTATTTATTTTTTTAGGATGTTACACTATATACTTGTGAATTATGTATGATTGTGAATGACTATCTTTTGTATAAAAAAATGGATTGAATTATATGTATATGTAAATGTATTGTAAATTCTCAAGTAAGTAGTGTTACAAGTAAATTTCTTTATAACTCACTTTATTCACATATGTAATAATTTAATTATAATTAATATACTGTTGGATTATTGTTTCCTTTTAGGCATGTTTGAATATATGATGATGTTTGGATATAATGTCATTTACTCATTTCTTCCTTCTGCCACTAGATTTTTTGTTTTGGTGTTTGCCTCCCTCTAAAGCCCAGAAAAAGAATGAAAAAGATGATATAGATATGAATCTATTTGTTAGTTTCTCTCAAAATTTGCGTTTATTTGTTATCTATTTGTTTTTTATCACATCACTAATTTCATGATCCTCTGTATCTTTACGCTTTGCATGTGATTGTCGTGATTGGCTTTGGGCATAGAAGCTCGGTTGAGTAGTTTATTGAGATTATACCATCCCTCAATTTCTTTTGTTTATGTCATGATTGGCTTTGGGCACTAATTTCTTTTGTTGCCGTTTGAACCTCAAACCTTGTTTATTTTTTTTATGAGTTACATTACATCATTTGAAGTTCTGGTTGCAGAAGTGTTAAAGTAGTAAACTTTGCTTTCTATAATTAGTGATAACTAGATTGTAATTGATATTGGAAAGTACTGGCCTAGCTACATTGTGCTCTTCATAAAGTTACTTCTAAAATTCTTTTCTGATGTTTGGATGTTACTGTTTTGTTCTTCATTATAGCTTTGACTAATCATACTGGTGCTTTTGGCTTGTTGTCTATTGTTGAAAAGTAGTTTTTGGCTTTCTTTGTAGTTTGTTAATGAGGCCAGAAATGAAGAAACTGACAATACTTCCACCCCTAATCCTGAGTCTAGCAATCCCCCTAACAATAGTGAACCCCAACCACAGGCATTAGGCAGTGTAAAAAAAGTGGATTTTGCTTGGGAATATGTTTCTGTAAAGAAAGAGGGGAAAGTAAATGTATTTACATGCCTTTTATGTGCATCAAGTTATAGGGGAGGTGGGATAAATAGGTTGAAGCAGCATTTGGCTGGTGTGAGTAGTCAAGTAAGTTCTTGTAAAAAAGTGTCACATGATATACAAACTAGAATGAAAGAATATTTGATAGAAGGTTTAAAGAAAAAAACTGTTGGTAATGATAAGGTAAATCAAGCTAGATAAGTTAAATTTAGAGAAATTGAGGAATCAATTGCTTCAAAGAGGAAAGCTTCTGATGCTGGGAAGGTTAACAGTTATTTTGCACCTAGGATAAGTCCTGGTGCGCAACTAAGCATCAAGAGTGCATGGGCAAGTCAAGAAGCATAGTATAATGCAAAAATAGCTTTTGCTTATTGGGCTTATGTGAATTATATTCCATTTAATGCACTTACTTGTCCCTTATTTCAAAAAGCTATTGATATTGCTATTACAATTGGTCCTGGGTTTAAGGTCCCTAGTTTTCATGACTATAAAGTGAGTTTGTTAGGAGATTGTAAAAAAGAATGTCAACTATTGATTGATAGCCATCGAGCTAAATGGAAAGAAAATCGTTGCACACTAATGGCTGATGGTTGGATTGACGTTAGACAATAAACTCTAATGAATTTTTTAGTCTTTTCAGTACATGGTATGGTGTTTGTAAAATCAGTTGATGCTTCGGATTTAGTTAAAGATGCCAACACTTTATTCTCACTGTTTAGAGAAGTTATTGAGTGGATAGGTCCTGCTAATATAATCTATGTGGTGTATGACAATGCTGCTAACTATGTGACATGTGGTAGATTGATAAAAAATAAATATAAAACCATTTATTGGCCACCTTTTGCCGCTCACTGTTTGAATCTTATTTTCAAAGACATTGCATCCATGCCTTATGTGTCAGACCTTGTAAAGAATACATATAAAATCATTGTATTTGCATATAATCATTTGGTCTTCTTGTCATAGTTAAGGAAAAGACTGGGATGGAAGGAAATTGTTTGTCTTGGTGCAACAAGATTTGCCACCACATTCATCACCCTTCATAGTATATATTCGCATAAGCATGACTTGCAGACTTTGGTTGTTGATCAGCATTTTTTGAACCAAAAATTAGCAAGCAATGAAGCTAGGAAAAATTTCAGTGCAATTATTCTAGATCATCGGTTTTGGAGTGATTGCTTTGAAGTTGTGAGACTTGTGTGTCCGTTGACAAGATTGTTGAGGATTGTTGATTTGGATGAGAAACCTTTGATGCCTTATGTCTATGAAGGCATGTAGAGAGCTAAAAATGTAATCAAGGACATGTTTCAAAGGAAGAAGGAAGTATACAAGCCCTACACGAATATTATTTAAAGTCGTTGGGATAAGCGTTTGAAAATTGACCTTCATGCAGCAGCATATATGTTGAATCCCACATTCTTGTATAGTCTTGACTTTGTTAGAAAGCATAGACTAATGGATATTGTGGTCAATTTGTTTGAGGCAAACTCACTTGACAATGCTGATCATTACGTTACAATGATGCAGCAAATTGGCATCTACCGTGAACGTAAATAATCTTTTGACAAGATTTCATGTGAAAAAACAGCCTAAAAACTCATCCCTTATAAGTATATTAAATTTCATATCTTAAAGCACATATTATGATTATTAATACATACTAAATGTATTTTATTTTATTTTGTCAATGAGTAGTGGCTGTACTACGGGGGTTCAGTACCGGAATTGCAACAAATTACTATACATGTTTTTAGCCAAACTTCTTCTTCTTCTTTGGACTATGAAAGGAATTGAAGCTTGTTTGAGCGTATCCATAGTAAAAGAAGAAACATATTAGAGCATTAAAGGCTTGATGATTTGGTTTTCACAAACTACAATCTGAGGTTAAAGTTTAGGTAATCCATAATCTTAAAAGTCATGGCTTTTGAATGGTTGTTTTATAGTTTAATTAAAGGGTTAAGGTGCAAATTTATCAATGAAGTTTTGTCCGAGGAGCGTCTGGCACAAATATCTTTTAGAAGAGCCAAAAATACCAACGAACAATTAAAAAGGGGCATCCACCACAAAAACCGTTAAATCCATACTAACGGCGTTGAATTATAAGAGAAGAAAACCCTTAACAACGCTAGTACGGATTTAATGGTTTTTGTGGTGGATGCCCCTTTTTAATTGTTAGTTGGTATTTTTGCCCTTTCTAAAAGATATTTGTGCCAGACGCTCCTCGGACAAAACTTCGTTGGTAAATTTGCACCTCAACCCTTAATTAAATATAGTAATATACATTGCATTAACGTCAAGGTTCATGAACTCGGACCGAGTATTGAACTGGTCGAAGTATTGAGTTAAGGGTTAGTGGGTCAGATCGGGGTCAAACCGGGGCCAAACCGGTGAGAAATTGAAGATTTTAGGCTTATTAATTTGAAATTCTAAAGAAAATCTAAGTTTTTTTAAAATAGGAACCCGGACTGGACCGGGAATCGGATCGGTCTACCGCCCGGTTCATCGGTTTTCAGGCCGGACCGGGTTCATTAACCCTGATTAATGTTGATCTTCTATCATGTTGCCTAGGAATCAATTGAAAAAGAAGAAAGAGAATTACGATCTTATTGATTATGAATCAATTGATAAACTAGAGTTTTGAGTACTTGAAGAAGATCCAACTCCCAAATTTGATAATGTAGAATCCACAAATTTTCAACTTGAACAAATGACGAGGGATTTTGGAGGTTTCTAACTTCTAACTATCTCTTCTATTATTTAAAATTATATTAGTATGCACAAGAATAAAACTATGTTTTTTATATAACTATTCATAATTCTATTCATTTCATATATAGATGATGATATTGTTGCTGGGGCTCCATCTTTAAATGATGATCATGTTTGTCACACCCTTATATTATTTTATCTTGTAGCGGAATATTAATGTGGGGTTCGGTGGGCAACACAATAATAACATAAATATATTGATAATATGTGCATAATTACAAAAAATCCCCATAGGGGTTCATCCATGATACTTACCATCAATGTAGCCACACAGGGCTACTTGGGTGTCTAAACCTATTCCAGTGAAACAGAGACACCTTCTCGTCTTCATTCCACCATTGCAATCCCTTCGTACGATTCTCTTTATTGTTCTCAGCATATGTACTGTCTTCTGTTGGCTAAATTTTTGCAGGAGAGGGTGAGATTCGAGAGAATCTTAGTAGGAAAACAGTACCAATATGCATGCAGGATAAGTGATTAATGCATGACATGCTTGCAATACATAAACTCATGTTAACACAATGACATATTTGCGTGCTAAATGTTCAAACAACATACTTATGGCCATAGCATAATTAGAAATAGAGCTTCAATCATTCATATATGTTTCACATAATCATGCAAAGCAGTAACATGCATCAAAACACTAGCACAAATATCAAATACATGCAGGAGAGGTAAATTCCCTACCTTAATCACCCTTCCCTGATCCTCGAATAACGTGCCTCGATTTGCATGCCAATCCATCAGGCTCTCAACTCGATCCTAAAACGTCAAATGTACACTTTAGACACTTCCATAGTGTTTCTAGTGACAATATGAGCCTATTATGAAAATTTACCAAAATGCCCCCGGGGCCCAGCCTGGCCCCGCCGTACTCGATCCAACCGTACTTTTCTTAAAATTTTGACATAGGCTAATCTGACATATTTTCACCTAAGGAATCCATTTCCCGATTCAGAATTACCAAATCCACTTTCAAAGGATGAAAATGCTCTTGATAACCTTTATTTCAAGTATTTCGGGGGTATTTTCGTAATTATGCTTTTTTGGGCTTTTACGAAAAAGTGCTCAACTGTAACCTCATATAATTTTACCTCTTGAACATAATGGAATCATCAGAACATCGAAAATCCAACCCTGACCCCTCCAAACAGCATTAGCTAAAATTCTCAATTCTGTAGGAAAAATTGGGGTTTTTCCAATTCTGACCCTGTAGAATTGTTCCTTTATACTCCAAACTTATTAACCATTTAATTACATTATAACTATCATTTAGGCTCAATTTTGGTAGCATAATGCTTAGAACACAATATTTCTAAATCTTTCATACAAAGCAAATCTAATGAAATTTTACCTATGAAACTACTCACAGCAGCTAGAACAAGTAATATTTGAAGTATATGAAGTTACCTCTTCTTCCTTCTTGCTTTTCCTTCCTATGACTGAAACCCTAGCCTCTCAACAATGAAATTTAACTTCTCAAATACCTTGATTAAGCATAAGAGTAGCTTAGAGGAAGAATTATATGAATTATGAGCCAATTCACGGAAGAAATCAAATTTACTTGATAAAATTTCTCCTCCTCTAGAATTTCACACAACCGTCTCTACCTCTCTTGGTGCACAAACCCGATGGGAAATGATGGAAGAAGATGAAGATGTGTTTTATTATATGCTTATGTCATCTTACTTACGCTTATATCATTTTTAGCTAATTTCCAAAAATACCAACATGTTAATATTTATGTACCTAAACTTTTTGTACATAGTAAATCATATTTACCTTCCTCAATGCATAAAAAATGAGGTCCTAAGGTGTCTTCAATCAGCCCAAATGACTTTTCCATTCATCTCATAATTTTAAAAATTGCCATCACATTTATATTCCATTTTCAGATTATTTGGAAGATTTTCTATCCAATCTTTGAAAAATCATAAATAATTTTGTAGACATCAATTCAGAGCGATTCCAAAGTCTATAGAACCTTATTGAGTCTATTTTCAAGAAAAAATATAGAATTTTGCTAGTTGGAATCACAAAATTCCCAAATTTTCAATCTTTGCATGCTGTTCTAGAAAATGATCAATTTCACTGGGCAAACTTCAAAAATTCATAACTTTTTGTATATAGCTTTAATTGAGTCATATGACTTATCAAATTAAAGCTTGAGATGTCTAATTTCACTTTGTAAAGTTTCATAATTTTTTATCATCACTTAGTCTTTCAAAACCTCATGATAAACTCACTGCCTTGTAGAAAATTTCACTGGAAGCATAATCACTTTCTTCAAAATTCACTATTTTATTTTCTTTAATATCTCAAAGATATAAGAAATACTAGGGAATAAATTTGGAATACCCGCTAAACCATGGCTTAGTAGTTCACTTAGTTCAGGCTTATTCTTTAACCTCTAATCCCAAAATTCAGGGTATTACAATGTTGCTCTTAGTTCTTTTATTTTTCCTACTACAGCTCTACCTCTTGATGTCTAAATGCCTAGGGAGTTGAATGATGTTAATGATGATTATCATGATGATGACTATTAGTTTAGTGATTGAAGGTGGGAATATTTTGTTATGATGTAGGTGGGAATATGTTAATCATATAGGTGGAAATATTTTGTTACGATGAATATTTTGTGATTATTAATTATAAATTCAAATGTCACTAAGTGGTATATGATACTGTGATAGTGAGATGTCAATCTGTAAAGAAAATTGTAAGGAATATTTGACAAGTATATGAATATATGATTATTTTGCTAGTCAAGTAGTGATTGAATGTATTGAAATCATATATAGTTTTTGAAATTATAGATGGTGTAATAAGAAATTAAATTATTTCTAAATTTTTTATTCTTCACCAGTTTGCTATTGGGTTGACTCCGGTCTGACTCACTAACTTTTAATCCAGTTCTCTGATCGGTTTAGTGACCGGTCCGGATTTAATAACCTTGCTACTAACCCATGGTCACATCTGTTATCTCTTCGAAAGTTATAAGTTTTGTTGCAATGGAAATAGATGGAAATTAGTACACCACTGATAATGATGACTTGACAATCATAAGGGGAGAGTTATTGTGAGTTTGTGACTGTGGTCTCCTACAACAGGTCAGGTGGATCACAACATCAAAGTTTAACTGCATTGAAAACACACATCGTCTTCAAGTATTGAGCTCCAACTTACACTGGTTGTAGAGTCATATGAAGCTGAGGATTGTTATTATGGTTACGTCATATGACTGTGTTTGTGTTAAGTTCTTTTATTTTATTTTTTCTTTATATGTTGATGAGTTTGAATTTGCGTGAGTGTAGAAAACTTGAGGGAGTTACCTCAAATTGAGCCCGATAATAGTCAAATATGATCCAATTAGTAGTCACAAAAAAAATGAGGATGTAACAAAATATTAAATATTTCCTTTTATTAGAATTACAAAATTGAGTTACAAAAAAAAGCATAATTACAAAATTTACCCTAGATCGGCCGTGTTATGCTCATATGGGCGAGACATAGACTGATTGGGCCTAGGCTCTGGAGTGCCCCTCTCTGTTTAGCTATCTATGCATATTAAGTCCAAATGCCAAATTAGTCAAACCAAGTTTAGATTTATTTTTCGCGCCATGAAAAATTTATATGCGGTCTCAGAAACTGCATTTTGTTCCCCAACATTAGAACTCAGAAAAAATAATCATTTAAATTTTTAAATGCACACAAAATTGTCTTCCTTTTGTAACCGGAAAAAAAAAATCGTCTTCCTTTTTTAAGCTTCTGTTCAAAATTCAATAAGAACAATTACATCATTTAAAAATTCTGTTGATAAAAACTGAAATTCACATGTGCCAAGTAGAGTAGAGCCTAAATGAGTGGGTTAAAAAAAAGAACCTAAATGAGCTATTTGATTGTCGTTTTTTAAAAAAAATCGATTATTTAAATAATCTATATGATTTATATAAAATTCTAACGTTTGAAATTTGAAGTTTTTGAATGCGCTGACATGAACATTTTTTTATACTATTAACCGACAACGAGTACAACTTTTGGATCCTACTTTTAAATATCCGAGCAACCGACTATTTCAATTTAAAAGTTCATAGTTGCCTTTTCCAATATAAGTATCTCGTGTGGGATTCGAACTTTTAATTAAACTCATTGTACTAACTAAACAAAAACTTGAGGATAAAATACCCCGAAATTGGCTCACTTCTTCACACAAAATGAGTATTATGACTTCATTTTTTGGCATAGAAGTTTTAACTTGTTTAGAAAGCATATAGGGCCCGTTTGGTTCGATTCCATTACATCCTGCGATGCAGTGCAATGCGATGCAACGGTAATGCAATGTAATATTAATTACAAGGGTAGTGTTTGGTTTGATTTTTAAGCAACATGCAATGAGTTAATATTTTAACAATTATTTAAAATTAATATATTACACAAAGTCCATTTTACCCCTTAATATAATCTTTATAGAAAAAATAGTTACAAGCCGATGATGGAGGGGATGGAGGTGGTGGTGGTTGCAATGATGGGGGTGGCAGGGGAGGAAGAGGTGGTGGTGGTGGCAGTGGGCGGCGGGGGTGGAGGAGGAGGTGGTGGTGGTAGCAGCGAGGGTGGTGGTGGTGGTGGGGGTGGGCGGTGGGCCGGTGGCGGCGGAGGAGGGGTGGTAGGCGACGGGGGTGGAGGAGGTGGTGGTGGTGGTGGCGGCAGCGGGGGTGAGGGTGGCAACGGAGGAAGAGGTGGTGGTGGCGGTGGGCGGCGGGGGTGGAAGAGGTGGTGGTAGGCGGTGGGCCGGTGGCCGTGGAGGAGGAGGTGGTGGTGGTGGCGGCGGCGGCGGCGGCGACGAGCGGCGGGGGTGAGGGCTGCGACGGAGGTGGAGGTGGCCACGGTGGCGGTGGGCCGGTGGCTGGGCCGGGGGTGGCGGTGGGTGGAGGTGACGGCGGTGGAAGAGGTAGTGGTGGCAGCAGAAGGTGGAGGTGACGGCGGTGGAAGAGGAAGAGGTTGTGGCGGTGGCAGTTGTGACGTGATACGGCAAGTGAAATAAGATAAGTGAAATAAAGATAAGGAAAACTAAAGGGTAAATTAGACTTTTTAGACCATGCAATAGGATGGTAATGAGGATTCATAGGGGGGAGGTATGAATGTGGATTACCAATTTTTTGGTAATCATCATTACCATGGTAAACCCTATTACCATGTTAAAGAGCAACCAAACACTCTTCTCTAGGTAATGCAATCATGATTGCCATTGCAGGCATGCAATGCGGTCGAACCAAACGGGCTCATAATGTTATCTACTAAATCAAATTCAAATATTGTCAATTTTCAAATATAAAGTTACTCTTTCAAAATATTTTTTCCTACGAAAGTTTCTTTTGAGAGGTTACTTAAAAAAATATCAATTTTTTTTATTTAACCTCATCATTATAGCAGAAAAAAGTAAGGATCATTTTTTATAAAATAAAATATCTAATAGGGTTAATATAACTTTTGGTCCCTGAAGTTTGATCCAATTTTAGTTTTGGTCCTTCAAGTTTGAAATCTATGATTTTGGTCCCTGAAGTTTCACCCGATTGTGGTTTTGGTCCCTTAAGTTTGAAATCGGTGGTTTTGGTTCCTGAAGTTTCACCCGATTTTGGTTTTGATCTCTCAAGTTTGAAAAGGACTTGGTTTTTTTTTCAGAGTCGGGTCGGGTTTGAAAAACGGGTCGCCAAGTCCTTTTCAAATTTAAGGGACCAAAACCACTGATTTCAAACTTGAGGGACTAAAACCAAAATTGGATCAAACTTCAGGGACCAAAAGTTATATTAACCCTATCTAATATTTTGATATTGATTTCCACCTTTTTAAAGCTCTTGATATTTTTTATCATAAAATTAAATTTCAATAGATTAATAAGCCTTGATACACCTTATGATGTTGGTAGATCTAATTCTTGGAGCCATGAATAATCCTTAACTAAATTCTAAAACAATCCCACAAAAAAGCCTACAAGAAAGCTCTCAAATGGAAATATTATTAATCACTTGAAGTGTTGGTAAATATTATTTTAGAATTATTTTACAATTAGTTTGAATGAAAACCATAATAATTATTATCTTTTAAAATCATTTTTAGGTTACAAAAAATATTTTAAATTTACACACACAACAAACATATGGGCTCAGTAAAATTGTCATGAACTCGTGATTTTTGGAAAGCACATGTTTTTTAAGGTAAAATGATAGTTAGAGGCTTTTAAATAAGGTGATGACAATTAAGGACCTCAAAATTTTAAAATACCAATCAAGGGACAAGAACCTTTTCTAATTAAAAAAATACCATGAACCAAAATGCTCATATTAATTTAAAATGATACGGAAACTAAATTCGAAAAAATAAAATGATGATAATTATGGACCTAGAAATTTTAGAATACCAATCAAGGGACAGGGACCTTTTCTAATTAAAAATACCACGAACCAAAATGCTCATATTAAGTTAAAATGATGGAAAATAAATTGGAAAAAAACTAAAAAATATTGAAAAAGATCAAACTTTTAGAATTTTTAATTTTTAGTCATTTCAATTCTAAACTTTTAGAAGACCCTGAACTTGAGTTGGGCAAACCTTTATTAGAGTGTGTTTGGATTATCTTTTGAATAATAGTTTCTCGAGAAAAAGTGAAGAAAAAGTGAAGAATAACTTCTAGAAAATAGATTCTAAGTAGAATAGATTATGAGAAAAAAATGATTTTGATAAAATGAGAGGGTTTGTATATTGTGACCAGAATAGCTTTTTCATGATCAAATTACTAAAAAGGACTTAAGCTTTTGTGATAATTACATATAAAGGATAATATTATATTTTAAGTATTATTTAACATTAAATTGCATAATAAATACAAGAAATGAAATAAATTTGTCAAAAAATTTTAAAATTATAATATTTGTCAATTATGTAATATAAAAAAATAGATAAAAAAATTTGTTTTTAATTATAACATTTGTCAATTATGTAATATAAAAAAAATCAAGGTATTAAAACCCGGACCGGTATTGAACCGGTCGAGGTACTGGGTTAAGGGTCAGTGGGTCAAACCGGGCCAAACCGAAGCTAAACCGGGACCAAACCGGTGAGTAATTGAAGATTTTAGGCTTATAGTATGAAATTCTAAAGGAAAAAGTTAAATTTTTTTTTTTGAAAATTGGGACTTGGATCGGACTGGGAACCGGACCGGTCTACTGATCGGTTCGGCGGGTTTCGGGCCGGACCAGTCGGTCCGGGTCTGAGAACCCTGAAAAAAATATATCAAACATACATACGTGTATATATATATGCATGTATATTAAAAAATTGTATAATAAAAAATCATTTATAAGTAGCAAGGATATAAAATAATCTACTACAAAACACCAAAGTACAAGTTCAAAGTAGGGATACACTTACATTTCACTTATTGTCAATAATATAGTACGTCAAAATATGGATATAATAACATTTAACAGATAGTCGATAAAAGAGTATCTAAAAATACGGAAACAATACATGACTAGTGCTTTTGCATATAATAAATGATTTGATCTCTTATAGAATTACGAAGAGAAGTCATGTCAGATGAAAATGCAATTGATGAACGTATTGTTGAAGAATCTATAGCGTCATCGTCATCGACATCACACAAAATACCCTCTCGTTCATGGTGCCGGAAGTCAGGATCAGAAATAGATGTTCTTCTAATGAAATTGTGTATTGCCATCGTAACACAAACAATTTTAATTTGTGTAAGAAAGCTATAGCTATACATTTTCTGTAAGATTTCAAACTTGTTCTTCCAAACCCCAAATGTTCTTTCTGTTGTGCACCTAAGACTTGAATGTAAGTAATTGAAGGTCTCATTGTCATTTTCAAGCCTAGATGACCTCTGAAACTTAGGGAGATGGTAACGCTCGCATTTGTATGGACCAAGGTATCCAGTTGGGGTTGGATAGCCAGAATCCACCAAATAATATTTATTTGCATGAAAGAATAAGCTTAATGTCAATACATGTCTGTATAGTTAACAATAATTAAATTATACGAATTATAAGAATACCTTTAGGTGGATGTGGAAAATTCATTGACGAAGTTGTTAGGGCATGATGAAATATGTGAGAATCATGTGCTGTATCTTCCCATCCAGCCAGTACAAAGGTAAAACATGATAAGTAAAATATTTGCATATTTATTTTCCCTTATATGATGATTTTATGGACAATATTTGCGTTTAATATAATAAATTTGGGTGTGATTGATAAATAAATATTGTTCTTCGAATAAATAGCATTTTTAAAAAAAATAAAAATAAAAAAATATAAAAAGTACTGTAGCAGTTGCCAGGCACTGTAGCAGTCAACAGGAACTGTAGCGGTCAACTTCACTGTAGCAGTACTGTAGCACACGTTTTTCCCCCTATAAATAGAGATCAAGGCCAAGCTCAAGGAGGGGAGGAGAGGAAGAGAAGAGAGGTTTCCTTCTCCGACCGGGAGAGGTCCTTCTCTGACCGGGAAAGATCTTTCTCTTACATTTCTGAGTTCTTTGTGTTGTTTTCTTAGATTTAATTTCATGTATTGTATGCCTCCATCTTGGAAGGCTTAGGATTTTATTACTTCTTGCATGCCTCCATCTTGGAAGGCTTAGGATTGTATCACATTTTGCATGCCGCTTACATGGAAGGTTTTACCTCCTCAATGGACGGCTAGATTTCTTCATCTTTCATTCATCTTTTGGTTGTATATTTATGTTTGAGAATTTAATATTCAAGTTTATACAGTATTTCTGAGGCTTTCATTCTAGCTTTATATAATTTATTTTGGTTTGTTTTTTAATTTTATCATGTGCTAAATTTTCATTTTCCTAGGGTGAAGACGTAGCTTACTAATGACGGATTGAATCTTAACTTATTAAATCTAGTTTGAATTTCTCCTTCATGATTGAGTTTTAATTATTATTCTTAATGCTTTTGATTGACTGGCCATCTTTTGAATGATTTCAATATGTATGTTGAGACCAGAAGGAGATATATGTGTATAGACCCTATATTTAAAACCATGACTTGCATATGAAATAGGAATATATTCATATGAGTTGTGTAGTCTTATTGAGTTCCATAAATCTTAATGCATAATTAATTGCTTAAATTCATATAGGAATATATTGGGTTAGCAATTGATTATAGAATTGCTTGACCTTGGAAGAGGCTGGTAATTAAATTAGGGAAACTCGACTATCAATCATGTGGAATAAATTGGGCTAGAATAGATAAGTGATTCAATCCGGAATTTGTTAAGTGAAATCTAATCCTTAGGGCTTTTTTCTCATATTTGCTTTCATATCATCTGCATTCATATTTAATTGTCTTTCTTTTATTTTGTGCTCTTAATCACCAACTAATCGATCGACTAAATAGAATTAAAATTACCTATTTTGGTACTTAGTGCTCAATCCTCGTGGGAACGATACTCTACTCACTTCTATATTACTTGATTACGACAGTGTACACTTGCACTATTTAATTGATCATCTGAATTTGTATCAAAACACATGTTCTAATCACAAACCGCCATCACATTTTGCGATGTAAATCCTTTTCTTCCAATATATTTTGTTTTTGAATGTCTGTGCCATCAATTGCTCCAATAGCATTTTTAAAAAAATGCCAGTATCTATTGTTGTGGCGTATCTTTGAGTGAATGCACTCAAATGTAGGATCCTGTGGTTTGATGTTAGATATTGCAAGACTATAACATGCCTTTAAGATAGCATGTAGCACCCTATGAATTATCCCTTCGGAGTGTTGAAATCTTTCTTGTTGCAGTCTACTCGATGTCGTATGTCCAACGATGTTCAAAAAAATTGCCACCATTTCATGTATACCCACATTTTGAGTTTCTCTTAAATCATGTCGTTGCAGTTCAAAGCAAAATTCATAAACGATATGTAGTTCCATTCTAAACATGTCATAACAATGAGTAAAATTGCCTCGTAAGACATCATACACCCATGTAGCATATGTAAACTCACTGATGTGTCGTAGTTTTTTACTTAAAAATAGCCAAGCATATGCACCAACATATTCGGCCACTTTTCATACTCTTTGTGCTCGCCGTTGTCTGCGCTTTGCAATATTTTTCAAAGTACTGTCCATACCTGCCTTTTCCTATAAACACATACATTAACTTTTGTAAACGGTAACGACAACAATTATACATTCATAACATGCACATAGATCACAACCATAAAGCAATAACATGAAATTAGGCATCAAGTGAGCGATGTTCTGTGGAAACATAATTCATACTAGAAAGGTCAATATAATAGTGATGAACTACATAGTAACAACATTTGTAATATATTTTAGAAATGTCCATAACATTCATGCTTAAGAAACATGAGAAGCTTGCCCTTCATATCCTTCACTGTTACATACATTTCTCTTACAGCTAGATCCTTCATAAGGAGGTGTACACATCATGCATAGAAGTCATTATCATAGACAACTTCAGGAACTTGATTAAGGTGACTCATGACTCTCGCTATCGATACCTCATAAGCCCGTGCTTCTGCAACCATCATTTCTGCATGTGCCTCTGCTGCCATTCTCTCTGCACGTTCCTCTGCCGCCATCCTCTCTGAACGTGTAGCTTCTACATCAATGTCATTGGCATCAGCTATCCTACATAGGGCGTTGGCTATTTTCGCCGATGCAGGCGCTTTATTTTTCATTGCAGCACCCCTCTTCCTCACCCCCAGTGAGCTAGTTGTTTTACCACCACTACTTATTTTCTCTTCACCACTAGTTCCCTTCCTTCTCCAATGAGCTAATTGTTTTACCACTACTACTTGTTTTCTCTCCACCACTGTTTCCCTTCCCTTTGTCATTGGTCCCTCCACTACCTCCACCGTTGTTATTGAAATTGACTAAATTGAACTCCCCACTCAACCCAGTTGTTGACCCTAATACTTCATCACTGTCTCCTAAACCTTCTTGCATATCATATTTAGGGATGGTCTCAGTAGGGTGTAGGAGTGACATGGATGAAGGTGCCCATTAATGTGTTCCGTGGCCATCACACTTCAAAACAGTTGGGTTCATTCTTCTTGGAATTAGAGTCCTTTATTTCTGAATTTTTCGTAACCTAAAACTTCATGTACGTTAATCACCAAAGTTATTACATATCATATAAAAGAAACTGAGGATGAAATCATTAAGTACGCTCACATTAGTTAATGACTAACTGCTAATTTCTTCTTCCACCAATCGTCATGAGCAACAATAGTGTTCTTCTCATTATCCCATCCAACACTTGTCTCATATAACAACCTATCCCATAGCTGTCATTCCTTTCGAAAGGCATCATATTTGTTTTTAAACTGTCCCTTGTTGTACACTCTGCCCATCTTTGCAATGAAGCCATCGGAAATTTCTTTCCATCCATCCTTGGTGAAGCTAGTGGATTTCCTAGTTCCTTTTTGAACTTGTTCTAGGCACAAATCAATGAAAACTTTTGTGCTTGTTGTATCTCAAGAAGCTTTAACCTTATCCTTACCCATTATGTTTATTGAACTTCACAAATACTGAATGCTCCAATCAAGGACGTGGGGGAGGAGCTTATAAAAAAATTGTCTTCACAAGAGATTAAATTTCCTCAGTATTCTGGAAGGGGAAATAAGCTAATGCCCCGGGCAGTGCAATATATGTTTCCACCAAGCATTTTTGTCTGAAAATTGCACATTAATCCATAGTGGAGTTGATACACGTCCAGACAAACTTGTATCCTAAACTAAACTAAAAAAATTGAATGCATTTACAGACAAGCTAGAATGGTTTAAGATGGAAAGAATAGTCTCTGAAGTTTGTCATGAGGAAAAAGCCACTCTTGCAGACATCAGACCCAGCTCGTTTTGAACCAATGACAAGTGTACAAAAGAAAGATAGTAGCAAAGCTTCTGTAACATTAGTAAAATTTTTGTGTGCTACTAAAAATTGAATATTGGTAGTTAATTTTTAAAGCATTAAATCTCTCAATAAGGAAGTCAACCAAAAGAAATAAACAAAGTTTCCAAGTGGATTAACGTAATTTCTTGAAACTCTTTTCGTCAACCTAGATTGAAGCAGCCAGCAGTTGAAAACATAAACAACATCCAAAAGACGGATAAAAGTTTATGCTTTCAAAAACAAGGTATTTACCATGTCATAAGTCTCACTACAGCTTCGGATTGAAACAGGGGATAAAGTGAAGTGACCGATAATACGATCAGGAGAGAAACCAGGGGTTTAGGTTCAGAGAACGACGAAGCAGGAGAGAAACCAAATGAAAACTATGACCGTGGAATTTGTCACAACTCAGAACAAAGAAAGGGGTTTACATGCAGCACAAAATTAACTCAAAATACACAACATTAACTACCTAACACAAGAAAGGATATACAGGATCCAAACACACCTTTCAAACTTGAACTTGAACTCTGCGGTCTGCAGGTAAAGCACCAACAACAGAGACACGGTTCGCTGAATTAGTACCTGAAAAAGAAAGTAAATAAATAGAGATAAGAGTTCCTCCTTGTTGACCAGATTTGGCATAGAACGGGAAGCAAGCAAGGAAGTGAAGACAACTGAAAATCAGGACAAGAGGAAGAGAAAATTACAGGGGAGTAGCAACCACCGCTTCAAGATCGACAGACGAGAGCAATGATGGAACGGGAAGCCAGCTTCTTAGAAATTGAAGAAGTTTATAATTCAAAAAAAATATTTGCACACAAGTCGAAACCCTGTTGGACCATGTTTCAAATCACATTTTTCTACAAGCTAGCTAGGTGGTGCATTTTGGTTCATAATCTCTCTTTATAAAGATAAAAACAAAATTTAGCCATTAATTACCCTATTTTTTTAAAATCATGGAAGCCTTAATTGTTAATATTGTTGAATTATTTATAGTCCACGCTTAATGAATTAAGTCTCAAACCCATTTATAGGTGAGGCACAAATGAAAATGAAGCATATTACAAGACAAGCATGTGAAATACGTCCCTTTATATAGAAAGAGAGCTAAGTAACCAAAAACATATTGTGTTATATGGTACGAAGACGAGAGTGAGTAATAAAGATCTTTGGACATACACTAGAAACCATGTAACTTTAATTCCGCATGCCTCCATTGGAAATGGGCTTGATTGTTTCTGTTTTCTTTTGTTTTTTCAAAACAGTTTTATAAAATTGTTTTAGAAACAAGTCTGGAGAAAAAACAAAAAAAAATCAACTTGGATATTTATTTTAAAAATCTGTTTTTGAAGAAGAGACGTGGTGGCGGCTGTTACCAGCAATGGTCGTCACTGATAATGTGGTATTATGACCTAAGGCTATTATGACCTATTTTCGCCTAAGGAATCCATTTCCAGGCTCGAAATCACCAAATTCACTGTCAAATTACGAAAATACCTTTGACAGCCCATATTTAGGGATTTCAGTGGCGTTTTCGTAATTATGCTTTTTCGGCCTCTACCGAAAAAGTTCCCAACTGTAACCCCACCTATTTTTGCCCACTGAGTCCAATGGAACCATTTATTTCATGAAAATCCAACTCCTAGTACCAGTTCTGGTCTGGCAGAAAATATGAAGAAAAATAGAAAAATAGAGCTTTGTGTTTTAGCTTCCAAAACTTGTACTTTTCCACTTCTAATCCTTAGTTAACTCATTTAAACACTTCATAATCATGATTTAAAGAATTTTGGGCAGCATAATCCTTAGGGTTATAGCTTTTCAAATTTCACAACTTAACCAAAAATCACATAAACCAACCAACCATTACCAATAACAACTTCATACTAACACAAAGTTGAGATTGATATAATTACCTCTTGATTCTTGGTGTTTCTCACTCTAGGACATCCTCTCTCTCTTCTCCTTAACCCTGATATTAGCTTGTTAAACCAAGATTTCCATGAAGAATAAGAGATTAGAGGATGAACCATACAAGGTAGAAAGATCAATCACTTGAAAAACAAGCTCTTACCTTAACCCTTGCTTCCTCTTGCTCTCTAATTCTCCAAAGGAACTCACAAGCTCACTCTCCCTCTCTTTTCCTTTGCTTTGAACGAAATGTGTGTATGAAAGGGAAAGGAAAATGTTTTATTTACTTACTCATCTTTCTTCCTAGCCTTTGATTTAATCCATGGTTGTGATTTCTCCACCTTACATGCACACCACTCCTCCAACCATACCTTCCACCATACCCTCTCCTTTATGCCGTACTTCCTTACTTTATGCCATGCCTTCCCATCACTTAGTTTTAATTGGGTTTGCACTAAATTTTTCCCTTATTTTGCATGTATTGGACGAATTTTAGGGAAAGAAGAGGAAAAAAAAATCTTCTTCATACATTCCATAATCCATACAATTGAATTATGTATAATTCCTCCTAATTTCACAATTTCTTGATTTATTCTATCAATAATAATCCATTTGTACATTTTTATTTATTTTCCTTGATTAATTGAAATTATCTTCAATTAATTAGAAAATAATTATTCTTGGGTTAAATTGGCAAAATTGTGATTTTTCGATCACCTTTGTAAATTAATTCAATTCTTGAATTAATTTGCCCATTTCCTTATGAATATGAATATTTTAAAATTCACAAGATTCAAATTCATGAATATTCACTATTTTATTGTATTACTCAAATAATTACAATGTATATTTGGTGAATAAAATTTGGGGTGTTACAGCAAATATATTCAAAAATAAGGAGTACAGTGGTACTGTAAGTTAAGGAGCAGATTGGATAATTGATTGGGTGGGATGTTAATAATTATAATGGGGTGGTGTGACCAAAACTGTTCTATCATTTGTACTTTTTGTATAATGGGGTCTGTTTGGTTTGAGGGGAGGTAAGGGGAGGGATTTTGCTTCCCTATCTTTGTTTGGCACTATAAATTTTTTAGGAGGGGAGGGGAAATTTTTTGAAATTTTCCCTTCTCTCCCCTCATAACCCTCCCCATCCAAATTGGCGGGATTTGGAGGGGAGGGGTAATATTTTACCTTGATGTGACCTTTTTGCCCATGAAGGTTTTTAGTATTCCAATACTAACATTTTCCTTGCTTATTTTTTAGTCAAGTTTTAAGTTTTATGTACTCACACACACACACACACACACACACACACACACACACACAATTTAAATGTATATTTTAAAAATATATGCAACATGTTTACATGATTTAAACTTTCTACAAGTTTTACAAAAACAACTTAAATAAAATAAGGGCAAATTTGTCCATGTAAAAATATTTTCCCTCACCTCCCCTTATAAACCAAACAAGGTAAAATTAAAATCTCTCCTATTCCTTCCCCTCGTACCAAATAAGGTAATATTAAAATCTCTCGCCTCCCCCCTCCCCTCCATTAAAATCCCTCCCCTCCTTTCCCTTATGTTGAAGCAAACAAACCCTTAGAGTAGGATATGCACTAAATTTTTGGTTTACATTGATTGATAGATAAGTTACTACCAGCTAAGAAAGAGGATATAATTGGATCAACTCATGGATATATATATATATATATAGTCCACACTCCTTAAGAATCTAAGTAGGGAAAATTCTAGAAAACTACAGAAGAAATTAGAAAAGGACAGAAGGTTGAGTGAAATTCACATATCCCAAATCAGTGAGGCATGAGGAATCTGGAATATGAAATCTTAAGACAATTACCTAAATACCCTCTTAAGTGACAGCCAAAAGGGAAACAAAGAGACAGGAGCAGGCAGAGTTTGAAAGGGTGTCAGAACAGAGAGTGATGGGAAAGCTCGGGGAGATGGAGAGATGACGCGAAGGACGGTGGGTTGACGGTTGTCGGTGGCGATTTGCTGTGTCGTCGACGGAGGTGAACGAGGCATTATGAGGTTGTGCGTTCAGCACTCCCTCTGTTGGAGCTTCAGCGGTCAACCATTTCAGATTATGTACTACTCCAGTGTTAATGTTCCCTTGTCATGAAATATGTGAATATGTACAATGGGCAGTGTGTAACTCTTTTTTGGGCTTTATATGATTGCTGAATGTAATTATGCAGATTGTGATCTGACAGCAACTGATAAATATATGAAGGTGTTAATCAACAGAACCATGTTGTTAATATAGAGCGGTTTGGTGTTATGACCCATGGAACATCTATTTTTGCAAACTTTTTCCTACACATGTCTTCTGTTGTTTGTGTGAATGGAAGATGTGAAAAGTGTTGCGATTGGGCAGCGACGCTAAAACTTTCCCATTTCTTGTTGGCCAGATGTTAATCAATAAAATAATGTCGTTAATAATGAATATGATCTTGTTAACTGTGGGTAAGGTGTTGTTTTGGGCATCAAACTTGTGATTTGGAAACTTCATTCCTTTTAAGTTGTTAATGAAGGATGTCGAGTTGGTAATAACGAAAATAAAGTTGTTACTTGTGGCTAACGTGTTGTTTTTCTCCATCTACATTTGAAGATGTTGTGTTTCCCATCTACATGATGACGTTCCTAACTTGTTCCTTCGAAGATGTTAATGTAGGAAGTTGAGTCATTAACATCGAAGATAACGATGTTATTACGGGTAGAGATGTGTTTTCCCATTTACATTACAATGTTCCTAACTTGTTTCTTCGAAGATGTTAATGGAGGAAGACTAGTCGTTAATAGCGAAAATAATGATATTATGTGGATAGCTATAGTGTTTTCCCATCTACGTGATGACGTTCCTAACTTGTTCCTTTGAAGATGTTAATGGAGGAATAGGTGTTGTTAATGGAGGAACTCATGTTTTTAATAGAGGGTGACTTGTTGTGTTTTCTTATCTACATGAGGATATTCCCAACTTATTCCTCACAAGATGGTAATGGATGAAATGTAGTAGTTAACGGTGGAGGTAATATTGTTAATCGAGGGAGAGATGTTGTGTTTTCTCATGTGCATTAGGACGATCCCCACTTATTCCTCACAAGTTGGTAATAGAGAAAACAGATTCGTTAACAACAAAGATAATGTTGTTAATATGGGGAAAGATGTTATGTTTTCCTATCTACATTATGACATTCCTAACTTGTTACTCTTAAGATGTTAATGAACGAAGCGTAGTGTAAACAAAGAAGATGAAGTTGTTAATCATGGCTCATATGTTGTTTTCCGACATACAACTTGGGACGTTGCGAAAGCTTTCGGTTGAAGATGTTAATCTAGCAGGCAGAGGTTTTAATGAGTCATGTGGTGTTAATAAAGAAATTTGTGCTATTTATCTAGGGATTGGTGGTGTTAATTTAAAATGTACAAAAGGTGAGACAGTTGACTTGCCGCCTCGCGCCGCTTAACATCGTCAACTGAAACGGTTGACCGCTGAAGCTCCGATAGAAGGAGTGCTGAACCCACAACCGCACAATTCCTCGTTCACCTCCGTCGACGACACCACAAATCGCCACCGAAAACCGTAGACCCACCGTCCTTTGCGTTGTCTCTCCGTCTCCCCGAGCTTTCCCATCACTCTTTGTTTTGACACCCTTTCAAACTCTGCCTGCTCTTGTCTCTTCGTTTCCCTTTTGGCTGTCACTTAGGAGGGTATTTAGGTAATTGTCTTAAGATTTCATATTCCAGATTCCTCATGCCTCACTGATTTGAGATATGTGAATTTCACTCAACCTTTCTATCCTTTTCTAATTTCCTCTGTAGTTTTTTGGAATTTTCCCATCTAAGTATTGAATTAATAAATTTCCATGACACATTATTATATAAATACCTTTACACTTTTTCTGTTTATTATTATAAGTCCAATTGACGTGGATCAATCTGTTTCTTTCTTCATAAAAAATACTTTTGTGATAAACATATTGATAACTTTTTTTTGCCTAAATCTGCATGTGCATTTTTGTTATTGGAAAAAAAATAAATTTGCTAAGGTTTGATTTGAAAATTATACCTAATGAATATAAGTAAATGGACCTGAGTTTTGTATTTTACTATTTTATTCCTTCAATATTATTATAATACTATATTTGATTTTTAATATATATAAGAGCTAGATAATTTATTTATGAATATAAATAAAATTAGTTAAGTTAGTTATTTACAAAAAAAATGTATTACTATTTCCTAAAGTACCCCTTTTAATAATAAGCATTGGAACTACCTTGATATAAACCCTTCTTTAATTAATATGTACAATCAATAGAGATATTTTAGGTAACAATTATAAGTTTAGAAGACCAATCAATATAGAGTTGGCCTATCGGTGTAAGGCCCCGCTAGATCCTTTTGGGTCTCGAGTTCTAGTCTTAAAAGAGTCACTTATATTATGAGGGGCAGCCATGAACCCCGAATCGAATACCGGATTATAATATCAAAATAAAAAGTTTATAAGACAAAATGAATCAAGACTTACATTTAAGACAAAAGTAAACCATTTATCTAACTCATAAATTTAGGATTGGAGGGAATATTTTTTACAGTCATTTTATGATTAATGTTTACCCTTATAACTCGTTGACCCTTATAACTCTTAACTTTAAAGGAAGATTTTTTTTAATAGGCCATCCTCCTAGTTTAAGCACGAGTAGACACCAAATGTAAACACTTTGGGTAAAACTTCAAATATTGATTTATTACATTATGAGAGGTTGGCTCCTTCCACCTTGAAAGGAAGTTTTCTGATTCTTTATTTGAAAACTTAGATATTAATAGTGGTAGAGGAAGGAACACATCCAAGAGTCACCACCTTACATTTTTTAAAGGGAAAATTCTGAAAAAATATTTTGAAAATTGGGAAAGGACGATTCAGTGCTTTGAAATTGGGAAAGGACGAATCAGTTCGTTGTTAGACGAGAGGAGGAATCTGGGATTTTGAAATCTCAGCGAAAAGACAAACTTGCCCTTTAGCCTCCCTCTCTCAACTTTGGAATAACAATACGGGCCTCTTAATTAACAACTCCGGATTCTCCATTAACAACTCCATTTTCTTTTTTCACAATTAACAAGTTTCAAGGCCAATAACAACACCTATTTCTTTATTAACAACATTGTATTCTACATTAACAACTCCACCTTTTTCTTTCACAGTTAATAAGTTTTAGGGCCAATAACAACTCTTTTCTCTTTATTAACAACACCGTATTCTACATTAACAACTTCACTTTCTTCTTTCATAGTTAACAAGTACGGACTCTTTGTGAGATTTTGGTGTTGTTATTGTAGAATTTGGAGTTGTTAATTAAGAGGCCCGTGTTGTTATTCCGAGGGAGGGCTGAAGGGCATTTTCGTCTTTTCGCTGAGATTTGAAACTCTCAGGTTCCTCCTCCCATCTGATAGCGAACTGATTCGTCCTTTCCCAATTTCAGAGTATCGAATCGTCCTTTTCCAATTTTTAAAGTATTTTTTTGGAATTTTCCATTTTTTAAATTTTATTTTGATATTAGTGTGTAGGTAAGTACATTTTTTCAGTGTTTCCAAAAATTTTAAATTTTAACCTTATCTCCTTTCTACTTAAATCTTGACTTTTATTCTTGTCAGTATAAACATTTAAGAATATATATAATGGTTAAATAAAACTATTAAAAGAATAGTAACTTACTTAAAAATAAATAAATAGTAAAAGAGAATGTTAAATTTATATAAGTGGGTTTTAAAATTTAATGAAATCATTACTCAGGCAGATTAAAGGGAAACAAGGAACAAAAAGTCTCTTCTCTCTGAAAAGTAACCTCTAGAGATCCAGCCACACTTGGTGGTGAGGGGGGGGGGGGACTACCACTCCCACTCCCACTTCCATGTTTCTATCTTCTTTAGTCACCAATACATGCTGTTGTTGATGCCACTAGTTTGGTGCTTCTTCCTTGTCTCCTTTTTCGTGCTTATCATGTTCTTATTATAAGACAAATTTATGTAATTTAATTAAATTAAGGAAGTTAGTTGAGTTAGTTAATATGACTTGTATTTTTTAAAACACCATAGTCATCTTCTTTAATTCCCCCATTCACTCTCCTCCTTAATTATTGTCGACAAAGCATCAATACGGGTAAATTAAGAAAAAATTGACAAATATAAAAATTATGTCTTATATTTATGACCAAGATCAACTCCCCAAATACGTCTTTTATTAAAGACTGGAGGGAGTAACTTACAGAGTAAATAAAACTTAATATGATTGTCCGTTCTTATAAATTCAAATAGTACGTTTTTTTAGTATCTATATAATTTTGTAAAGAATTAATTTGAATTTAATACCATTAAGTGTATGGATTAAAACTAAAGTTTGTTAAAGGTATATGGACTAGAATCAAAACCTGAAACGGAATTGGTTTACCTGCTAAACAAATTTGCTTAGTAGAGAGAATTAGGCAGATCTGGACCGTTAGATTTGATTTGGATAGTCCATATCTATTTTTTTTAAATCAATATCTTTTAAAAAATATTTTAATTAGTATAGAGTATAAAATAAATATAATCCCTTAACTATTATATGTTCAAAAAATGTTTTTTTAATTTAAAAAATCATCATTTTTGAAAAAATCAAATCTGAACTGTCTATATAAGACTTGGACGGTCTGGATTTGCTTAGTGCTCCTTCCTAAGCACTTCGCTTAGCAAGAAACTAGGTTTGGGAATAAGCCTGAATTAAGTGAACTGCTAAGCCTTGGTTTAGCAGGAGTCCCAAATCTATCCCCTAATGTTTCTGATATCTTTGGGGTATTAAGAATGTAAAATGGTGAATTTTGGAGAATATGATTATATTTCTAGTGAAATTTTCTGTGAGGCAGTGAGCTTATCATATGATTTTGTATGACCAAATGATGTGTAAAAATTATGAAATTTTAGACGGTGAAAGTAGACATCCTGAGATTTAATTTGATAGGTCAAATGAATCATTTGAAGCTATATGCTAAAATATATGAATTTTTGAATTTAGCCCATAAAAATTGAAAAGTTTCTGGAGCAGCATGTGGAGATTAAAAATCTGGGAATTTTGTTCTTCTAACTGATGAAAGGCTATATTATTCCTTAAAACTAGACCCAATAAGAGTTCTATAGCCTTTGGAATTACTCCAATTCGATTTTTTTAGAATTAGTTATTATTTTTCAAAGTTTGGGCAGAAATCTACCAAAATTTTGTAAAAATCCGAATTTTGGAAAAATGGACAAATGAATAAAATACAATAAAATATATCATAAAAGCACTTCATCCTACTTCTTTCATCCATAACTGACGTGAAGTTCATTTTTAGAGAGAGAGAAGAGTTGAGATTTTTAGAGAGAGAAGGAGAGGAAAAAGCTTGTAAAGGTAAGTGATTTCTCCGGTAAATTCTTACCTAACGTATATAATTCTTCTCCTGAGCTTCTATTCGGTATTCTTGAAGGTTGTGAAGCTCATATTTTGGTGTGGAGGAGTTAGGGTTTCAGCCAAGAAGAGGAAAAGCTAGTGGGAGTTTGAGGTAACTTCCAAACCTTCGTATATTGCTTGTTTTGGCTGTTGTGGATAATTTAATCGGTGAAATTTCACCGGATTGTCTTTGGTTTGAATTTTTGGAAATGACATGTTCTAGGGCTTATGCTGCCCAAATTGGGTCTTAATGGTAGTTGTAACCTAATGGTATAGTCAATAAAGTGGTTAGGAGTAGAAAGGAACGCGTTTACGGAGCCAAAATCGCAAAACCTCGATTTTTCCCAAAGAACACATAAATTTTTGCCAGGGCTGATAGAGGGCCTTAGAGTTGTATTTTCAACAATTTGATGATTCCATTGAGTTCAGGAGCAAAAATTAGGTGGGGTTACAGTTGGTTATTTTTTTGGAAAAGCCCGAAAAAGCATAATTACGAAAACGCCCTTGAAACCCTTAAAGTGGGGTTGCCAAGGGAAATTTTGTCTTTTGGTAGTGAATTTGATAATTTTGAATCTGGAAATGGATTCTTTGGGCAAAAATATGTCAGAATAGCCCATGTCAAAATTTTCGGAAAAGTACAGTCGGACAAGGTACGACGGGGCAGAGCCGGATCCCCGGAGGCAATTTAGTAATTTTTCAATAGAGACTCATATAAGCCCTAGAAACACTATAGAAGTGTCTTAATGGTGCAATTGGCATTGCAGGATCGAATATGGAGCCCGAGCTTTTTGCACGTAGATCGAGGAACTATTTCTGTTTAGCAAAAGGGACACAAGGTAGGGTACTTACCTTACTGGCATGTATTTGATATCTTTGCTTGTGTAGTAATGTATATGATTGCTTTACTTGATTGTGTAGAGAATATTTGAATAAATGAAGTTCTGTTTTTGTTTTCGCTTTGGCCATAGTTTTGTTACATGAAACATTGAGTATGCAGAAATATCATTATGGGGCATGCATATAGATAAAGCTAACATGTTATACACATATCATCTATCATGCATGCATTATGGTATCTGTTTCCTACTGAGATTCCCTAGAATCTCACCCTCCCCTACCAACAATTTAGACAGGAAGAGATAGAAGATATGTTGAGAACAAAGAAGAGAATCGTACGAGGGGATTCGCAGTGGTGGAACGAAGACGAGAAGATGTCTCTATTTCACTGAGATGGGTTTAGATAACCTAGAGCCTTGTACGGCTACATTATTTGAAATTATGAGGTACGAACCCCTATCGGTAAATTATGTAATCATACACATAATATCAATATATTTACGCTATTTCTGTGTTGCTCACCAAACCGCATATCGTTTTTTGTGAATACTCTGGTGAAGGTGAAATTAAAATAAGGGCATGACATTTTAGCACACTTGGCTACTAAGTGGCTCTTAGGCTTTAGACTTATCCTCAGGTCTAGCGTTCGAGTCCTTAGGGAGGCATTTTCCTTCCTGTGTGGTTGGAATAAATCCCCAAGTACCTGTGTGGTGCGGAGGAGGGGACAATACCTATCATGGGAGGGACCAAGCCTGTGTGGCGGTGGGTGAACCATTGCCGGCCGCGTCTAGCTTATGTGGCGGAGGGCGGGTCGTTACAAAAAAAGGCAGACTACGGGAATGCAACTCACCAAGATATCCCCACCCCTTCCAACACAAGTGGGTTTCTTTCGCCTCCCAGGACTCAAAGTCGCGACCTGAAGGCATAAGTACCCACTCCACATCTGAGTCCCTACCATTGAGCTAACTTAGCTCAATGGTAGGGACTCAGATGTGGAGCGCGTACTTAGCTCAATAGTAGGGACTCAGACGTGGAGCGTGTACTTATGCCCTCAGGTCGCGACTTTGAGTTCCAGGAGGTGAAAGAAACCCACTTATGTTGGAGGGGGTAGGGATATCTTTGTGAGTTGTATGCCTATACTCCGCTTGTAGTCCCTGGATTGGGGAAGTGGGGGAGAAGTGCGGGGTGTGACAAGATGCATGCCCCATAATGAACTTTCTACATGCTCAATGTTTCATGTAACAAACTATGGCAACAGTAGAAACAGAAATAGAGCTTTATTTATTCTAATATGCTTTACACAGTCAAGTAAAGCAATCAAATACAACACTACACAAGCAAAGATATCAAATACATACAAGTAAGGTAAGTCCCCTAACTCAAGTCTTTTCTCCTCGATTTGTGTGCCTCATAATGCGTGCCAACCCCTAAGGCTCTCAATTCGGTCCTAAAATGTCAAATGTACAATTTAGACACTTCCATAGTGGTTCTGGTGGTTATATGAGTCTATATTGAAAAATTACCAAAATGCCTATAGGGACCCAGCCCGGTCCCGCTGTCCCCGATTTGACTGTACTTTTCCTGAAATTTTGACCTGAGCTATTTTGATATATTTTTCCCTAAGGAATCTATTTCAGGCCTCAGAATTATCAAATTCACGCCAAAAAACTAGAATGCCCTTGGCAGCCCCTATTTCAGGGTTTCATGGGTGTTTTCGTAATTATGCTTTTTCAAGCTTTTCTGGAAAAGTGATCAACTATAACTCCACCTAATTTTCCCTCATGGACTCAATGGAATCATCATATTATAAAAAATCCAATTCTAATCCCATTTCTAACATTGGCCGAAATATGAGAAACTCCAGGAAAAATTAGGGTTTTTCGTTTCTGACTCCGCAGACTTACTCCTTTCTACTTCTAATCACTTTATTAACTATTTGATTACGTTAAAAAAACCATTTAGGCTCAATTTGGGCAACATAATGTTTAGGACACACCCTTTCCAAAGTTTACAATCGGAGCAAATACAACAAAAATCCACCGATTAAATTACTCACAGCAGTCAGAACAACCAGTATTGGAAGTCTAGGAAGTTACCTCTTCTTCCTTCAAGCTTTTCCTCTTGTGGGTGAACCGTAACTCCCTTTAACAATGAAATTTTACTTCAAACAACCCTGAATAACATAGAAGAGAAGCTTAGGAGAAAGATTATACACGTTAGGAACGAATTCACCGAAGAAATTGATCTACCTCGTGAGATTTCTTCTCCTGCTCTCTCTAAAATTGCTAAACTCTATCTCACTCTTCTCTGGCCTGTTATGCGTCAGTTTTGGCTGAAGGAGGAAGAAGGAAATGATTTATAATATTATCCTATTTTCCTTTAATTAATTTCCAAATTTCGAATTTAATCAAATTTTGGCAGATTTTCTGCCAAAACTTTGAAAAATCATAACTAAATTTGTAGACATCGTGTCAGAGTGATTCTAAAGGTTATAGAACCCTTATTGAGTCTAGTTTTGAAAGAAAATGTAGCCCTTTTCCAATTGGAAGCATAAAATTCCCAAAATTAATTTCTTTGGATGCTGTTCCAGAAAATCAACAGTTTTTCTGGCAATCTTCAAAAATACATAACTTTTTGTATAAAGCTTTAAATGATTCATATGACCTATCACACGCCTAGTAAGGATTAAAAATGATGTAGGATCTTGAAATACATAATATATATATATATATATAGAGCACCTACGCACAGTCATATTGAAGGAGGGAGATGGGGCTACAAAGAAAAAATGAATATCTATACATCCCATCACCCATCAGAAACGAAGAAAAAAGGGACAAGGCATAAAGAACGATTTTTTTAAGAACTACAATACACACGCATTAAGAAGAGGAGGTGTGAAATGACATGACAATACAGTGAAAAGTGGAAGAAGGGTAAGAAAAATAAGATTTGACAAGACAATAATACTGGTAAATGCAAAGACAGATGAACAAGAAAAATGAGTGAGAGATGAAGGACTGAAGGAGCACCTATCACAGTTTCTATGCGAGACACCGAGAGGTGTTTTTGGTGGGAGGAGGAGAGGACTTTATAGAAATAGGGTTACGGTTTGAATCATTGTATTAAAATAATAATTTTTTAAAAAATAATAAAATAATTGTAGTATCAATATTCATACAATTTTTTAATGTTTTCTTTTCAAATAACACAAACACACACACAAATAGCCATATATTTAAAACAATTATTTTAAGAAGGTATTTCATTTGTATTTATTTTTTTTATAGAATATGTTTGTAGGACTTGATACTTCTTTTAAATTATTAATTTATCATATAGACTAAAGGGAAAATCCCAGTAAAAGTCTTTTGAAATACTTAAATATTAAGTTAGGCTTCTAAATTTAACAAATTCTAAGGCAAGCCAACCAACCTAATTCAGGATTTCAAGATTGGGTGATTTTACCTGTATATCCTCAATCTTTGATCTCTCTGCTCTCTGACGCTAATAAAATGCAGTGGCATACTGGCATCAAACCGAACAAAACTTGCCCTTCTTCATACTGGCCATATGCCAAACAAGGATTTTCCCTTTCCCTTTTCATCATAATATATATTAACCACAATCGTCCCCTTCAAAACCCAGAATTCAAGGGAAATAATCCGATTTGAAGTAAACAAATACTCGTAGAATAAAAAACAGAAAATACAATCCGATTAGTACGATTTTCTCAATGAAATAATGTGAGAGACCGCCGATAAAGAGAGCAACAAAAGGTGAATTAAAGAAAAATGAACGAGAACATGTACTCTGTAACACTTCAAAATTCATATTCATCAAATATATTGTAATTATTTGATAAATTCAATAAAATGGTGAATATTCATGAACTTGGAATTTATGAATTTTAGAAATGTTCATATTCATGAGAAAATGGGCAAAATAATTATGAAATTAATTTGGGTAATTTAAAAAGCCCAATATTAAGGTCCAAAAATAGAGAAATATTGGAGAAAATATTTGGTCCAAAAATGGGTGGCCAAAGAAAAATAAGAAAAGAAATTGGAATAAAACGGTAATAACAAAATAATAATTTTGCCAAAATAGCACAAAATTAATTATTTTTTGATTAATTGAAGTTAATTTCAATTAATTAGGGAAAATAAAGGTGAAAAATATATTTAGAATATTTTGTTCAATTAAATATGAATTTATGGAAAATTTGAGCAAAAAGTGCAATTTTGACCAAAATTGAGACTTTACGTGTATACGTAACTTGGACAAATTATGAAGCCAATTGAGACCATAGGGAGGTACCCCTAGCTGTCTCCTACATGTGGCAAAACCCTGATTTTTCCCGGAGGATACCATATGTTCGCTACCGCAAGTGCATAGATCGGTTCAAGTAATAAAGTGATAAGTAAAGATCGTTCTCAAGAGAACTATGACGAAAACGAGCTAACTAATGTAACCATATGTTTAATTAAGTTGAATGAAATCATTTGAAATTGATCAAGTTAAGCCAAAACATGTTGACGAGAAAAATAAATTTAAAACTATTTTTAGATTAAAAATTTATAAAAGCAAATGATTCTTTGAATTCAAGTGTTAAATGAAACTTAGGATTGTTTATCCCCCTAATATTTCAAAAGCACTAACTCAAATCCCCCCAATATATGCTACTTAATGAAAGATTATACTAGCCAAGGATACTAAATTACCTATAAGTGCTCTCTCAAGTCTCCAAATAGGTGCTTAGTTCAATTAATTCATTAATCTCTTAATTAACTAATTAAACCCTGATTTTCATTGCTAATCCTATTGGGCTATGTGAGGTTAATGAGTGTATCTCTACCTCATTCACAAAACTATCCATTCAATTCTCAAATTTCAAGTTCTCACACGATTAAACTCAAGTTCTACACTCAATTTAACCCTCTCAAGCATCAATCAAGTGAATCCAACAATCTCATTGGTGGCCAATCAATAAGAAGCATTAAGCAAAGAGTAAAATCAGCATAATCTCATCATTAATCACAAATATAAAGGGGAAATGAGTACTTAATCCATACAAGGGATCAAAACAATCCTAAAAGAAGAGATACTTAGCTACTCATATCTAAATGTACAGAGAAACTAAGCATTACAACTGAATAAACCATAGAAAAAGAGATAAGAGAAGAAAAGTAATGAAACCAAGGTAGAAGTCACAAAATCTCTCTTGGAACCACCACCCAAGCTCCAAAACTCTCTAAAATCCCCTCTCTAAGGTGTCTCCTTTCGTGCTTCAGCTTCCTAGGGTGTAGAATGTGTTTTCGGCGCTCTTCTCTAGGTTAAGTAGTGTTTTTTCGCTTCTGAAATCAAAATGCGCAGTTGCACTCTTTCAGGACTTGCTACGGCAAGTCTGTCAACTTGCCGTAGCCAGTTACACAGAGGGTCAATTTTTCTTCAGATTCAAAACTTGCTATAACAAGTTTGTTAACTTGCTGTGGCCAGTTACACAGAGAGCATACGAAGAACACTTGCCACGACCAGTTTGCCAACTTGCTGTAGCCAGTTACACAGAGAGCAATCAGGGATTACTTGCTACAGAAAGTTTGTTAACTGGCTGTAGCCAGTTACACAAGTTCCTTATATCTTTGCACTGCTTCACCTCCTTTTCTCTTTCCTTGATTCTTGGTTCTTATAAGGCTTTAACACTTGTCTTCATCCTCTTACAAAAGAGGGAGGATTTATAAATTCTAAATTGAATCACAAATATAACAAGAATTTCTTTGATTTTTTGCTTGATACTTTGATATGAACATTTTCTTCTATACACTTCTTTCAATGTACATTTTGAACTCAAAAGTAGGTAAAAAGAGAAGAAAATGTGTTGGAATGTTTTGAATTTCTAAGAGTCAACACCAGAATTTTGGCTAGGGCTGTTAGAGGGCTTTAGAGTTAGATTTTCAATGATTTGATGGTTCTATTGAGTTCAGGAGAGAAAAGTAGGTGGTTTTACAGTTGGTTACTTTATCGGAAAAGCCCGAAAAAGCATAATTACGAAAATGCCCCTGAAATCCTTAAAGCGGGGATGTCAAGGGTATTTTTGTAATTTGACAATGAATTTGGTAATTTGAGTTCAGAAATGGATTCTTTAAGAGGAAATATGTCAGAATAGCCCTAGTTAAAATTTCAGGAAAAGTGCAGCCGGGTCGGGGTCTCGGGGGCATTTTGGTAAATTTTCACCATAGGCTAATATAACCATAAGAAACACCATAGAAGTGTCTAAAATGATATATGAATAGGTTATAACCTATTTCTTGTACATTTAATATTTTAGGACCAAGTTGGGAGCCGGAGGTTGGCATGCTTCTCAAACACACTAAATGGGGTGAAAGAGACTTGAGGTAGGAACATTATTCTTCATACATCATGCCATATTTATATGATTATGTGTTTGCCATTGTTTATGCTATATTAATCAACATGATTTGCCTAGAAGAAGCAGTTATTGCCAGCGGTGCACTTACACTGGGAGTTGGGTAAGAATCCAACCGGTGTACGATTAGTGGGGCTGGGCCCTACTCATATATACATGATGATGATGTGTTATATTGTTCATTAATTGGTGCATGCATGACGCATATCATATTTACTTTTCTCATTTTATATGAACGATAACATGTTTGTACGAGATTTCTTAGAATCTCACCCTTTTTCTAAATAAAACATCTCAGTGGGTGCTAGTGGATCAAAAGGCAAGGAAGTAGATAAAGGGAATTGATAGGCAAATGTCTCAAGATGAAGCCTAAGTTCGTGGTTATAGATAGTCTATGTCTAAAATAATTTAGACACTTCCATAGTGTTTCTTGTGGTTATATTATCCTATAGTGAAAATTTACCAAAATGTCATCTAGACCCCGGCTCGATGGCACGTTTTTTCCAAAATTTTGACTAGGGCTATCTTGATGTATTTTTGCTTAAGGAATCCATTTCCAAGTTCAAAATTACCTAATTCAGTGTATAATTACGAAAATACCCTTGACAGTCCTAATTTAGGGTTTATGGGCGTTTTCGTAATTACGCTTTTGCGGCCTTTTCCGAAAAAGTGACCAACTGTAACCCCACCTATTTTTGCCTACTGAATCCAATGGAACCATATATTTCATGAAGATCCAGCTCCTTTCCCCAGATCTGGTATTGGCTGAAACATTGATCGTGTTTTAGCTTCCAAAGCTTGTACTTTTCCACTTCTAATCCCTTATTAAGTTATTTAAACACATTCAAACCATTATTTAAAGAAATTTGGGCAGCATAACCCCTTAGGATTAGGACTTTCCAAATTTAAAACTCAACCAAAAATCACTAAAACTAAACAGAAACCTCAACAGCAACACCATACTAGTTTATATCTAAGGTTTGTGAGGTTACCTCTTGAGATCTTGAATCCTCTCTCTCTAGGCGTCTCCTCTCTCTCTCCTTGAGCTCAAAATACATCTTCAAAATCATGAAGAAGAAAGGTTTAGAGAAGGTTTCTAAGCAAAATCACAAGAAAACTCTTAAGAAATCACACTTATCTTAAACTTCTTCTTTCTCTCTATTACTTGAGAGCTCTCTCTCTCTTCTCTCCTTGTGTTGGACAAAAATGAGGAAGGGAAGAAGAAGGAAAAAGTGCTTCATAAACATCTCCTTTCACCCTACACCATTTGATTTCATCAAGGCATATGATGCTGACACTTGTCACAATCCATACCTCCTTCACATTATGTCATACTTACTCCATTAGGCTTCCAATTGGTTTTAAACTAACTTCCTCCCTCTTGGTTAGCCTAGAAAATCGTCCCCCCTCTCATGCTCCACTAACCAAGTTACTTTCCTTTAACTAATCCAAACTTGCACTCAACTAAGAACTCAATTAGTGATTTCAGTATACTCCATCTAATTCCCATCATGCATTCAACCATGCCTTCATGTAGTGTACACTCAACCTTGTATTCATGTAGTGTACCATTATTATCATGACTATGTTCTTGTAGCAATTAGACATGTGCTCATCTTCATAAATCATAACCTACTCCCCTCTTTATATGATAATGATACTTAGCATCTTTAATTCCACAATTTACACAATTGCTAACACATTTTATTTTCAATTTTTGGAATAATGCCAATTCTGGTAGATTTCTGCCCTAACTTTGAAAATCTATAACTAAATTTGTAAACATCTTTTTGGAGTGCTTCTAAAGGCTATAGAACCCTTATTGAGTCTAATTTCAAGAAAAAAATGGACTTTAGTCAGTTGAAAGCATATCATTTCCATATTTCATTTCTTTGACCGCCGCTCCAGAGACTTTTCAGATTTTCTGGGCTAACTTCAAAAATTCATAACTCTCAATCCACTAGTCAAAATGGCTTATAATACCTATCAAATTAGATCCTTGGATGTCTACTTTCACCCTGTAAAATTTCATAATTTTTGGACATCATTTGATAAAAAAAAATGCCAAGACAATCTCACTGTCTCGCAGGAAATTTCAATAAAAGCATAATCACATTCTTCAAAATTCACCATTTCACTTTCTTTAATACCTTAAAGATAAGAAACATTAGGGAATAAATTTGGGGCTCCTGCTAAACCAGGGTTTGGCAGTCCACTTATTTCAGGCTTATTTACTAGCTTCAAATCTCGAAATTCAGGGTATTACAAAAATGTACAATTATACTGATAAAAGTATTCGTTTACAACCCAAAGTCATTCGTTGACAAAAATACAGAAATACAACGGAAATTATAATATTTACAGGATGTCATAAAAAGGTCTTAATCATAAACTAATTATAACCATCGATTTGACCTTGCCTCGCGACACGTGCTAATCACTTTTCTGCGTCTGTACCTTTGACTTTCGTCCCAATGGCACCCGCTGAGATGTCTATTTTTTAAAAAAGTGTGAGATTCCGAAGAATCCCCATAGAGACATACGATTGACATATACGATGTGAAAATTAAATATGCAATGCACCATATTAGGCAAAAATGAAAGTTCAATTCGATTCACATATAATTACCTTAGCCGAGTCGCCGACTACAACTAGGATTTTTGATATACCTTGGCTGGGCACCGAACCACAGCTAGGATTTTCTGATAGACCTATGTTGGGTACCAAACCACAACTAGGATTTTCTGATATACCTTCGTTGGGCACCGAACCACAACTAGGTACTGTGCTTTTAGCACGCAATCCTATCATGAAATACAGTAACAAATACATACAATTATTCATATAGTGTATGAAAGATAATAGTCCCTACCTCAAAGTCTTATCAATTCCCTTTTTAGTGTGCCTCGTAAAACTTGTTGTTCCGGCTTCAGAGTTGGTCCTAAAATATTAAATGTACAAGAAATAGGTCATAACCTATCCAAGTATCATTTTAGACTCTTCCATAGAGTTTCTTGTGGTTATATTAGTCTTTGGTGAAAATTTACCAAAATGCCCCCAGGACCTCGGCCCGGCCCCCGCCGTACCCGGTCCGATGGCACATTTTCTCTAAATTTTAACTAGGGCTATCTTGATGTATTTTCGCCTAAGGAATCCATTTCCGGGTTCTAAATCACCAAATTCAATATCTAATTATGAAAATACCCTTGACAGCCTCGGTTTAAGGATCTTAGGGGCGTTTTCATAATTACGTTTTTTCGGCTTTTTTCAAAAAAGTGATCAACTATAACCCTACCTATTTTTACCCAACGAATCCAATGGAACCATCCATTTCATAAAAATCCAGCTCCTACCCCCCAGAACAGTACTGGCCGAAAGTTAGGCAACAATTTGAAAAATTGACTTTTGTGTTTTAGCTTCCAAAACTTATACTTTTCCACTTCTAATCCTTTATTAACTCATTTAAACACTTCTTAGTCATGATTCAAAGAAATTTGGGCAGTATAACCCCTTAGGATTAGGGTTTTTCCAAATTTACAACTCAACCAAAAATCACCAAATCAACAACAAACTTTAATATCAACTTCATACAAGTATAGATTTGAGTTTGGTGTAGTTACCTCTTAAACTTCTTGAATCCTCTCACTCTATGCGTCCTCTCTATCTTCTCCTTGAGCTCAAGATTTTCTTGCTAAACAATGGGTTTTCATGGAGAAGAAGAGTTTAGAGAAGAGGCTACAGAAGTTTGGAAGACAAATCTTAAGAAATCCCAAGCTTACCTTGATCTTTCTCTTCCTCTTGGCTCCTCCTTCTTTGAAGATTTTCTTCAAGCTCCCTCTCTCCCTCTCTTGGTGTGTTAAAAACGAAAATGAGAAGGAAGGAAAGATGTCCAAGCGCTTTAAAATATCCTACCATTTTCCTTAATTAAATTTATTACAAAAATCCTATTTATGACACTACATGTACTTGGCTCAATTTTATGACACTTTCTCTTTCTCTTCTTGAGTGTCTAGGCGTGAGAAATGACAAGGAAATATGAAGGAAGGGTTTCTAAAATATTTCTCATTTTCCCTTGATTACTAAATTCTTCAAAAATCCCTTATATGATGACACTTGAGGACACTTGTACTAACTCTTATCTCCTTCATATCACAACCTATACCTCCTTCATATCATGACATACTTACTCCATTAAGCTTCGCATTGGTTTTGAACTAAATTCCTCCCTCTTGCTCTTCTAACCAAATGAGTGCTCTTCTAACTAAACCAAACTTGCACTCAACATTGCACTGAAATTAATCCTATCATGCACTCAACCATGCCTTCATGTAGTGTACACTCAACCTTGTATTCAAGTAGTGTACCATTATCATCATGACTATGTTCTTGTAGCAATTAGACATGTTCTCATCTTCATAAATCATAACCTACTCCCCTCTTCATATGATAATGACACTTGACATCTTTAATTCCACAATTTATACAATGGCTAACACATTTTATTTTCAATTTTCGGAATAATGCCAATTCTGGCAGATTTTCTGCCCTAACTTTGAAATATCATAACTAAATTTGTAGACATCGTTTTGGAGTGATTCCAAAGGCTATGGAACCCTTATTGAGTCTATTTTCAAGGAAAAATATGGACTTTAGCCAGTTGGAAGCATATCATTCATAGATGTCATTTCTTTGACTGCTGCTTTAGAGACTTTTCAGATTTTCTGGGCTAACTTCAAAAATTCATAACTCTTAATCCACTAGTCAAAATAGTTTATAATACATATTAAATTAAAGTCCTGGATGTCTACTTTCACTTTAAAAAACTTCATAATCTTTGGATATCATTTGATCATCTAAAATCTCAAGACAATCTCATTGCCTCGTAGGAAATTTCAATAGAAGCATAATCACAGTCTCCAAAATTTACCATTTCAATTTCTTTAATACCCTAATGATATAAGAAACATTAAGGAATAAATTTGGGGCTCCTGCTAAATTGGGGCTTGGCAGTCGACTTATTTCAAGCTTATTCACTAACCTCTAATCCCGAAATTCGGGGTATTACAAGAACTATAGTTCATCCATTTCTACTCACAATACAAGTAAGAGGTGGACTGATCGATCTTGGACTCAAAGGATGGCTTTCCTAGTCAATAGTGAAAGAAATAGATGAAAAATCTTAGAATCTCCTTAGCTTCTCTAGCAACCAAAATAGGATGAGAGATCGATCTTTCATGCAAAACAAGATTTCTTTTCCTCCAGATAATATTCAAAAGGATAATGATTCCCTTCAGAAGATGAAAGTGCTCATCCATATACAATAGGAAAAGAGTACTTTTCAACCCTTGAGTAAACTTTTGAACACTTGAATTATCAAATTTAAATTCAAAACATTCAAACTAGACAGGTTATGCAAACGTGCAAAGAAAGAATAAATGCTCAATAGTTTCATTATTTTTTACTTTCAATATGTATTGTAAGAATATGATATATAGTTCTTTGGACAAAAATATTAAATTATTACAAAGTTTTAATTTAAAAAATAAAATTAATATTGATTTAATCATCGTTTTTTTTTTATGCGGCTATTTGCTATTGGTTATTTGGGGTCTAGATTTAGCAATATCAAATCCAATTGATGATTATGATAAGAAATTAATTAATATTTTTAATTGAAAATCAACTTAATTAGTCATATATATTTAGTGAAAGTTTTAGTTGAGATAATTATTAAAAGAATAAAAGAAGAATGTTAACAATATTTATCTTTATGTATTCCATATATCGATGTAGGGTTTAAAGTGAGTCATAAAGAGAATGATGAGAATGGCAATTAATATTTTTGTGTGTGTCTCTGTCAATGTGGCCACCATAACCACTATCTTTAAGAGCTCATGAATTTCCATTAATGTTCCAAGTCAATGAAACCTTCATCCCTCTCTCCAATTACTCCCTCCCCTTTTTTTAAGTTGTCTCACCATCCAAGCTTTGCCTCTCTTTTTAGGGCTAGATCAATGAGTGTGTACACACACTCCCTTGGTCCAATTAATTATAAGGAACTTTCTTTATGACTCAAGTAAATTAAGAAAATCTTAAATTTTATTAATTCTGTTGTAAAGTTCAATAATCTTTTAACTTTACTCCTATCTAATACTCCTTTCAGTTCTTTTATAATGAATATTTTTTTTCATAGAGGTGATCCTTAGTATAAGGAATAAATCTCTTTTATCTGAAATTTCAAATTCATTTTTCTATTTTTGCTCTCATTAAATATATGTCATTTGTTATCTCTTTACAATAAATTTTTACTCATTATCTCTCATTAACTTTCTTTATAAATAAGGGTATAATTGGAAAGAGTAATACATATTTGACACATTTATTACTTCTAACTAATATTTTGAACCTCGTGATTTAAATAATTTTTCCTTACAAAAAGGACAAGTGGGAGTATACTTTATAAGTTATAACTCATTAGAAGAAAGTCAAAACAATAATAAATGAAGAGCAAAATTGTACATTTATATATAAAATTTGATAAGATGTTTTATAAATAGGGTTTTAAATTTTCTTCTCTCTCTGTCATGTAAATACAATTAAAGAGGTAAACTTCTTCCAACCTAAAATAAGGTACATTTTTTTAAGGGAGAATTACAATGAGGTCCTAAGAAAGGAAAAAAATGAAGAAATAGTCCCTGTAGATTGCAAAATAAAAAAATGGTCCCATTAACAACTCCAGGAGCCTGTATTGACAACTCGTTAACAACTTCAGGAGCCTGTATTAACAACTCCATGGGACCATTTTTTCATTTTGCAATCTATTGGGACCATTTTTTCATTTCTCTTCTTCCTTGGGACCTTAGTGTAATTCTCCCTTTTTTTAAAAAGAGATGATTGATTTATAATATAATTACTCAAGAGCATTATCATTTTTTAAAGTACTTATACTTAAAATAGATGGCAAAAAAAAAAAAAAAAAGACTTGTATTTAAAATAATGGTAGTGTGTGTATTTTTTCGTTCTTTATTATTGATCCATTTCATCTAGCTACTATCTTTATTATTGTGTGTATAAATCAAAATATAAGAACTTTTAAAATACGACTTATTTATATATAAGGTACATTTGACTACCTCATCGAAAATAATGAGATGTCGTTAAATCATTAATTTTGTCATAATATAAAATATTAGGGATGGTCGTTTTATTTCTCCTTTAAAAGATCTTATAATAAGGCTATGAAGGAATATATTCATTTGGCCTATCTAGTCACTACACCCAGTCACACCCACTCGCAATTATCTGTGCAAATAGTTGTGTTAAATACATGTTGTGTTAAAATTTTTTAATTTTCTTCAAGGATATTATCCAGTGAACTGTTCATCTATGACTTTGATCAGCCAGTTCACACACACACACAGACACTTTCATAATGTTGGCTTGACATGAATGTCATGAAATAATACCTTATCTGGATGACTACTCCCCCACACCCACCCACACGCACATGGGCAATGAATCGTGGATTATATTTTTCTTTTTGTTCAAAAGGGTACTTCTATTAATATTGCAAAGACATGTCTAATACAATAAAGAAAAGCAATCCCACAAATAACAAAAGAGAATTAACATGGTAAACAACATAACAAAGCAGCATAAAAACCAGAAAAAAATAGACCGAAGTCTGATCTGGTTCATGGAAAAGCAATAGCATCAAACTGACGACCCGCCTTCTGAGCATCCAAAGTCAATAGAGAAGACAAAGAGAGTGATGGTTGTGACACCCACCCTGTAGAGCACACTCCCTTAAAAGAATCAGCTGCAATAAGGTTAGCTGCAAAATTACCCCTACGAGGAGTAAAAGTAAGAGACAACCCGACTCGAGAAGTAAGAAGGTTGATAATGTCTTGAATGATACTCCGGCGTTTCCAGTCATACAGATTCGGCTGTTGGCTTGCAACACGTTTTCAGAAGTTGACTGTCCGTCTCAAACAAAGTTTTGTCGTGACCCAAATCCACAGCTAACATTAATGCCCTTTTTAAAGCTAAGGCCTCAGTCATGAACGTCGACAAGGATTTAATCTTATTAGCAAAACCCCAAACGAAGTCTCCATACTCATTTTGGTACATTCCAATAGCTACAGTGCCTATTGTTGATGAGTAAGCGCCATCACAATTGATTTTGAGAGTACCTGGGGGGGGGGAAGCACCAGTGTACACCATTGGGGTCAATAATAGGAATAGATTCATTCATATCAGTTACATCATTTAAAGCACATAATTCCAGATTGGATCACATAGCCCATTCAATAATGAACTGTGGACTAGGTTCTCGAAGATTAAACACCTTTTCATTCCTTTGCTTCCATATAAACCAAAGGATCCAGCAAATAAGAGTAATGTCAGATGAAGCAAAGTTTGATCCCACATCTGTAATGCATAGCCACACCAAGAAGTGAAGTTCTTGACTTAAATTACATCAGTTTTAACACCTAAATGGCAACTAAACTAGACACACATTGTCTATGGACTGTGAAAGAAAAGATGTTCAATTGTTTCCTCCTCTCCGTCACATACAGGGCATAATTTAGTAGCTACCCTCTTACGTCGGAAGATAGCATCATTAGTGGCCACAACTTGGTTCAGAATCCTCCAAACAAAATGTTGGACACGCGGTACAATGTTCAGCTTCCATATACTTCTCTAGATAGCTGGCGACATATTAGTAGAGGAGCTAGGTTTATGTATAATGTAACACTTAGCCTTTGCATTTCTATACCGCAACTTGACTGAATAATTGCCATTGCTTGCTGGGGTCCAAATAATATTGTCTTTCAAACCATTCAAGGGGATAGGAATTTGGATAATTGCATGTGCGAGATCATCAGAGATTAAGTGTCGTATGGGAGACAAGTTCTAGCTACCGTGTACAATGGGATCACACACTCGCCCTTGCTGGACAATATCATCATAATTATTAATAGGTTTCTTAGGAAATTGAACATTTGGTACCCATCTATCTTCCCAAATGCGAATGGAGGAACCATCGCCTAGATCCCATAGCAAATCTTTCTTGAGAAAATCTCTACCATCAATGATACTAGACTAGCACCAAGATGCTTTAATTTGTATCCTTTTTCAACATCCATAAACTCCCCCCGTGGAAAATAAATGCTCTTCAAAACTCAAACCCACAAGTCATCTGGGTTATGAAGAAGGCGCCAGGCTGTTTTAGATAGTAAAGCATCATTAGCAATAGTGAAATCTCTAAATCCCATACCGCCTGCACACTTGGCCTCAGTGAGAGAATCCTAAGACTTCCAGTGAAGCTTATGTCCAGCCGCATTGCCCTCCCACTAGAAATTAGCTATTAAGCTATTTAATTCTTTGTATGCTTTGATTGTAAACTTGAAGCAATTCATGGGATAAATTTGGATGGCATTGATAATTGATTTGATCACTACCTCCCGCCCTGCAAAGGATAAAGTGGATTTTGTTCAGCCCTGAATTTTATTTCTTACTCACTCTCTGATATAAGATAGAGCCTGATGCTTTGTTTTACCCCATATACTCGGGATACCCAGATATTTACCCGGATCCTGCATAGCCTGGATGCCTAAGATGCCACTCGTCCTGGAATTAATTATCTCTGGTGTATTTGCTGAAAAGAAAATACTGGATTTATCCAAGTTAGCATACTGACCAGATACAACACAGTATTGATTCAAAATATTTGCCAGGTTTGCACAATTCCTCTCATTAGCATTCATAAAAAAGAGGGCATCATCCGCAAAGAAGCAATGAGAAAGCTCAGGACAGGAGTTGCTCAATTTAATCCCTTGAAGGTTTTCAGATAGTTGACTCTTGGTAATCATAACAAACAAAACTTCAATCACTAGAATGAATAAATATGGAGATAAAGGATCACCTTATCGTAAACCCCTGCCTGGAGAGATAGAGCCAATTTTCTCTCCTGAAACACACACATTTAGCATGAAAAAATTCACACACTTCATAATTAAACGCACCCAATCTTCAAAAAACCCAAATTTCAAAAGAACCAGCTCTAAGAAATCCCATTCCACACAGTCATAGGCTTTGCTCATATCCATTTTAAGTGCAAATTCATATTTATTCCCCTTTTTCTTTCGATGAAGATAATGATAAACCTCATGTGCAATGATAATGTTGTCTTGAATAAGAGGACCATGAATAAAAGCACTCTGATTTTGGGAAATACAGGCATCGAGTAAAGGTGTCATCTGGCTTGCAATAATTTTAGATATTATCTTGTAGGAGAAATTACAGAGCCCAATAGAACAAAAATGGGAAACATGATCTGGTTTTTCTATCTTGGGAATAAGAGCAACACTAGTATAATTGATTTCATGAAGATAAGAATTGCAAGCAAAGAATTCTTGAACCATGGAGCATATATTTTCACCAATTTCAGGCCAAGCTGAATGAGAAAATTTACCTGAGAATCCATTAGGACCATGGGCCTTTGTACTTCCCAAGCTGAAAGCAGCTTCACGGATCTCCTGTTGCGTCACAGAAAGTAATAAATTAAGGTTCATCTGTTTTGAGATTCTGGCTTCTATGAAATTTAGTACTGCTTGGGTATGTCGACTCCCAGAAGGAAGAAACAGTGTCTCAAAAGAGAGGAGATGTTGGCAGCTATTGACTCTCTACCTGACAGCTAGGTCCCTAAATCATCATTTATACGTAGAATGCTATTGCATTGTCTGCGATGGATTCTAGTAAGGTGGAAAAACCTTGAGTTCATGTCTCCTGCCTGTAGCCATTTAATTCTCGATTGTTGTCACCAATATTGCTCTTTCCTATCCATGGCATTTTCAATTTTAGCTGTAATTTTAGATGCTTTCTTCTTACTCTCAGGAGTTAATACCCCTTGTTCACAGACATCTAGCTCCACTTTGAGTTGCTCAATAGTTTTTTTTGGAATTTGGAAACTCCTTGCTCTACCTGGTTAATTCAGATCTACAAGAACATAAGCGGCTTACAAACTCAGTAAGAGATGAAGAATCACTTACATAGGGTCGTTGCCATCCATTGCATACAGTAGCCAAATGTGTGTAGTCCAGACATATTCAAATTAAAAGGAGCGGGTTCGAAATCGTTGATTACAATAAAAGTTAACTAGTAGTAAGTGGTGATCAGACCCCAATGGGTCTAAATGGAACACCTGTAGATGAGGAAAATGTTCTCTTAATTCAGTGTTACCCAGAGCTCTATCAATGTGTTCATGAATCATTTCTTGTCCCTCCCTCTTATTGCACCATGTAAACCTATAACCATTAAATCCCAAATCCATAAGATTACAGTCGGCCATAAAGTTCTGGAAATTAACTATCTTCTTCCAAGCTCACGGATTGCCCCCACTTTTTTCTCCTTGAGTTGCGATATGATGACACTTGAGGACACTTGTACCAACTCTTATCTCCTTCATATCACAACTCATACCTCCTTCATACATACTTACTCCATTAAGCTTCCTATTGGTTTTGAACTAACTTCCTCCCTCTTGCTCTTCTAACCAAATGAGTGCTCTTCCAACTAAACCAAACTTGCACTCAACCTTGCACTCAAATTAATCCCATCATGCACTCAACCATACCTTCATGTAGTGTACACTCAACTTTGTATTCAAGTAGCGTACCATTATCATCATGACTATGTTCTTGTAGCAATTAGACATGTGTTCATTTTCATAAATCATAACCTACTCCCCTCTTCATATGATAATGACACTTGGCATCTTTAATTCCACAATTTACACAATTGCTAACACATTTTATTTTCAATTTTTGGAATAATGCCAATTCTGGCAAATTTTCTCCCATAACTTTGAAAAATCATAACTAAATTTGTAGACATCGTTTTGAAGTGATTCCAAAGGATATGGAACCCTTATTGAGTCTAGTTTCAAGGAAAAATATGGACTTTAGCCAGTTGGAAGCATATCATTCTCAGATTTCATTTCTTTGACCGCTGCTCTAGAGACTTTCCAGATTTTTTGGGCTAATTTCAAAAATTCATAACTCTCAATCCATTGGTCAAAATAGCTTATAATACCTATCAAATTAAAGCCCTGAATGTCTACTTTCACCCTGTAAAATTTCATAATTTTTAGACATCATTTGATTATCAAAAATCCCAAGACAATCTCACTGTCTCACAGGAAATTTCAATAGAAGCATAATCACATTATCCAAAATTCACCATTTCACTTTCTTTAATACCCCAAAGATATAAGAAATATTTGGGAATAAATTTGGGGCTTCTACTAAACCGGGACTTGACAGTCAACTTATTTCAGGCTTATTCACTATTTCAAGCTTATTTACTAGCCTCCAATCCTGAAATTCGGGGTATTACAATATGCTTTTAATTACTTCAATCGTCATTACTAATAAATCCTATATTGATAAACATTAAAAATTTGAAAAAATATGTATTGGAGGCTCCAAAACAAAAACTCAAACATAACCAGCCTCGTCAATTTAGAAATAATGCAATTTATAATACTTCAAAATCAAAACTCAAAAAGTAATAGTTATTTAAATTTATAATTTTTGTTCAAAAAGGAACTACTTCTCTTCAAAATATAGGTTTTGAAATTCACCTATGCTCAGATTTCAAACGGGGCATTTAAAGGTGGTCCTATCATGGTCTCCAATCATGGAAGTATACTTTGCTTGATTAATTGTTATTTTGACTTTATTATTGCTTGAATTGTCAAGGCTAAGAAAGGGGCTTCTGTCTTAATTACTCAAACCACCTCATTTATAAGTCATTTTCAGGATTTTAGCATGTTTTACACGGACAAATTTTTTTTATTAACTTAACCTTAAAATTTAATAATTTTTTTAATTTTAATTTTATTTAATCTATAATATACCCCATATAAATAAAGTTAACATAATAAAAAAATAAAGAGTAAAATATTACATTCATGAAAAAATTAAGGGAGAATTACACTTAGGTCCCAAGGAAGAAAATAAATGAAGAAATGGTCTCTAGAGATTGCAAAATGAAAAAATAGTCCCATTAACAACTCCAGGAGCCTGTATTGACAACTCGTTAACAACTCTAGGAGCCTGTATTGACAACTCCATGGGACCATTTTTTCATTTTGTAATCTACAGGGACTATTTTTTCATTTCTCTTCTTCCTTAAAATCTAAGTGTAATTCTCCTAAAAATTAATGTTGTGACTTATGACCTAAAAAAAAACCTCCTTTTACCGTGTACATGAGAGCATAGGGGTATCTTGTTCTTATGTAGAAAAGTCATATATAGGACATGTCACATTTTCAGAGGGGGGAGAGAGAAAAGAATTGAACACCTTAAGATCAAGACTCTGAACTCAAACATCATCCTCCCTCAGGATTTGAATCTCTTTAAGAAATACTGTAAATAACATCTAACCGTGAACTTCCACTCATAAGGAGTTTTTATATCACTAGCCTATAAATTAAAGTCATTCACAGGAAGACTATTACTTTTGAAAAATAAGTTAAAGTACATCTAGTATTCTAAAATACTTTTTCTAGGTGCATCCAATGTTCTAAAATATTTTGTGATACATCTAACACCCTAAAGTATCTTTTTTTAACATGTTCATCACCCTCAAGCACTTTGTCTGTGCAATTTTTCATTTAACAATATAAATAATTTAAGGTGTTGGATACATCTGAAAAATTTCTTCAAAGCATTGGATGCACACAAAAAATAGTTTAGGGTCCTAGATAAACATGAAAACACACTTCAGAGTGCTTCGTGTAGCAGAAAAACTATTCACGCACCTGAAAAAAATATTTTAAGGTGCTGGATGCATATTAAAAAAAAAAAAAAGCAGGATGACAACACTTCTCCTTGGATGATTCGTGCAATCCCAAATCAGATGCAGATGCAGTAGTGTTGGGTTATTATATAAAAAAATATAATTCCAATTAATTGCTGCAATATTGTAGAGTAAAATACTTTTGATCTAAGGTGATAAATATTGGATGAGATTAAATTTGGAACCCTATTTTTGACCAAATTAAATTTGGAATCCTTTTTTTTTTTTTTTTACCAGATTAAATTTGGAATCTTTGTTATATGCATGATGATAAGAACTAAAAGGTTTGCGGTTTTATGGAAACAATTATTGCACTCGCTGACCAAAGACTCGAGAGTGAAATAGTTGCAGTAATAAAAAACCTCTGAAAATATCTCATCATCCGTGATCTAACCTCGTCATTTCCATTAATAATTTTCAATTTAACTCTCTAAGATTTCCAGAGTGCGTGTGATTGAAGGAATTTTGTTAATTACTCGTACTCCACTATGGTCGAATTTAAGTTATGAATTCTGATTAAATCATACGTCTATTATTTTATTATTATTTAAAAAATCAAATGTAATAGTAAACAGTTTATGAAAATAGGCCAATTCCAAAATTTATTACCTACAAGTACTTAAAGATCATAGGGACATCCGATAAAATTGGAACCTAAAGAAGATTAATATGGCCCTTACGAAAAGATCTTGGTACTTAAACATGTACAAATGTCTTTTATTCTGCATATAATTTTTTTTTATATAGGTTATAAGGGGTTAAAGTGAAAAAATAGTAATACATATAAGCTTTTATCAAAAGTGTGTTCAGCGCCATATATTTTTCTGGGGTGAAAAAATACTCTTAAACATTCAAGACGAGATTAAAAATATCAGGATCATTAAATATAATCTTACATCCTTACCTTACATGTGTATATGCAAAAATAGTATCGGCCTCACAATAAAAAGTAACGGTGTGAGGTTATATTTAATAGTCTTGACTATTTTTTTTTTACTCCAAATTTGATTGTTTATTGGATTTTTTTAATCTATGAAAAATATATGATACTATACACACTTATATTAAAAGTTCATGGTATTACTTTAAATAATTTTTAGGTAATGAATTTTGCAATAAGAAATTTATGATCTATTTTCCTTTGTAATATAATATGAGAACAAGAGAAGTTACTATAAAAAAAAAAAACAATAGAAGTGGACGGGTGACGTGCAGGACTACTACTTCATGAAATTTCACTATATAATTCCCCCTTTACCAAGCTAGCTTCGTTTGTTCAAAAAAAAAAAAAAAAAAAAAGCTAGCTTCGTGTGTCTCACGCCATCTTATCATTATCTTCCTCCAACCAAACACAATCACACGCTTTGGTGTTTTCACTTCTCTTCATTCTCTGACCCAAACATGGTGGTCTCTTCAGAACCACACACCACCACCACCACCACACTTCTCCGATCGACAAGGTCCTTCGCCGTCCAGCTCATCACTGGCCGGTGGTTCATGATATTCTCCTCCTTCCTCATCATGTCGGTCTCCGGCTCCAGCTACATGTTTGCTCTTTACTCTCGTGACATCAAGTCCGTCCTCGGCTACGACCAATCCACCCTCAACCTCCTCTCCTTCTTCAAAGACCTTGGCTCCAACATCGGCATCCTCTCCGGCCTCCTCAACGAGGTCACGCCGCCGTTCGTCGTCGTCTCCGTCGGCGCCATCCTCAACTTCTTCGGCTACTTCATGATCTGGCTGGCCGTCAACCGCAAATTCCCCCACCCTCCCTCCGTCCCCCTCATGGCCTTCTACGTCTTCGTCGGCGCCAACTCCCACTGCTCCACCAACACCGGCGTCGTCGTAACCTCGGTCCAAAACTTCCCCGGCTCCCGCGGCATCGTCATCGGGATGCTCAGCGGCTACCTCGGCCTCAGCGCCGCAATCATCACTCAATTATATTACGCTTTCTATGGAAACGACTCAAAGTCTCTTCTTTTGCTCATGGCCTGGCTTCCCACAGCAACTTCTTTTTTGTTTCTTCCAGTCATAAGACACCATAAGGGCCTTCAACAACCAAACGACACCAAAAACTTCTACAAGTTCGTCTATTTGTCTCTTCTTCTTGCAGGTTTTCTTCTCATCATCATCATCCTCGAAAAATGTCTCAAATTCACCCAGAACGAGTATTATCTCTCCTCTTCTTTCATGCTTCTCCTTCTGATCCTTCCCGTCGTCGTCGTAATCTCCGAGGAGCTTAACCTTTGGAGAGCCAAGAAACAACAAGAACCACAGAAAGTAGTGGTAACCATATCCACAGAGAAACCCAAGCTTTATGAGTACGAGAATATGACAAAACACAGAGAAGAAGCTGCTGCTTCTTCTTCTGGGTCATGTTCATGGTGGAGGAACATATTCAGAAAGCCAGAAAGAGGCGACGACTATACGATTCTGCAAGCCATTCTAAGTCTAGACATGGCGATTTTGTTTTCTGCAACAATTTGTGGTCTTGGAGGAACATTAACAGTGGTGAACAACCTGAGCCAAATGGGTACGGCTTTAGGTTACTCACCACATAGCATAACGACTTTCGTGTCACTAATGGCGATCTGGAAATATCTGGGGATGATAGCTCAGGGTGTGGCATCAGAGTTCATGGTAACAAAGCTAAAATTTCCTAGACCCTTCATGCTAACTTTAATTCTGGTCCTTTCATGTGTGGGCCATCTTCTTGTAGCCTTCGACGTCCCAAATGGACTGTACGTGGCATCAATAATTATAGGGTTTTGCTTTGGAGCAAGCTGGCCAATACTTTTCACCATTATTTCTGAGCTTTTTGGGCTCAAATATTACTCGACGCTTTATAATGTCGGGTCGGTCGCGAGCCCGATCGGGTCGTATTTGATGAGTGTGAGGGTTGCTGGTTATTTGTATGATAAGGAAGCTATGAGGCAGTTGGCTGAGAAGGGTTTGAAGAGGAAGGAAGGAGAAGAATTGAACTGTAATGGGAATGAGTGTTATAGATTGGCCTTCTTTATTATTACGGGTGTGACCTTGTTTGGGGCACTTTTGTCCTTAATTTTGGTGGCTAGGACCAGAAACTTTTACAGAAGTGATATTTACGAGAAGTTTAGAGAGAAGGAAGAAGATATTAGTAATCATAATAACGAGATGGAAACGGGTGTTGTGGCTCACAAACAAGATGGACCACCAAGTGCAAATTGAATATGCATGGAGGGTACTTTTGTAAAATGATTCACATGCTTTAATTTCCCAGTAGTGTATGTACGTAGATCTTGAACAAGGGTAGTACTACAAGTATATATAGTTTAACATATTAAAAAATTATTGCCTTTAAGTTTTTTGTCTTCGTTCTGGAGTTCCTTTTTCCTTAATTTGATCTTTTTAATAGATGTTCCAAGGAATTGTCGAAAAGGTTATTAATTAATATTGGGAGAAAGACACAGATGGATATTAAATATTGAATTTTGTAGTAAAACTACCTAAATGCCCATAAATTGAATGACAAACAGTTTAACAAACAACATCTTTAACTCGTAATGATCAAATGATAACACTGGCTAACAACTAATCCAGTGACAATTAATTTCACAAAAATTTCTTGCTGGGTATTAATAATAGAAATAATATAACAAATAACAATTTTAACTTATCATATATATGATATCAAATAAGACAATGACAACTATTTTTTTTAAGAGAAATTAATTCATTTCGCAAAAATTTAACATGTTATTTGTTATGCTTAGTCGATTTTACATGTTATTTGTAAAAATTTAGTTTTACATGTTATTTGTTATGCTTAGTCGATTTTAAAAAATATTTCTCATTAGTCAACATACGATTAGTTTTTCTTGTTCCTATTTGCTCGGATAAATGTTGTCACTAGACATTATTTTCTTTTCCTTACTAAGCCTTAATATTACGACAAGAATAGATGTTAAGTTTTTAAGACATAATGTATGATTGTATATAAGCATGAAGGGTTATATATGAATTTAGAGGTATAAGCTTTAAAGCCTATTTAAAGTCCTATATTTTAAGTAGGCTTTCAAACAAGCTTCAGGCCTTGTCAGGCCTTTTGAAGGCTCAGGCTCATACCTAAAAAAAAACCTACATATATACAAGCTCAGGCCCAAGCTCAGGATTTGAATATCTGTTGCAGGCCCAGGCCTATTTAGGCAAAGCCTAGCCTGGCTTATTTCCACCCCTAACGGTATACGAGGTAAGTATGTGAGAAGAGTTTTATCTCAACTTACGTAATAAGCACTTATTTTCTAAAAATAATCTCATCCAAACATGCTTTTGATGCACAAGGCGACAAGCGAAGAGCCTTTTTTTTTTTCCCTTGCTAAGCATAGGTTTCCTCCTATTAGAGATAATCCTATTCGAGGTACTGTCAGACATTAAATGTAGACATTTCTCCCAGTGAGAATTCGAACTTTAGTTTGTTATATTGTGAGGGATTAACTCTTTCTGTTAAACTAAATCCCTGTTGGTAAGTGAAGAGTTTTATGCAGTTTGATATTCTTGTTAGCAAGACAGTTAGCTAGCCGCGGGCTGTTAGTTTGTGCATTTATATTTGGTACGTGGCCCCAATTATATATATCCAATAATAATTACAAAAAGTATCCCCCATGTATGCTTGTTCATTTGGACAAAGTGCATTTATTGAGGTCAAACAATGCAAGTATATATATGGGATATATTCCTTATTTTGGTTTGTTAATACATTAATACACACGGATATTATACTTTTACGAAAATTAAAAAAATATATGTTGATTCCAGCCAACTTTAAGTCGACTTTGGAATTCTGGCATTACCGGGTCAATGAAGGAGTTGACTAGGGAGTACCATCACTATGTAGCTTTTACCCATACGTTAATGGATGAATGCTTTGAAGACAAATTCACAAGTGCTTTTGATTTTTCCTTTGAAAAAAGAGAAAGGAAAACAAGTTTAGATGCTTTCAAAGGTACTAGCCAGTTGTTTTGAAAAGGAAAACTACAACTTCGTAGGAAACTTCGTGTTTATCTTATGAGGCAGAAACAAATCAACATCAGAATTTTAATTTGTGTGCAGCTTTGCATATGCATGCAATTATAGCTTGGACTTATGGTGTGACGTTTAAAAGTAAGGCTATTGCATGCAATTTAATGTAGTATATTCTTTTCGATTCTAAATATACGAGTCACTAATAAGGTTTATACTTTGGTTCTAAATATTAAACTTCAATTCAATTTGTCATTGATAACTTCCCCCAAATTACACTAATTAAGTGTATAAAGTAAATGGGTTTTCATAAGGTATATAGTTCTCATGTAAATGATGATTAAAGAAGGTATTTTAAGAAAATCAATGCAAATTTTTATAAATAACTGAATTGGCTAATTTTTTTTTTTTTTGATGTATACAAATTAGTGATTAGCTGTTAAATTAAGAATGAGAGAGGGGAGGGATGACTTTCATCTCTTGAGGGTGCACAATCCCATTGTCCCACTAAGATGCATTGGCAACCTAATTAGGTTTGACTTATAAGTAGCGTAGTGTCCATTGGGTTTGACTATTAATGTTTTGTTGGCTTTCAAAATATTGGTTCTTTGTCGATTTAAAAAAGTTTTAAACTAGTTCTAGCATTTGTTTAATGTTATCATTCATCTAATACTATCACACTGGTTTTAAATGTAAGACACAGACTGGATGAGTATAATTACTCCATCTGCATTAAATACAAGTGATTTTTTAAAAGTCTTATTTTTCATTATATAAGGACTTTCATAAAATTCCAATTAAATTGATTTGGAACGAGACCCTTTGTACACTGGAAAAGAAAAGCAATACAAAGTAAGAAACAAGGAAGCAGTAGCAGTTAAAAATGATATCAGCGACTATGGTATAAAGATTTGCAAGCGCAAGCCTTCATTTAATTCTTTCTTCGTGAGAGAATATGTTATAAGGTTATTATCCATGTCTATAACTTGGAACTCAACTTGTCAATTCCGTTGAATCATGTTTTAATATCTAAAAGCAGGGCCTAATCATCATGTGTTTTAGGAATCTCATTCATGACCAAGTTTATTATCTCAGTCGAGTCAAGATTATAATTCTTTATACCCTAATTTCAAACTCTCGTTTTAGTTCCGTCAAGCATCCCACAGTTGTGAGATGGGACCCTCTACATATTCTATTTTCCCCAGAAAGACCCTTTGCATTTTCTTTTTTGTTTTTCTTTGCCAGTACCTTTGCATTTTCGAATGGGCGTTCACATGTGCACATAAAGGACATAATTAATAGTTTAAAGTGTGAAAAAAGTTTTTGCTCTGAGTTCGTGTTTTTTCTCTCTATTGTAACTCATGCCATTTCAAACTCTCAATGGAGGACACCGCCGTCTATAAGGTGCCACCAGATAGGCCACAGGAGGACTTTGCACTGACCAACGTAGCAAAAAAATCCAAAAAGGAAGTAAAAGAAGACTCCATAATGTCAGACCAGATGATTGATGCTGAGGATTTTGAGCCTAAACAAGTAGAGGGCAGGGACTTACCAAAGCCGAAAGCTTTCTCCTACAAGGATTCACTCATTGGCTTTACGGGAGATGATTTGAATGGAGTTTTACATGGTACCTCAAATATGGAGGAAGATCCTCTGATCTTGAATTTACTAGACCAAACATGGAAGATGCCTGAACCAACTGAGGAGCTGAAGAAGCTAATGCAGTTATATCCGTCCATGCCACTAACAGAGGAGGAATACATTGAAAGCTGCCAACAATGGAATAATGCTTTAATCATCACTGTGCTAGGAGCCCGTATAAATTTTGGCAAGTTAAAAGAGCTTCTTTGTCACATCTGGAAATTTGATGAACAACGGTCTCACATTCACATTTCAATTTCACCAGTGGCTTGTACAGTACGATTTCATTTATAAATATCAGAGTATAAAGTAAATTCCTGACACATTCAGGTTCCATTAATCAATAAAGGGTTCTACAAGGCATAATGCCCATAATCTCTTTCCCTTTTACCAGGGGATTACACAAAACTATCCAATATCATCATTAGCCTTTAATTGAAATTTGGGGCGTTACAATCCTCCCCCCGTTCAATAAATTTTGTCCTCTAAATTTATTACACCACTGGGGATATAAACCTTAGACGCCTCTTCACGAAGGCTTCCGTTTCTCAAATTATTTCTCATTAGGATAGTCCCTTCAAGACTACCCATGCTATAGTACACTATAGGTCTGATTCTCACAAGAATCTTAGACAGACCAATACTCCATGGCTCAGTTTCTTTCTCTTAATCATTCTACCAATTCTCATACCCGGAGACACTCTTTCGAGCGCGTGATCTCCGTTTTCAAACTCTAGAGGTCTTCACCTCACTTGATCACTATTCTGACGAACTGCACTCGTTCATCCCAGCTTTAAGGCTCTTCAATCTCAGTCGTTAAGTCACCTTCCCTTTCCGGGAACATCTCAAAGTACCATAGATTCACTGCGTACAATTGACAGCTTTCGCTGTATTCACTTATCTCCACTTTTGTTGTTTTCAACCATACTTTAAGTTACACTATATCTACTTTTAAGCCATTACCCTCACCCGTACATCCACCAGCGACTCCGCTAATGGTAACCGGGACTTTTGGGCTTCACTAACAATATCGGCCACTCCAGAATCTCAATCTCTTCCATCCGAAGTACCATACTATAACAACCCACCTAGAGTCCCAGTCTCTTCTATTCAGTCAGCTTACCGGGAGTCTCAAACCCCCAATCCCATCCTTATCCAGTTTATCGAGCTTACGGGGACCCAGTCCCTCACCCGAACCATTCACACAGAGGACTCTTGGCATGGTGATACCCACCCTGCCTACACTCCACCCGTATACCCCCTCCGAGGGCTTGACCGATGACAGTGCGCTTGGCATAGCAAGGACTCAAAGGAGTATCTGCACTCCCTTAGTGCATTCCTTTCGCCTCCATAGGACTAAAAGCCACGGCCCAAGGGATAAGGACGCGCTTATGTGAGACCCTACTACCATTGAGCTAGCATTTTTATTGTCACACCCCACCCGTGTACCCATCCTGGGCTCAATCGACGGCGGTGCAGCTTAAGGAATACGCCCAATTGCCTTCACAGTATTCACATTCGCAATGGTATATCAACGGCCGATGGTGGAGACGACCAACGTCAAACCCTACAACGGCTCACGCTGACATGCATGCGCTGTAAATCACAAAGCCTTACGGCTCACCATAGCCTCTTGGCTTTCATTCACATCCCAATCCTAGCCTGTTCGCATAGTCTTCCTAGCTTTCACTTAGTCAATCCCCTATAAGCTACCGCCCCAGCGGAACGGTCCTCCGCCATGGAAACCTCCCATGTGGCCGCAGGTGAAAGACACACAAATAGCCAATCCCCCATAATCCTACCGCCTCACAGGCACGATCCTCCCACTGGAACCACCGATGGGCCGTAGGTGAAAGACTCATTATACACAATCACATCAAGCTGGAACCGGGTATATACTCAACATTGATGCCTTTAAACACCACATCTTCAGTACCATAGCTCTTTTCATCAATCTGAGATCCTCCAAGACCCCTTCTCACAATATAATTCGGCCCCGAAGTTTTACCTCTCGAAGCCATATACACATATGGCACTTTCTGCCTTGAGCTCATGCTCTTCTATACTCTACGATTCAACATCACGATGACTGCACTCTACCGTTTGTTGTCAAGGCAGCTGCACACTAGGGTTCATCAACATGGTGGCTCCACACTAGGGTTCGTCATTATGGTGGATCCATACTACGCTACTGTACTCGGTGCTTCACTCAGTTCACTGACTAGTCAGCCCCTCTGGTCAGAACTCTTCGTAGGTAGCCCTTTCTGATCAGATCTTACCGTAGGTAGCCCTCTCCGATCAGAACTCTCCGTAGGTAGCCCTCTCTTATCAGAACTCTTCATAGGTAGCCCTTTCCAATCTGTATTCTCGATCATACTCGTACAGTATATCATAATATCGCCAACAAAACTACTGTGAACCGATCTAAACACCATGGAAGGATTCAATTCATCTAGTTCACATACAAAGTAAGTGCATTTCTCGTTGTCAACCAATTAAAAATCCAATAGGACTTCTAGGTTTAACTATCATCAACATCGCCAAAACTTGTTCAAATAGCAATTTATGCACGCACACAATCTCGGGTGTTTCACACAGTCATCATAATACAGAATTGAATTACACCCGAATCAAACAAAGTTTTAATAACCCCTCATTAAGAAAGAATCTACCTTGAATTAGGTCAGGGGACTGCCGGGCCTCCTCATGTGTCATCATGAACACTCGACCCTGATTCCTAGGTCTTTGCTCAGCCTTCGATCGGTTGTATTCTCTAGCAATGTGTCCAGGTTGTTGGCAATTACAACAAATCGCTTGTCCTAAGCAAATTTTGTCAGGATGATAGCCCTTGCATTGAGTGCACATCGTTCCCACTAGAGGTTTCTGTTCACCATAACCCCCAGATTGATAGGGCTTATTATTACTGCCCCCAGCGAGAACCCTTCCCCTTCTGCTTTTGGGAAGTATTTGCCTTGCTATGCTCATTCTGGCTACCACTACCCTTAATTGGGTATAACTCTCTCAGATTGTTCTTAATAATTCTACACTACTCTACCCCCTTGTTAAAGTTGGTGAACAAATGTGTAGCCAATCTCTTTCTTAGCTCTCGTCTCAGACCGTGGATAAGCATGTCCGCACTCAACTCTTCGTCATCCATCTTCTGAAGATAGGAAGAACATCGGGACAACCAGATGAAACGGGACAGATACTCATCAAAGGTCTCCGTGTCCTCTTGTTTGATATGCAGGAATTCAGCTTCCTTCTCGAGCCTCACCGACTTGCAAAGTACTTCTCATTGAATTGTTCTTGGAATACCTCCCAAGTCAATGGCATATTCCGGCTTCGTAATGTCATGATGATATTCCGCTACCACCGGTCTACATCCCCCTTAAGCTTATACACAGCCAGCTTCGCCTTCACCTCCGTTGGGTACTCGAGGACTTCGAAGATCTTCTCTAATCGATTCAACCAATCCTCAGCAGATTGGGGTTCAAACCTCACTCTGAACACCAGAGGCATATGCTTGCAAAACTTAGAGACCCAGAATCGCAAGTCTCTTCCCTCACGAACCGGCACCCCTGGTGACTCTTGATTGGGCACCGTGTGAGATGGGGTCTCTCGAGACCAATTGGACCCCTCAATGGTCTCCTCATGACGAGCCCCTACTTGGGTTTCTTCCTGGGTCTCTTCTTGAGTGGATTGACCCTCTCAGCATTATGCTTGGCTCTTTCTTCTCTGAGCTCTTCTCTTAGCTCAGCGATCATATCTCTTTATTCCCGGATTAGACTCATCATCTCTTACATAAGGTCAGGTGGATTGTCATTCAACTCCTCCACCTTTGGGTTCGGTCTGAGTCTAGGGCGAACCATGTTGTCCTTTAACTCATACAATGATTCACCACGTCAATACCATATCAATGTATACACATAGTCCATAAAACTTATATATATCCACAAACAGCAGAATTACTCATGTGTATACCACAAACAATCCTAAGTCATCATCTATGACTAAGGCAACAGGCTATGGCAACTATCATAGCAAATTCTACCCTTGCCAGGAACTATAGCTCTGATACCACAAATATAACCCCCTTCACGATCAAGGCCGAGATTAGTTCGTAAAAATGTAATTAAGTTTGAACTAGAGACTATGTATGATTTGGGACTTAATAAAAGTAAATTTCTCAAAATCAGGGTTTACAAAACCTTTCCAAAACCTGTTCAACAACGGTCTCACATTCACATTTCAATTTCACCAGTGGCCTGTATAGTTTGATTTCATTTATAAATATCAGAGTACAAAGTAAATTCCCGACACACTTGGGTTCTATTAATCAATAAAGGGTTCTACAAGACATAATGCCCATAATATCTTTCCTTTTTACAAGGGGATTACACAAAACTATCCAATATAATCATTAGCCCTTAATTGAAATTTGGGGCGTTACAACAACCCTTTTCCTCAACAATCATCTCTTTGCCACCACCTTTCCTCGTTAGCAACCACCTTGCCGGAACCCCATCACGCCGTTGAACCCCCAATAGCTTCCTGGAGTGTGCACCATTCTCTACCAGCAGCAGAACTCACCTGAGCCCCGACTCCATTCCAAGCTCCAATCCAATGGGGACTCTAAACAAGGTGGTTGAGACTATGTGCAGCCGTAAGCTTATGGCGGAGGTTAGATTTGTTGTTTTCAAGTTAAAGGAATGGATTAAACCCAATGGGGATACTTAGCAACGTTTGATTAGGGGTTTCTGTGATGGGGGTGATGTAATTGAAGCTTGAAAAATCTGGAATTTGGTGGTGGATGAAGAGTTCAAGCCTGACATAGAAGTGGTTGAGAAAATGACGGTGAGAGGGATGGAATGTGTGGAACAAGGGAACGATATGGAAGAGGAGGGAGAAAGGGTGGAAGTGTGCAGTAAAAAATGGGGAAGAGCAAGGAATTAATGATGAAAGAGAAAACTCAAACAATGGCGAATGAACCAAAGAAAGAGAATGGGCATCTGGAAATTTTTTCAACAAGAAAATGATAAAGCATTATAAATTAAGAAGGTGCCACACCAGCTGACATATAGATTATAATCATTGATTTGGCGTATTTTCATTGGGGAGTGCACAAATGAACTGGTGCTCTCAGTGCACAAAAGAATTTTTCCTATTCATAACCTAGAATAGCTAACTACGCAACTAGGTTTTGTCCATTAGGGTCATAGACTAGTATTTGATGGATTAGCTAGAGGTAGACTAATTTTTTTTTGGGTTAAGGTGTAAAAATACCCATGAACTTTTTTCAAAAATGCATTCAATACCATAAACTTTTTTTAGGTACAAAAATACCCATGAAATTCTCAAAATGGGGCAAAAATGTCAAACCGTTAATTGGTACAAACATCCGTGTTGTGGGACCCACAATATTATTTTTTGAGGCGCAGAAATACCCATGGACTTTTCTAAAAAATGCATCCAACACCATAAACTTTTAAAAAGTTCATGGGCATTTTTGCACCCAGAAAAAACTTTATGGTGTTGGGTGTACTTTTTAGAAAAGTTCATGGGTATTTTTGCATCTCAAAAAATAATATTGTGGGTTCCACAAAATAGACGTTTGTACCAATTAACGGTTTGACATTTTTGCCCCATTTTGAGAAGTTCATGGGTATTTTTGCACCTAAATAAAGTTTATGGTGTTGGATACACTTTTAAAAAAAGTTCATGGGTATTTTTACACCTTAACCCTTTTTTTTTTTAACCAACCTGAGGTAGAGTAATTAATTTTTCCTAGCAGTCACAAAGAAAATGACCCAAATAAAATTAATTAGCACCTTTAAAGATTAACTACACTCTCCACTTCAAAATATAAAACATTAACTAATTCACACTAATCATAGCATGTTTGTTAAGTTATTTATAGTGTGTTGAATTGATAAAATTTACCTATTTTATCTTTATTAAAAAAATATGATTTTCGTCAATAAAAGTTGGTCTATTTGGTAAAAGGGCTGGCTCATAATTATAAGGTTGGGAATTCAAATCCCACCGATCTGAGGACCTTGTTGGTGAGTGATTTTTAGGTACCTTTGTAAGTGTTCTTTGAGTCTAGAGGCAAGTCCTGACTCTAATGAACCCTATGACTCAACTCACTTAAACATTTTGTTGCTAAAAAAAAGGAATATGATGTTCAAACATATATTTACTATCTGTCGCATATTTTTGTCTTGTAAGGGTAAAAATGGGAAACAATTATTATTTAGTCTATCAATATCTTATGTTTTGGACCAAACTTTTTTCTGAAGCAGGAGGGAGTACTTGACTAGGTGTTTAATTATTTTTCAAGTTAAAAGCACACTTTTATCCTTCAACTTCACACAATGTTTCATTTTGGTTTCTTAATTTTACAAAATGATTTTTCAGTCATCCAAACCTAACACAATTAGTTTTATTAACAGAAAATGTCAACATTAAAATTTTAAATGTTGACAAACATTCTTGAATACTAATATTATGGTTTAATTTTGTAAAATAACAATGATGGACACAAAAATTCATTAATTTAGACTTATGGCATTAGGGTTTGAGGATTGAAAAGAAATTGATAAAATTTAAGGACCAAATTGTGACATTGCATAAAATTATAGGATTAAAGTTATACTTTTACCTAAATTTTTAAGGTTGTTCCCATAAAAAGTCTATTTTGGTTAATGTGAGATAACTGCCATAGAAATCACGACACATGATGGTTATTAACTACCATACTTCATAATTTCGAACCGTCATATATATATGGGTGCTATATTTGCTTTCAGCAGATAAATTACGATTCTCAACCATTATTTATTCTTGAACTATTATAACGGTTATAAAATAACACCCATTATATATTGAGGTTTGGTGATGCCATGATATATACCCATTGCTATGAAAATAATTGATGGGCACACTTGAAAAACTGTAATAATATAAGGTAATACTTACATGATACATAACGGTCTCATTTTAACAACCGTAATTTATTTAGTAGAATAAATAATGATTCTTTTGTAATAATCGTGACTTTTAATAATATTAAATAACTATCTCACATAGACAACTGTTATTTATTTAGTACAAAGATAATGGTTCCTAACTAAGAACAATGAACTTTTATTATATATGACAGTTTTTATATAATAACCGTGATGTATAGTTCTGAGACTCTTCAAGTGAGAGTTTTTGAGCTAGTTGGACTAGACGGTATATATTAGAAACAGTACCTCCCACATCGAGTTTTTATGCAATATGGGATAGATCAATACATTCCAGGCTTTTAATTGCTGATGATATTCGTGTTTTTACTTATAAATTGTGTCTCTTCACAAGAAACCTTGGAAAGCAATGTGGGAAAAAAACCTACGAATATCTATATTAATTGCTTATGATATTTGTGTTTGTACCTATATATGGATGATATTCATGTTTTTTTTCACCAACCCGTTACTTTCCTGGCTTAATTGCTGATGAGATTGAAATAACTCCCTTTTAATCACCTCAGGGTTATCAAAAATAAAATCGAATTAATGCAATATAGTACATAACTCGAGTCATTTCACTTTGAGGAGCCGATTATAAAACTAATTTCTAAGTAAACTAAGTATCAAAATTGATTTAAAAAAATGGAAAAATGGTTTGATCTTTTATCTATGAAAAACTACTTTTGCAAATAGAATTAAAATGGTCCTAAGTTACCTTTTTTTAGTAATTTTCTTGAAAATATGAAATGAAATGATGATGGAGTCAATGAAATGAAAATTAACAAGTGATAACAGTAAGATGATAATCCTCTAGCACAATGGTTCAAGCTATCATTGCTTCAATTAATCTCTGGGAGTGTGCTAATTTGACAAATTTGCTCAAAAGACCCTTTGAGCTAGCTTGAGTTAGGTGAATTAATTTCTCCACACCGGTTCAAAATTAATCCCTCTAACCGAAACCCAATTTAAACATTAACAATTTGAATCAATGAAATGTAATGACATAAGTAACCTATAACCCTTGCATTACAATCGCAATTAAATGTTCATAACAACTTCAAGTAAAAGTTATACCAAGTCAATTACATGAAATTGATATTAATGAAATCCAAAGTGACAAATGCACACAATTAAATCTAAATACACATTTAATCTCATAGATTGCATGGAACCCCAATGTAAAATCTCAATCCAATAATTAATTAAACTCTAAACCTAAAATTCAACTAATACAAAAGATTAAAGATAGAAATTAAATGGTAAGACACTCCCCTCCAAGCTCAAGCCATCACCACTGCTCTAGAGGATTTGAGAATCAGCCACTGCAATTTGTCATCACAAAATCCCCAAATATATTCACATTTTCAACCATATAACACATGGAATTAAATATGAAATCTCCTCAGAAGCACATAATCAGAGTAAGCCATGGTTAGAGACAACAGAGAGCCATAAAAGAGAATTAAATCAGCTTTGGAATTTGCCAAAGTGGTCGATGAAGAATAGAGGGAAAGATTCGATGATGGTGTTGAGATGTGAACAACGATAGTGGAGTGGTATAGACCAGCGATGGAGGAAGATGCAGTCCGGTGGAAGGACGGAGGTGGAGGTGTAGTGGCTGCAAGATTGATGAGGGGAGGTGATGATTAAGGCTTGCAGTTAGCTCCTCCCTCCTTTCTGTTGTGGCCTCCCTCTGGTTTTCAACTCTCACCTATTCTCAAAAGCTCCACCGGCGATAATGGAAGAGTTGTGGTCGTCGGCAATGATGGAGACGACAATGAACGTCGCCGGCGACGGTGGTGAGCTAAAAAATGAAGGTGAATGAAAAGTAATGAAAGCCAAAATCCTCCCGTGAGTCACGGCTGCCCTATGTTCTCTATGGTCTGCAGCTTATATTTCCCCTCAACTACCAAAACTGAAGTCTGACCTAGTGCATTGAATAAAAAGATATGTTCAATGGGACTGATTTGTCATTTTCCAAAGTTATGGGACCAAATTGCCATTTTCAAAATTCAAACCCCAAATTACCAAGGTATTAAAACCCGAACCGGGTATTAAACTGGTCAGGGTATTGGGTTAAGGGTCAGTGGGTCAGACCGGGGCCAAACCGGTGAGAAATTGAAGATTTTAGGCTTATTGGTATGAAATTCTAAAGAAAATATAAAAAAAAGGTTTTTAAATTGGCAACCGGACCAGTCTACCGGCCGGTTCGCCGGTTTCCAGGCCGAACCAGCCGGTCCGGCCCGGTTTCCATAACCCTGCAAATTACCATTTTCATATTTAATTCAAATTTTGAAGTATTTTCAATTGAAAACAATCTAACCAACCTCAAATATTCTTAGAAAAATCAATGGTTAAGAGTAATTAAAATTATTTTGACAATTTTGCCCTTTTTAGCCCCAATTCAATTTATTTACTCTTAATCCCAATTTATCTCAAGAAAGGTATTTTAGGCTCAATAACTATGACAAAATCTCCAATTAAAGTATAAAAATATATAATAAAAATAGGGATTTGTTAGAGATATAAGGTATAGGTGATGAACACTTACATTATGAGATATGTAGGTCAAGATTGAGATTGATTCAAGCAATAAAACCTAGAAAATCTTGATCCATCCCGTATTGTATGGCTGCTAGATGTGGGAAGTATTATTCTATTTGTAACCTTCTTTATTTTTAAGCATAAATATCAAGTTCAGAAAAAAAAATTATTAAAAAAAATTACAAATGAATACCTCCCTAAAATAATTATTCTAAATATATGGGCCTGCGTGTGCAAATGTCTATCTTATTATTGGAATAAGTAATATACTGCAAAAAAAATGCTTCTAGCATTCTGAACATTACTATATTATTTTATTATTATTTTTTAAAAAAATTATTTTAATAGGGGGAGATAAACCTGACCCCACTCTTACAAAATCTCTTTTTTCCTCTCACCTCAAGGACTCACTCACAGTCTTACAGGTTCAATTTTTCTCTCCTCTTCTTTTCTGTTCTTTGTGCTATCTACCTTCAACTGTCAAGTAGTGTCTTGTCAATCATTCTTCTTGCCTTTTTTCTTGGGAAAATCACTCCCAGGTCCCAAGCAACATAGATATTAACAGAAAAGTCCCAGAGAAAAGTCAAATATCGGAAAAGTCCCCAGGGATTTTTCTGTGATTATTTCCCAAAATAAAATGACAAAGATGGCCCCATTCTAATTGTAACCCTCCTTCATTCAAAATCACAATCGTGCTTCAGAAGAATTTGAAAATCTTGCCCTTGCTTCTCGCCTTCCGACGCTTCCGCTTCGCTCCCAGTTGTCATGCGTCGCTGCTGCTCTACTCTCAGCCGTCATGCGTCGCTGCTGCTCCTCTCCCAATAGTTGTGCATCGCTGCTCCGCTCTGAGTCACTGTCCATCATACAACTTAATATTTTAATGTTATATGATTTGCTATTCGGTTGTGACAGTACAGTGATGAAGTTGCAAAATTAGTTACCGGCAGTTGTTTAAAAGCATGATGTGTTGTAGTTATAAGGAAGACATTAATTTGGCAGGCTATTACTGGTTGGATAGTCACCTTGTGAAAATAACTCATGATGTTGTGAAAACATACATTAGAACTTGTGAAAACTGGCGTCAGCTATTGTAAAAATTATCAGCAGGAGTTGTAATCAAACAGGCATAGTAATGAGTTAAAATCATGGTTAGCTTCTGTGAAAGTGGGAAGGTATGCAATTTATAAACTCATGGGAGAATTAGAATTCACTTGCAAATGTGACTAATGCACTTGATAAAATATGCATAACAAGTTGTTAATAACTTGACACATTATGACCAAGTCAGCTGTTCTGACAGCCCCAATGGGAAATACTGATGCAGTTGTGAGATCATGCATTGCGAACAAATGTAGTTTCATCCATCCATGAGATGAAGTTGTAAAAACGACTCAACATGTTGTTAACAAATGCTTAAGAAGTTGTAAATGGAGGCTTGATGGGTTGTAAACAAAGCACTTCACTTAATGTGAGAAAACCTTATTTTTGTCCAATGTGAGGTAGAAGTTGTTAAAAAGACCCAATGTGTTGTAAATGAATGCTTGACAGGTTGTAAATAAAGCGCTTCGCTTACTTAACATGAGAAAACCTTGTTTTTGTCCAATATGAGGTAGAAGTTGTTAAAAAGACTCAACGTGTTGTAAATGGACGCTTAACGGGTTGTAAACAAAGCACTTCGCTTACTTAACGTGAGAAAACCTTGTTTCTGTCTAATGTGAGGTAGAAGTTGTTAAAAAGACTCAACGAGTTGTAAATAGATGCTTGATGGGTTGTAAACAAAGCCCTTCGCTTACTTAATGCGAGAAAGCCTTGTTTTTGTCTAATGTGAGGTAGAAGTTGTTAAAAAAACTCAACGTGTTGTAAATGGACGCTTGAAGAGTTGTAAATAAAGCACTTCGCTTACTTTACAACTTCGCTTACAAAGTAATTGAAGTGCTTTGTTTACAACTCTTCAAGCGTCCATTTACAACACGTTGAGTTTTTTTAACAACTTCTACCTCACTTTAGACAAAAACAAGGTTTTCTCATATTAAGTAAGCGAAGCGCTTTATTTATAACCCGTCAAGCATTCATTTACAACACGTTGAGTCTTTTTAACAACTTCTACCTCACATTGGATAGAAACAAGGTTTTCTCACATTTAGTAAGTGAAGTGCTTTGTTTACAACCCGTCAAGCGTCCATTTACAATACATTGAATCTTTTTAACAACTTCTACTTCATATTGGACAAAAACAAGGTTTTCTCATGTTAAGTAAGCGACGCGCTTTATTTACAACCTGTCAAGCATTTATTTACAACACATTGAGTCTTTTTAACAACTTCTACCTCACATTGGACAGAAACAAGGTTTTCTCACATTAAGTAAGCGAAGTACTTTGTTTGCAATTCGTCAAGTGTCCATTTACAACATGTTGAGTCTGTTTAATAACCTCTACCTCATATTGGACAGAAACAACGTTTTCTCATGTTAAATAAGTGAAGTGCTTTGTTTACAATTCGTTAAGTGTCCATTTACAACACGTTGAGTCTGTTTAATAACTTCTACCTCACATTAGACAGAAACAAGGTTTTCTCATGTTAAGTAAGCGAAGCGCTTTATTTACAACCTGTCAAGCATTCATTTACAACACATTGAGTCTTTTTAACAACTTCTACCTCACATTGGACAGAAACAAGGTTTTCTTACATTAAGTAAGTGAAGTGCTTTGTTTGTAATTCGTCAAGTATCCATTTACAACACGTTGAGTCTGTTTAATAACTTCTACCTCACATTGGATAAAAACAAGGTTTTCTCACGTTAAGTAAGCGAAGCGCTTTATTTACAACCTGTCAAGCGTTTATTTACAACACGTTGAGTCTTTTTAACAGCTTCTACCTCATATTGGACAGAAACAAGGTTTTCGCACTTTAAGTAAGTGAACTGCTTTGTTTACAACCTGTCAAGCGTCCATTTACAACCTCTTAAGCATATGTTAACAACATGTTGAGTCATTTTTACAACTTCATCTCATGGATGGATGAAACTACATTTGTTCGCAACGCATGATCTCACAACTGCATCAGTATTACCTATTAGGGCTTTCAGAACAGCTGACTTGGTCATAATGTATCAAGTAATTAACAACTTGTTATGCCTATTTTATCAAGTGCATTAGTCACATTTGCAAGTGAATTGTAAATTCTCCCATATGTTTATAAATTGCACACCTTCCCACTTTCACAGAAGCTAACCATGATTTTAACTCATTACAGTGCCTATTTGATTACAACTCCTGTTGACAATTTTTACAACAGCTGACGCCAGTTTTCACAAGTTCTAATATATGTTTTCACAACATCATGACTTATTTTCACAAGGTGACTATCCAACCAGCAATAGTTTGCAAAATTAAAGTCTCCCCTGTAACTACAACACATCATGATTTTAAACAACTGCAATTCCTCTTTTATTATTGCGCCATAGTGGGATTGAATTTTTGTTCTTTTGTACTGATATATATTGAATAGCTTGTGTCCTCCCTATCTGGTTTGTAATTCATTTGGAATTGATCTCTTCCTTTTTAAAACACACATGTGTAGGGCTTCATTTATGCCTTCTCATAAATTTGTAACCATATATTTAAAACACACACACACACATGTGCCTACATATGTGTATAATAAATCATAAATTAAGATTTTGTTAGGAATTGAATGAAAATGGTAGCTTTAAGGCTATAGATTAGTTTTTGAGTAGGCTTACTACATCCTTAAAGTAACTCTAAAATAGTTTTGAGTCATATATTGATAGATATTTGTATTGGTGATTTTGTATACTCTCATTGAGAGCATTGGAGTAACTTTATATGATTACATGTGAGTTAAGGAGTATAAGCTAACTCTGAATATTCTTCCATATGTAAACCCTCAATTTTATAAATGATCACTTAATATCATTATTACTCCCGCAATAAATTTAAAGATATATTTAATTTCTAATTCAAAATAAAATAAAGATGCTGGCACAAAACATATCGTAAAAAATATATTTTATTAATATCTATATTCATAATTTATTACAATGGAATAATTACTTTACAATATCAAGTTATCAAATACATTATTATCTCCTATAAGAAATCTAAAAGAAAATATGTCTAAAGGAAACTAGGGAGGCTTCGTGTCTGCTACTTTGGTTCATCTTCATATATGCTTGATTTTTAACTTTTGGGACATTATTGCAAAATATGAGTGATGCTAAATAAATAGATTTTAACTAATAATGCCCAGCTGCTAATTTAGTAGAAAACATTTTAAATCCCTGCAATATAATGATATGTGAATATGCATAGAAATATATTCATAAACATCCACAATACCATAATTTCATCACTTAGATATACTAGGGCGTCCCATAGGTGGATCCACAATAATTCACACAGAAAATCTTACCCCATAGGATAGTTCACATAGCAATTCTTCTTGGGAGATCATAATATTTATGGACACAACATAGTCTTCCTTGCACATTCCCATACAATTCCAAATAACTTTCAAATATAAAAAGTATTTAGATCAATCAAATAAATCACATAGAGAGTATTAGATTGTAAAACATTTGAAATAATTTTGAGAAGCATAAATAAGAGCAAGGTGTATCACTCAATAAGAAAACTCTTACACTTTTGCAGCAGCACATCTTACACTTTTACACTTTCTATAATTAGTGATAGCTAGATTGTAATTGATATTGGAAAGTATTGGCCTAGCTACATTGTGCACTTCATAAAGTTACTTCTAAAATTCTTTTTTGATGTTCGGATGTTACTATTTTGTTCTTCATTTTAGCTTTAATTAATCATATTGGTGCTTTTGGCTTGCTGTGTATCATGGTGGTTTTGGCTTCTTGTCTATTGTTGAAAAGTAGTTTTTGGCTTTCTTTGTGGTTTGTTAACGGAGGGCAGAAATGAAGAAACTGATAATACTTCCATCCCCAATCCTGAGTCTAGCAATCCCCCTAACAATAGTGAATCCCAACCACAGGCATTAGGCAGTGTAAAAAAAGTGGATCCTGCTTGGGAATATGTTTCTGTAAAGAAAGAGTGAAAAGTAAATTTATTTACATGCCTTTTATGGGCATTAAGTTATAGGAGAGGTGGGATAAATAGGTTGAAGTAGTATTTGGCTGGTGTGAGTAGTCAAATAAGTTCTTGTAAAAAAGTGCCACATGATATACAAACTAGAATGAAAAAATCTTTGGTAGAAGGTTCGAAGAAAAAACCTGTTGGTAATGATAAAGTAAATGAAGTTAGATAAGTTGAAGTTAGAGAAATTGAGGAATCAATTGCTTCAAAGAGGAAAGCTTCTAATGTTGGGAAGGTTAACAGTTATTTTGCACCTCCGACAAGCCCTGGTGCCCAACCAAGCTTGAAGAGTGCATGGGCAAGTCAAGAAGCATCGTATAATGCAAAAATAGCTTTTACTTATTGTGCTTATGTGAATTATATTTTATTTAATGCACTTACTTGTCCTTTATTTCAAAAAGCTATCGATGGTGCTATTGCAATAGGTCTTGGGTTTAAGGTCCCTAGTTTTCATGACTATAGAGTGAATTTGTTAGGAGATTGTAAAAAAGAATGTCAACTATTGATTGATAGTCATCGAGCTAAATGGAAAGAAAATGGTTGCACACTAATGGCTGATGGTTGGATTGACATTAGACAAGGAACTCTAATTAATTTTTTAGTCTATTCAGTATATGGCATGGTGTTTGTAAAATCAGTTGATGCTTCAGATTTAGTTAAATATGCCAACACTTTATTCTCACTGTTTAGAGAAGTTATTGAGTGGATAGGTCCTACGAATATAGTCCATGTGGTGAATGACAATGCTGCTAACTATGTAGCATGTGGTAGATTGATAAAAAATAAATATAAAACCATTTATTGGCCACCTTTTGCAGCTCACTGTTTAAATCTTTTTTTGAAAGACATTGCATCGTTGCCTTATGTGTCAGACCTTGCAAAGAATGCATCTAAAATCATTGTATTTGCATATAATCATTTGGTCTTCTTGTCATGGTTAAGGAAAAGACCAGGTTGGAAGGAAATTGTTCGTCGTGGTGTAACAAGATTTTGCCACCACATTCATCACCCTTCATAGCATATATTCGCATAAGCATGACTTATAGGATTTGGTTTTTGATCAGTATTTTTTGAACCACAAACTAGCAAGCACTGAAGCTAAGAAAACTTTTAGTGCAATCATTCTAGATCATCGGTTCTGAAGCGATTGCTTTGAAGTTGTGAGACTTGTGTCTTCGTTGACAAGATTGTTGAGGATTGTTGATTCGGATGAGAAACCTTTGATGCCTTATGTCTATGAAGGCATGTAGAGAGCTAAAAATGTAATCAAGGACATGTTTCAGAGGAAGAAAGAAGTATACAAGCCCTACACGAATACTATTCAAAGTCGTTACGATAAACATTTGAAAAATGACCTTCATGCAGCGGCATATATGTTGAATCCCACATTCTTGTATAGTCTTGACTTTGTTAGAAACAATAGACAATTGGATATTGTGGTCAATTTGTTTGAGGCAAACTCACTTAACAATGCTGATCATTACGTTACAATAATGCAGCAAATTGGCATCTACCGTGAACGTAAATAATCTTTTGACAAGGTTTCCTGTAAAAAAAACTACCCAAAAACTCGTCGCTCGTAAGTATATTAAATTTCATATCTTAAAGCACATATTATGATTACTAATACATACTAAATGTCTTTTATTTTATTTTGTCAATAAGTAGTGGCTGTACTACGGGGGTTCAGTACCTGAATTGCAACAAATTACTATACATGTTCTTAGCCAAACTTCTTCTTCTTTGGACTATGAAAGAAATTGGAGCTTGTTTGAGCGTATCCACAATAAAAGAAGAAACATATTAGAGCATCAAAGGCTTGATGATTTGGTTTTTCACAAACTATAATATGAGGTTAAAGTTTAGGTAATCTATAATCTTAAAAGTCATGGCTTTTGAACGGTTGTTTTATAGTTTAATTAAATATAGTAATATATATTGCATTAATGTTGATCTTCTATCATGTTGCCTAGGAATCAATTGAAAAAGAAGAAAGAGAATTACAATCCCATTGATTATGAATCAATTGATAAACTAGAGTTTTGGGTACTTGAATAAGATCCAACTCCCAAGTTTGATAATGTAGAATCGATAAATCTTCAACTTGAACAAATGACGAGGGATATTGGAGGTTTCTAACTTCTAACTATCTCTTCTATTATTTAAAATTATATTAGTATGCACAAGAATATAACTATGTTTTTATATAACTATTCATAATTCTATTCATTTCATATATAGATGATGATGATGTTGCTGGGGCTCCATCTTTAAATGATGATCATCTTTGTCACACCCTTATCTTATTTTGTCTTGTAGCGGAATATTAATGTGGGGTTCGGTAGGCAACATAGAAATAACATAAATATACTGATAATATATGCATGATTACAGAAAATCCCCATAGGGGTTCGTCCATGATACTTACCATCAATGTAGCCATACAGGGCTACTTGGGTATCTAAACCTGTTCCAGTAAAACAGAGACACCTTCTCGTCTTCATTCCACCCCTGCAATCCCCTTGTACGATTCTCTTTGTTGTTCTCAGCATATCTATTGTCTTCTGTTGGCTAAATTGTGGTAGGGGAGGGTGAGTTTCGAGAGAATCTCAGTAGGAAAACAGTACTAATATGCATACAGGATAAGTGCTTAATGCATGACATGCTTGCAATACATAAACTCATGCTAACACAATGACATATCTGCGTGCTAAATGTTCAAACAACATACTTATAGCCATAGCATAATTAGAAACAGAGCTTCAATCATTCATATATGTTTCATATAATCATGCAAAGCAGTAACATGCATCAAAACACTAGCACAAATATCAAATACATGCAGGAAAGGTAAGTTCCCTACCTTAATCGCCCTTCCCTGATCCTCGAATAACGTGCCTCGATTTGCATGCCAATCCATCGGGCTCTCAACTCGGTCCTAAAATATCAAATGTACAGTTTAGACACTTTCATAGTGTTTCTAGTGGTAATATGAACCTATTATGAAAATTTACCAAAATGCCCCAGGACCCCGGCTGGCCCCGCCGTACCCGGTCCGACTGTACTTTTCCTAAAATTTTGACCTGAGCTATTCTGACATATTTTTGCCCAAGGAATCCATTTCCGGACTCAAAATTACCAAATTCACTTCCAAATGATGAAAATGCCCTTGATAGCCCTTATTTTAGTGTTTCAAAGGCGTTTTCATAATTATGTTTTTTCGAGCTTTTACGAAAAAGTGTTCAACTGTAACCCCATCTAATTTTCCCTCATGAACACAATGGAATCATTAGAACATCAAAAATCCAACCCTAACCCCTCCAAACAGTATTGGCTGAAATTCTCAATTCTCCAGGAAAAATTGGGGTTTTTCGATTTTGACTCCGCAGAATTGCTCATTTCTACTCCTAACCACTTTATTAACCGTTTAATTACATTATAACTACCATTTAGGCTCAATTTTGGCAGCATAACTGTTAGAACACAATATTTCCAAATCTTTCATACAAAGCAAATCTAACGAAATTTTACCTATTAAACTACTCACAACAGCTATAACAAGCAATATTTGAAGTTTAGGAAGTTACCTTTACTTCCTTATGCCTTTTCCTTCCTATGACCAAAACCCTAGTCTCTCAACAATGAAATTTAACTTCTCAAATACCTTGATCAAGCAGAAAAGTAGCTTAGAGGAAGGATTATACGAGTTAGGAGCTAATTTACTGAAGAAATCAAGCTTACCTGATGAAATTTCTCCTCCTTCTGTCTAAAATTTCACACAACCCTCTCTACCTCTCTTGGTGTACAAAGCCAAACGGGAAATGATGGAAGAAGATGAAGATGTGTTTTATTATATGCTTATGTCATCTTACTTTAGGCTTATGTCATTTTTAGCTAATTTTCAAAAATACCAAAATGTTAAGATTTATGCACATAAACTTTGTGTACATATAATGTTGTCACAAGCCCATTAGTAAGTAAATCATATTTCCCTTCCTCAATGCATCAAAAATGACGTCCTAGGGTGTTTTTAATTAGCTCAAATGACTTTTCCATTCATCTCATAATTTTAAAAATTGCCATCACATTTATATTCCATTTTCGGATTATTTGGCAGATTTTCTATCCAATTTTTGAAAAATCATAAATAATTTTATAGACATCAAATCAGAGCGATTCCAAAGCTTATAGAACCCTTATTGAGTCTAGTTTAAAAAAAAATATAGAATTTTGCTAGCTGGCACCCTTATTGACCCAGTTATTTGACTGGTTTAATGACTGATCCGAATTTAATAACCTTGCTACTAACCCATGTTCACAGCTCTTATCTCTTTGAAAGTTATAACTTTTGTTGCGATGGAAATAAATGGAAATTAGTACACTGCTGATAATGATGACTTGACATAAGGGGAGAGTTATTGTGAGTTTGTGACTGTGGTCTCCTACAACAGGTTAGTTGGATCACAACATCAAAGTTTAACTGCAGTGAAAACACTCATCATCTTTAAGGATTGAGCTTCGACTTAACCCGGCTGTAGAGTCATATGAAGCTGAGGATTGTTATTATGATTACGTTATATGACTGTGTTTGTGTTAAGTTCTTTTATTTTATTTTTTCTTTATATGTTTATGGATTTGAATTTGTGCGAGTGTAAAAAACTTGAGAGTTACCTTAAATTGAAACCGATAATATTCAAATATGATTGAATTAGTAGTCATATAAAAAAGGAAGATGTAACAAAATACTCCCTCCGATCCTAATTATAAGATAAAGTTGACTTTTTTGGAGAAATTAAGGAAACCAATTAAATCACTTTAAAATATTTATATTTATATTTTTTTCTTCAAACTAAGTAATTTGATTAATAAACTAATATATAATCCAAAGATACTAAAAATATAAATACTCTAAAGTGATTTAATTGGCTTTCTTAATTTCTCTAAAAAAGTCAACTTTGTCTTATAATTAGGATCGGAGGGAGTATTAAATATTGCCTTTTACTAGAATTACAAAATTGAGTTATCAAAAAAAAAAACAAAGGATAATTACAAAATTGACCCTCGATTGGCCGTGTTATGCTGATATGGGCCTCCATAGACTGATTGGGCCTATACTCTAGAGCGTCCCTTTCTATTGAGTTTTCTATCCATTTTAAGTCCAATTGCCAAATTTGTCAAACCAAATTTAGATTTATTTTTTGTACCATGAAAGATTTATATGCGGTCTCAGAAACTGCATTTTGTTCCCCAACATTAGAACCATGTATTGAAAAGAACAAGACATCACCCGATGAAATAGTTAGTGTATAAAAAAGTTAGGTTTTCCTGAAAAAAAAATCATTTAAATTTTTAAATGCACACAAAATTGTCTTTCTTTTTGTAACCGGAAAAAAAAAATCGTCTTCCATTTTTAAGCTTCTGTTCAAAATTCAATAAGAACAATTACATCATTTAAAAATTCTGTTGATTAAAACTGAAATTCACATATGCCAAGTAGAGCCTAAATGAGTGGGTAAAAAAAAATAGAGCCTAAATGAGCTATTTGATTGTCGTTTTTTTAAAAATCTGTATGATTTATATAAAAGTCATAATGTTTGGAATTTGAAGTTTTTGAATGCTCTAACATGGATTTTTTTTATATTATTAACTGATATCCAGTACATTTTTTGGATCCTATTTTTAAATATATGAGCAATCTACCATTCAAATCTTAGAATTTGTGGCTGCCTCTCTCAATATAAGTATCCCATGGGACCTAATTAAACTCATTGTACTAGCTAAATAAAAACTTAAGGATAAAATACCCCGAGTTTGGCTCACTTCTACACACAAAATGAGTATTATGACTTCATTTTTTGGCATAGAAGTTTAACTTGTTTAGAAAGCATATAATGTTATCTACTAAATCAAATTTGAATATTATCAATTTTCAAATATAAAATTACTCTTTTAAAATATTTTTTCCTACGAAAGTTACTTTTGAGAGGTTACTTAAAAAAATATCATTTTTTTTAATTTAAACTCATCATTATAGCAGAAAAAAGTGGGGATCATTTTTTATAAAATAAAATATCTAATATTTTGATATTGATTTCCATCTTTTTAAAGCTCTTGATATTTTTTATCATAAAATTAAATTTCAATAGATTAATAAGCCTTGATACACCTTATGATGTTGGTAGATCTAATTCTTAGAGCCATGAATAATCCTTAACTAAATTCCAAAACAATCCCACAAAAAAGCCTACAGCAAAGTTCTCAAATAGAAATATTATTAATCACATGATGTGTTGGTAAATATTATTTTAGAATTTTTTTACAATTAGTTTGAATAAAAACCATAATAATTATTATCTTTTAAATCATTTTTAGGTTACAAAAAATATTTTAAATTTACACACACAGACACATATATATGAGCTCAGTAAAATTGTCATGAACTCGTGATTTTTGGAAAGCATTGTTTTTTAAGGTAAAATGATAGTTAGAGACTTTTTAATAAGGTGATGACAATTAAGGACCTACAAATTTTAAAATACCAATCAAGGGACAAGAACCTTTACTATTTTTTTTTATCAAAAAGAACCTTTACTAATTAAAAAAAAATACCATGAACCAAAATGCTAATGTTAATTTAAAATGATAAGGAAACTAAATTGGAAAAAATAAAATGATGATAATTATGGACCTAGAAATTTTAGAATACCAATCAAGGGACAGGGACCTTTTCTAATTAAAAATACCACGAACCAAAATGCTCATATTAAGTTAACACGATGGAAAATAAATTGGAAAAAAAACTAAAAAAAATTGAAAAAGATCAAACTTTTGGACTTTTAAATTTTTAGTCATTTCAATTCTAAACTTTTAGAAGACCCTGAACTTGAGTTGGGGAAACCTTTATTACCAACCCTAGAACATGTTAGAAATCGAAGAAGTTTATAATTTTAAAAAATATATTTGCACACATGTCAAAACCTTGTTGGACCATGTTTCAAATCAAATTTTTTTACAAGCTAGCTAGGTGGTGCATTTTGGTTCATAATTTCTCTTTATAAAGATAATAAAAAAATTTAGCCATTAATTACCGTAACTTTTTAAAATCATGGAAGCCTTAATTATTATTATTTTTCAATTATTTCTAGTTCACCTTAATGAATTAAGCCTCAAACCCATTTATAGGTGAGGCACAAATGAAAATAAAGCATATTACGAGGCAAGCATCTGAAATATGTCCCTTTATATAAAAAGAGAACTATATAACCATAAACATATTGTGTTATATGGTGCGAGGACGAGAGTGAGTAATAGTTCTTTGGACATGCACTACAAACCATGGAACTTTAATTCCACATGCCTCCTTTGGAAACGGGTTTCTTTGTTTCTGTTTTCTTTTCTTTTTCTCAAAAACAGTTTTATAAAATTATTTTTAGAAACAATTTTTGAAAAAAACCCAAAAAAATTAACTTCGATAATTGTTTTAAAAAAGATCTGTTTTTGAAGAAAAGACGTAATGGAAGCCGTTACCAACTATGGTTATCACCAATAGTGTGGTGTCTGTAATGAATAGATTTAGGGCTGTACATGTAACCCGAACAATCCCGCAGCCCGATGAAAGGAACAAGAAGTCCGATAAATTTTGGTCAGGATCGGGTTTGACCCGATGTCGGGATAGGACCGGGTATCAGGTTAGCATTTAGGACTAGGAAGCCCAGTCCTATCCGGATATATTATTATAATAATATTATAATAAGTTAGGGTTACCAAAAAAATATCTGACTAAAAGAAATAATAAGATATTGATATCTAGCTGTATACTCTTTTCCCTCCTTAGACTTGAATCATTGTTTATTTTTTTGGTCAAAAGACTTGAACCATTGTTCTTTGTTAGCTTGTGCACGGTGTACTCACGTGATCGCATCATTGTTGGCTTCTTTTTTTTTTTTGTCAAACATTGCTGGCTTCTTTTTGAGACTAGTAGTAACTGTAAAACGGGTCAGCCCGCGGGTTACGGGTTGGCCCATCACGGGCTGCTGGCCCAATGGGGGGCTGATGCAGCCCGCCCCTTCTCGGGCTGGCATACTTGCTAAGGGGGGCTGGCCGTGTTTATTTATTTATTTTATATATTTTCAATCTTTTTTTTATTCTCATCCTCTTTTTCTTTTACTCACTCACATCACACTTTTTTTTTTCTTTTAGCCCAACGCGTACCTTCATTGGGGTGGAGGGATTCTGGGGACAAAAGTTCTGGAAAAGGGAAAAAGAAATTCGCATCGGAGGTTCAAAATTCAAAGCCTTTGTCGTTCTTCTCCATCACCTCCGCCGTCGCCGGTGCACACGTGCAAGATTCTGGTTGCTGCTGTGGGTTTTGTAATTGTTGTAATCTTCTTCTTCCCCCTCTGCTTGGAACGAACTTGCTTTATGTGTGGTGGGTTTGAATGTTTGACTTATTCAGATTTGCCTCCCCAGTCTCTACCATCCCAGCCTCTACTTGGAACACTATGCTTGCAAGATTCAGGTCTACCTCCCCAGTTTCTACCTTCCCATTCAATGTTTGACTGATTATTGATGAATATTTGATTGATTGTTTGTTTGATTCTTCCCAACCTTCTCAGATCCACCCATTTGATCGGTGATGCACAATAGGAGTAGAGATGACACCACTTCCATGGAACTAAAACCCAGTTCCTGGGGTGGGTGGGTGGAAGTCACTTCCATCATTTTTGATGGAGGTGAGTTCCTGGTGGAAATAGATTGCAGTGTATCAAACATCCCATTTTTAGAATTCCATCTCTACCTCCTCTTCCCCATCTTCAATACCAATATACCAAATGTAGCATTAGTGTTAGAGTTGTATATGCAATTATGCACTAAATATTTGGTTTACATTGATTGATAGCGAAGTTACTACCAGCCAAGAAAGAGCATATAATTGGATCAACTCATGGATATATATCTAGTCCACACTCCTTAAGAATCTAAGTACTAAATTAATAAATATCAATGACACATTATTGTTTAAATACCTTTGCACTTTTTCTGTTTATTATTACAAGTCAAATTGACGTGGATCAATCTGTTTTTTTTCTCCGTCAAAACTACTTTTGTGATAAACATATTGATAACTTTTTTCGCCTAAATTCACCATCTCCATGTGCATTTTTGTTATTGGAAAAAAAAAAACATTTGCTAAGGTTTGATTGGAAAATTGGACCTAATGAATATAAGCAAATGGACATAAGTTCTGTATTTTACTATTTTATTCCTTCAATATTATTATAATGCTATATTTGATTTTTAATATAAAAGTTAGATATTTTATTTTCGAATATTAAGAAAATTAATTAAGTTAGTTATTTACAAAAAAAAAGTATTACAATTTTCCTAAAATACCCTCTTTAATAATAAGCATTGGAACTACCTTTGATCTAAACCTTCTTTAATATATGCAATCAATAAAGATATTTTAGGTAACAATTATAAATTTGGAAGACAAATTAATATAGAGTTAGTCTAGCTGTATAAAGCTCTATTAAATTTTTATGGGCCTCGAGTTTAAGTACCAAAAGAGTCACTTATGTTTAGAGAGGCAGCACAAACCCTAAACCGAATATTGGATTATAATATAAAATAATAAGTTTAGAAGACAAAATGAATCAAGATCTTACATTTAAAATAAAAGTGAACACTTTATCTAACTCATATATTTAAGATCGGAAGGAATATTTTTTACCATTGTTTTATGATTAATGTTGTCCCTTATAACTCTTAACTTTAAAGCAAGATTTTTTTTTAATAGGCTATCCTCCTACTTTAAGCATTGATATACAAAAAATATGGACACTTCTTTAAATAAAAATTCGAATATTAATTTATCATAGTTAGCTCCTTCCTCTTTGAAAGGAAGTTTTCTTTGTTCTTTATTTGAAAACTCGGATATTAATAGTGGTGGAGGAAGGAGCACGTCCAAGAGTCACCACCTCACATTTATTTTATTTTATTTTAACATTAGTGTGTAGGTAAGTTCATTTTTTCAGTGTTTTCAAAAAAATTTAAATTCTAACCTCATCTCCTCTCTACTTTTTTTTTTTTTTGGCTGATCATCTCCTTTCTACTTAAATCTTAGACTTTTATTCCTGTCAGTATAAACTATAAACATTTAAGAATATATATAATGATTAAATAAAAATTATTAAAAGACTAGTAAGTTACTTAAAATATATAAATAGTACAAGAGAATGTTATATTTATATAAGTCGGTTTTAAAATGAGAAAAAGATATTTAAAAATCACTTAAATTTTAAAATTCTAAATTGGTTTGATTGATAATAAGATTAATAAGATTGACAAAAAGAGTATAGCAATTGATAACTCAGATTTTTAAAAAATCACTGATTTAGGATTTTAAAATTTAAATAGTATTTAAATTTTTTTTTAAAATTCAATAAAATAATTATTCAGACGGAAGATTAAAGTAAAAAAAGTTTCAAAAAAGTCTCATCCCTTTGAAAAGTAAACTCTAGAGATCCAGACAAGCTTGGTAGCATTGAAGGAAAAACCGGACCGGACCGGCCGGTCGGACCGGAAAACCGGCGAACCGGTCCCAGGGCCGGTCCGGTCCGCTGTCTGTGAGGGGAGAGGAGTCGACCCGGTCAAGACCGGGTCGACCCGGCCGGTTCTACGGTGACTCGGCCAAACCGCCGGGTCAGGCGGTTTGACCGGGTCACCCCAAAACTCAAAATTTTGTCCCAAAACGGCGACGTTTTGGGACATTTAAAAAAAAAAAAATGCAGATATCAGAATCAGAAGCTGAGACACTCGAGACCGAACAGAGACGCAAGAAACACTGAAACAGAACCAAATTTCAGATCCCCTTCCAACCCGAGTCGCGACCCTGTGCCCTAGCTCCGATCGACCGTGGCTGCTTGAACGGCGAGCGGCGAGGAGCAAGCGGCGACGGCGAGCTGCTGCGACGGCGACTGAAGGTATTTTGATTTTTGACTATTTTCGTTTTCAGATTTTGATTTCTCATTTTCAAATTTTCAGATGTTTAATGGAACCATGAGGTTTCTGTTGTTTGATTTCTTTCTTCTTGTATGCTGTCATTGCTGTGAGTTTCGGTTGTGAAGAAGGATTGATACCTTGTTCATGTTTTTAAGTTTGAAACCATAAGCCCTAAAACTATAGTTGTCTAGTCATGATACAATGTTCACTGGGGATTAGTTAGCCTGGTGGAATATGAAATCTTGTTTAGAAATTTAGTTTGTTATACTTTTAAGATTTTGTGGAGAGTGTCACTTCCTGACGCTTTCAATATGTAGTTTTGGTTGATTTTGCTGCTTTGTTGATGTCTTTGTCTGGTTTGCTTGTTGCTGGTTTTTCTCCTTCCGGTTAAAATGAAGTTCTGCATGCCAAAAGATTTTTCCTCTTTTCTTGGGTTCATCGAATATGGTCTTAGGCCACATTTAGCATGAAGGGAAGGGATAGAATGAAATAGTAAAAAAAATGGCAAGTAGCTGAATGTCATTAGCATGGCATTAGGCCACATTTAGCATGAAGGGAAGGGATAGAATCAAATTTCAATTAAGTCTCTAGTTTTGTTTAGAACCAATGTTTATAACTATGAATTCCATGAATAATAGCATTGTTGCAAGGATGGATATATCAAGTTCAGAAAATGAGAATGCCACTCCTACTCCTAATACCGAGCCTCACACTTCCAATTCGAACACCACTCTTACTCCTACTCCCAGTACCATAATTCGTGGTAAAACTGATCCAGCATGGGCACATGTTGCCTTAAAAAAAGAGGGGACACAGAATGTATACACATGCCTCTTTTATGGTAATAGTTATAGAGGAGGAGGCATAAACAGGATGAAGCAACATCTTGCTGGTGTGTCTGGACAAATTGCTTCTTGCAAAAAAGTTACTTCTGATGTGCGTTATAGGATTGCAGAGGCTTTGAAAGAAGGTTCCAAGAAAAAGTCAGTTGAAGTTGAAGATATAAGAGAAGAGGAGGTTGAAGTAGAGGAGGTTGATAGTGGAAGTGGAGCTAAGAAGAGGAAAGCTGGGACCATGGATAAATATTTCCCTCCTAGAACAACTCCTGGAGCTCAGCCAACAATCAAAAGTGCCTTAGCATCAAAAGAAGCACAACACAGTGTGAAAATGCTTCTTGCTGAATGGGCTATTGTCAACTGCATTCCATTTAGAGCATTAGAGTGCCCTTTATTTCAAAGAGCTGTGGATGGAATGTGCTCTATAGGGCCTGGGTTTAAAGCCCCTAGTGCTTATGATTTTAAAACCAACTTGTTGAGAGAATGGAAAAAGGAATGCCAGTTACTCATTGATGGTCATAGGGCTAAATGGAAGAATAACGGCTGCACACTTATGGCAGATGGATGGACTGATGTGAGACAACGGACTTTGATAAACTTCTTAGTTTATTCTACCCACGGAATGGTGTTTGTTAAGTCTGTTGATGCATCAGACTTAGTCAAAGATGCTAAAACTCTTTTCTCGCTGTTTTCTGAAGTGATTGAGTGGGTTGGTTCGAAGAATATTGTCCATGTGGTGATTGACAATGCTGCCAACTATGTGGCATGTGGCAAATTGATCAAGGAGAAATATAAAAACATTTATTGGACTCCTTGTGCTGCTCATTGTTTAAATCTTGTATTGAAAGACATTACAAGCATGCCTCATGTGTCGGACATTGCAGCAAAGGCATAAAAAATAACGGTATTTGCTTACAATCACATGATATTCTTGTCTTGGTTGAGGAAGAGGACGGGTTGGAAAGAAATTGTACGTCCTGGTGCTACAAGGTTTGCCACTACCTTCATTACATTGCACAGCATTTACATGCACAAACATGACTTGCAAGCCCTTGTTGTCGATAAGCACTTTGTGGACCATAGGCTATCTAAGACTACTCCGGGGAAAATTTTTAGTGCAATCATATTAGATAGCCGGTTTTGGAATGAGTGCTACCAAATTGTGAAGATTGTAACTCCTCTGATCAAATTGTTGAGAATTGTTGACTCGGATGAGAAACCCTCACTTCCATATGTTTATGAAGGCATGCAAAGGGCAAAAAGTGGAATTAAGGAGATGTTCAAGAGAAACAAAGATCACTACAAGCCCTACACAAGTATCATTCAAGCGAGATGGGATAAACATTTGAAGACCAATCTCCATGCAGCTGCCTATTTATTGAACCCGGCATTCGTATATGGTCCAAACTTTGTTCACAAGGGAGGGTTAATGCAAGCTTTGATTGACGTGGTGGAGGCTAACTCAGATGAAAATGTTGATTGCTATAAGGTAATGAAGCAAGTGACATTATATCTTGATGGCAACGAATCTTTCAGCAGAGAGACATGCAAAAAGGGGGCTGAAAAACTGGATCCTTGTAAGTAACTAAGTATTCATCTTTATTGTTTAATATTTAATTAACATATTTATTGATTGCAACTACTATTGTGTATATGTTTTCCATTGTAGATGAATGGTGGATGTACTATGGCTATTCAGTTCCAGAATTGCAACGTGTTGCAACACGTATTCTTAGGCAAACGTCTGCTTCTTCTGGTTGTGAGAGAAACTGGAGCTTATTTGAGCGCATCCATACAAAAAGGAGAAATAGATTGCAACATCAAAGGCTGAATGATTTGGTTTACACTAACTATAACTTGCGATTAAAGCATAGGTAATTTTAGATATTATGAAAAATGCTTTTAATTAATATGGATTAAGTTTTAAATTTTAACTGAAATTATTTGTCATTGGAAAATTGAAGGAGTGTATTGAATAAAAAGAAGCCAAGTTATGATCCCATTGATTATGAGTCCATTGATGAGGTGGATTTTTGGGTGACGGAAGAAGATCCCATTCCAGATTTCAATGATGAAGATGCAGAAAATCTTGAAAGTGCTCTTAATAATGAAGAAGTTGCACTTTCATCAACTCTGGATAGGATTAATGAAGGTTTATATAATTATATGTCCTATTAATATCCTGTTACTATTTATTATCCAACCATATTATTATTTGTTATACATAACCATTGATATTAATTATTGTTGTGCATATGCATAGGTGACGAAGATAGGGACATTCCTGATCCCCCGGCTTTGAATGATGATATTACTACTTTTTACCCTTTCCCCAATCCAGCACCTATTGACTCACCTCCAGTAGATCAGCTTGATGAGTTGTAGAGTTTGTTGAATGATGATTTACTCATTTGGCTATGGTTGATGAATGATGTTATTGGCTATCTTTTTGACTATTTTGAAGTTATTGGCTATGTTTGATGAATGATTATTGATATTGTTATGTTTTGATTATGTTTTGATGTTAGTTATGGGTTTGCTTTGAAGAATTAATTAGGTATTTTGGCTATTTTGATGTTAGTGATAATTTATGAGTTATGAATGTTCATTATTTTGTTATTGTCAATTAAATTGTAATATTTTAATGTGACCGGTTCAATCACCGGTTCGCTCACCAGTCCGACCCCGGTTGACCCAGTGACCCTTGAACCTGTACCGCGACTGGTTCATTGACCGATCCGGTTTTTCGTTCCTTACTTGGTAGTGACTTCCACTTCTATGGTTCTATCTTCTTTAACAACGCATGCTGTTTTTGATGCGACGAGTTCGTTGCTTTTTCCTTGTGTCCTTTTTCCTGCTTTTTCATGCTCATCCAGTACATAAAGAAATGAATTAACTTGGATAATATATTATGTATTTGTTAAAATATTTTAATTATCTTTTTTAATTATTTCATTCACTCTTTTTTTTTAATTATTATTAAAGAAGTATCAATAATAAAAAATTAGAAAAAAAATTATAAATATAAAAATTATGTCCTATATTTATGACTAAGATCAACTTCTCAAATATATCTTTTATTAAAGACTAAAGAAAGTAACTTTCAGAGTAAAAAAAAACTTAATATGATTGTCCGTCCTTATAGTTTCAAATTGTTGTTTTCTTAGTTCCTATATAATTTCATAAGAATGTAATCTGAATTTAATACCATTAAGTATACGGATTAAAACTAAAGTTTGTTAAAGGTGTATGGACTAAAATCAAAACCCAGAAAGGAATTGGTTTCCTTGTTAAACAAATTTGTTTAGCAAGGAGAATTAGACAGATTTGGACATTCAGATTTGATCTAGATAGTTCATATCTATTTTTTTTAAAAGTCTATATTTTTTAAAAAATATTTTAATTAGTATATAATATAAAATAAAAATAATTTCTTAACTATTATATATTAAAAAATTGCCTTTTTATTTAGAAATCCACCATTTTTGAAAAACTCATATCTGGACCTATCATATCAGATTTGGACAACCCATATTTATTTAGCACCCCTGACAAACTTTGATTTTGATCTTTATAATTACCCTTTTTTTTTTACTTTGTCATTTGTTTTGTGATTACTTTCCTTTATTTAGGATCTTACAGTGATTTTTCCTTGTAAATATGTCATCTGTGCATCTTATTTGTATTTTTGAAAAAAATATAATTTTTGATTCTTCAACTTTTTTTAATTATGTTATTGGTTTAATGTTTGCTTTTCTTTTTTTTATCACAAATATGAAATATCAAACAGAATCTCGTATTTATTTGTACTCAACATTTCATAAGAGAATCATATTTCAGAATCGAAAATTGATGTTGTTATTAATTACTCTTTCTGGTCTTATTCCTATTTATAAATAACTTTCTCTTTAATTGTGTAAAATGAATTGGTAGTTAAAAGTAATAAGTGTGTCAAAAATGACATATTTTTTCTATATATGTCTCTATTTATAAAAAGAGCATAAGGGAGAGAATAGATAAAAAATATGAGAGATAATGAGTATAAGATATAAGAAAGAATGAGTATTTAATAAGGATAAAATAAAAAAAAACTTACATTTTCAAACAAAAAATAAAAATTATTTATAAAAAAATCAATTTTTTAAAAGAAAAAGTTATTTATAAATAAAGCAGATGAGTATTATCAAAGCCTATGCCATCCTATATGGGCTGTGGCGTGTATTATGTATCAGATTGTGGGGCTGACAAAATCGGATCTGGCTGCAGTCCGCTGTTCACCTTTTTTTAGCAAACTACTACCTCTGATTTTAAATATAAGATAAAGTTTATAGTACAAATTGCACTATAAACTTTGTCCTATATTTAGGATATCGTTTGGGGGTTAAATAAGGGGTTGAGTTTTTTTTTTATTTTTTTAAAAAATAGTATCTAGTATTTTAAAGTATTTTTTTGGATGTATCTAGTATCTTAAAATATTTTTTAAGTAATATGTAGCATTCTAAAATAATTTTAGTAGTTTTACCCTTTAAAATATTTTTTCAATTGTACCCAGTGTGTTAGCAGGCTGATTGCAATTTAAAATATTTTTTCAGTTCTAAAAATCACTTTAAAATATTTTTTTGATATTTTTAACCCTTTAAAATATTTTTTGGTGCTTTTAACTCTTTAAAATATATTAAGGGTTAAATTGCAATTAGTCTGCTAACACACTAGGTACAACTGAAAAAATATTTTAAGGGGTTAAAAATACTAAAAATTATTTTAGGATACTATATGTTACTTAAAAAATATTTTAAGATATTAGATACATCCAAAAAAATATTTTAAAATACTAAATACTGTTTAAAAAAAAAACTCAACCCCCCATCTAACCTCAAACTATATCTTCAGAAAAAAATAACCGGCAGCGGACCACATATAGATCCCACAACATCAAAGGAGATCCACCAGCGTTTTTAAAATCTTACCCACGTGGAACTACTTTTAGCTCTTTTTTCGGCCACAATTCTAGTTATGATTATAATTTAAGTTGTTTTAATTTTGTCGGTTACATGTGTCTGCATCAATTGAATGCTTAATTATCTGTATCAATTGGATACTTAATTAACTTAAATTAAGACTGAAAATATATTTTTAGATACTTCAATCATCATTATTAATAAATCCTAAAATGATAAACATTAAATTTGAAAACAATATGGATTGGAGAGTCCAAAGCAAAAGCTCAAACATAACCAACCTCGTCAATTTAGAAATAATGCAATTTATATACTTCAAAACTCAAAAAATAATAGTTATTTACAATTTATAATTTTTGTTCAAAAAGAAACTACCCTCTTCAAAATATAGGTTTTAAAATTTCAATTATGCTCAGATTTCAAATGGGTCATTTAAAGGTGGTCCTACCATGGTCTCCAATCATAGAAGTATACTTTACTTGATTAATTGTTATATTGAATTTATTATTGCTTGAAGCCTTGAACTGTCAAGAGTTGCTTCCTTCTTAATCATTCATATAATCTTATTATAAGTCACTTTTAAGATTTTAGTATATTTTATACGATAAAAAAAATCTCATTAACTCAACCATAAAATTTAATAACTTTTTAATTTTATCTTTATCTAATATACAATATGCTCTGTATAAATAAAATCAACATAATAGAAAATAAAGGATAAAATGTTACATTTATATAAAAATTTTAATAATGGGATTTATAATTAAGATAAAAAAAAACTTCTTTTTATCGTGTACATTCGAGCAGAGGAGAATCTTATTCCTATGTAGAGAAGTCATAGGACATGTCACATTTTCAGGAATTGGACACCTTAAGATCAAGACTGTGAAGTGTGAACTCAAACATTGTACTCCCTGAGGATTTCAATCTCTTTAAGAAATAAATACTTATAAGAAGTTTTTGTATCATTAGCCTATAAATTAAAATCATTAACAGAACGACTACTACTTTTGAAAAAAAAAAAATACCATTTGAACTTTAAAATTTTAAATCAATGATTTTATACTAAAAGAAGTTATCAATTATTATATTCTTATAATTAATATCCATTATCTTGTCAATACGAGATTTTAAATTTTAAATAATATTTTCATGTCTTTTTTTATGTTTTAAAAAAACAGGACCATACTTCACGTTGGATGATACTTGCAATGCCCAAATCAGATGTAGATGCAGTGTGTGTTTGGAATGGTTTATTTTTGTCCAAAACGTGCTTATAATTCGTGATTCACGGTATACGAAGTAAGTATGTGAGAGGAGTTTTTTCTCGGCTTGCGTAATAAGTGCGTTTTTACTGTGTAAAACGCTCACACAAACATACACGCAGTAGTGTTGGGTTATTATATAAAAAAAATACAATTTAAATTAATTACTGCAATACTGTAGAGTAAAGTACTTTTGATCTAAGGTGATAAATATGGGATGAGGTTAAATTTGGAATCCTCTTTTTTTTTTACCAGATTAAATTTGGAATCTTTGTTATATGCGTGATGACAAGATCTAAAAGGTTTACCGTTTTGTGGAAACAATTATTGCACTCGCTGACCAAAGACTGAAGAGTGAAAAAGTTGAATTGACCAAAGACTCGAGAGTGAAACAGTTTTTTTTTTTTTTTTGGGCCAATTCGAGAGTGAAACAGTTGCAGGAACAAAAAACCTCTGAAAATATCTCCTCATCCATGATCCAACCTCGTCATTTCCATTAAGAATTTTCAATTTAACTCTAAGATTTCCAAAGTGCGTGTGAATGAAGGCATTTTGTTAATTACTCGTACTCCACTGTGGTCGAATTTAAGATATGAATTCTGATTAAATCATATGTCTATTATTATTAAAAACATAAAATGTAATAGTAAAAAGTTTATGAAAATAGGCCAATTCCAAAATTTATTACTACTTAAAGATCTTGGTGTCCCTTTGGGACATCCAATAAAATTGGAACCTAAAGAAGATTAATATGGCCCTTACGAAACGATGACACGCATAAATGGAAAAAAAAAAAAAAATCTTGGTACTTAAGCATGTAAAAATGTCTTTTATTCTACATATAATTTTTTTTATATACGTTATAGTTAAAGTGAAAAAATAGTAATACATATAAGTTTTTGTTAAAAGTGTGTTCAGTTCCATATGTTTTTCAAAGTTGAAAAAATACCCGTAAACATTCAAGACAAGAGTAAAAATGTTAGGATCGTTAAATATAATCTTACATCCTTACCTTGTATATGTATATACAAAAATAGTATTGGCCTCACAATAAAAAGTAATGATGTGAGGTTATATTTAATAGTCTTGGCTATTTTTTTTACCTCCAAATTTGATTGTTTATTGGACTTTTTTAATCTGTGAAAAATATATGGTACTATACACACTTATATTAAAAATTCATGGTATTTTTATACAATTACTTTAAATAATTATTAGGAAATGAATTTTGCAATAAGAAATTTATGATCTATTTTCCTTTGTAATATAATATGAGAACAAGAGAAGTGGACGGGTGACATGACAGGACTACTGCTTCATGAAATTTCACTATATAATTCCCCCTTTACCAAGCTAGCTTCGTTTGTCACACTATCGTCTCATTATCTTCCTCCAACCAAACACAATCACACGCTTTGGTGTTCTCACTTCTCTTCATTCTCTGACCCAAACATGGTGGTCTCTTCAGAACCACACACCACCACCACCACCACATGTCTCCGATCGACAAGGTCCTTCGCCGTCCAGCTCATCACCGGGCGGTGGTTCATGATATTCTCCTCCTTCCTCATCATGTCGGTCTCCGGCGCCAGCTACATGTTTGCTCTTTACTCTCGTGACATCAAGTCCGTCCTCGGCTACGACCAATCCACCCTCAACCTCCTCTCCTTCTTCAAAGACCTCGGCTCCAACATCGGCATCCTCTCCGGCCTCCTCAACGAGGTCACGCCGCCGTTCGTCGTCGTCTCCGTCGGCGCCATCCTCAACTTCTTCGGCTACTTCATGATCTGGCTGGCCGTCAACCGCAAATTCCCCCACCCTCCCTCCGTCCCCCTCATGGCCTTCTACATCTTCGTCGGCGCCAACTCCCACTGCTCCACCAACACTGGCGTCGTCGTAACCTCGGTCCAAAACTTCCCCGGCTCCCGCGGCATCGTCATCGGAATGCTCAGCGGCTACCTCGGCCTCAGCGCCGCAATCATCACTCAATTATATTACGCTTTCTATGGAAACGACTCAAAGTCTCTTCTTTTGCTCATGTCTTGGCTTCCCACAGCAACTTCTTTTTTGTTTCTTCCAGTCATAAGACACCATAAGGGCCTTCAACAACCAAACGACACCAAAAACTTCTACAAGTTCGTCTATTTGTCTCTTCTTCTCGCAGGTTTTCTTCTCATCATCATCATCCTCGAAAAATGCCTCAAATTCACCCAGAACGAGTATCGTCTCTCCTCTTCTTTCATGCTTCTCCTTCTGATCCTTCCCGTTGTCGTCGTAATCTCCGAGGAGCTTAACCTTTGGAGAGCCAAGAAACAACAAGAACCACAGAAAGTAGTAGTAACCATATCCACAGAAAAACCCAAGCTTTATGAGTACGAGAATACGACGAAACACAGAGAAGAAGCTGCTGCTTCTTCTTCTGGGTCATGTTTATGGTGGAGGAACATATTCAGAAAGCCAGAAAGAGGCGACGACTATACGATTCTGCAAGCCATTCTAAGTCTAGACATGGCGATTTTGTTTTCTGCAACAATTTGTGGTCTTGGAGGAACATTATCAGTGGTGAACAACCTGAGCCAAATAGGTACGGCTTTAGGTTACTCACCACATAGCATAACAACTTTCGTGTCACTAATGGCGATCTGGATCTATCTGGGGAAGATAACTCAGGGTGTGGTATCAGAGTTCATGGTAACAAAGCTAAAATTTCCTAGACCCTTCATGCTAACTTTAATTCTGGTCCTTTCATGTGTGGGCCATCTTCTTGTAGCCTTCAACGTCCCAAATGGATTGTACGTGGCATCAATAATTATAGGGTTTTGCTTTGGAGCAAACTGGCCAATACTTTTCACCATTATTTCTGAGCTTTTTGGGCTCAAATATTACTCGACGCTTTATAATGTCGGGTCGGTCGCGAGCCCGATCGGGTCGTATTTGATGAGTGTGAGGGTGGCTGGTTATTTGTATGATAAGGAAGCTATGAGGCAGTTGGCTGAGAAGGGTTTGAAGAGGAAGGAAGGAGAAGAATTGAACTGTAATGGGAATGAGTGTTATAGATTGGCCTTCTTTATTATTACGGGTGTGACCTTGTTGGGGGCACTTGTGTCCTTAATTTTGGTGGCTAGGACCAGAAGCTTTTACAGAAGTGATATTTACGAGAAGTTTAGAGAGAAGGAAGAACATATTAATAATCATAATAACGAGACGGAAATGGGTGTGGTGGCTCACAAACAAGATGGACCACCAAGTGCAAATTGACTATGCATGGAGGGTACTTTTGTAAAATTATTCACATGCTTTAATTTCCCTTTAGTGTCTGTACGTAGATCTTGAACAAGGGTACTACAAGTATATATAGTTTAACATATAAATAAATTATTGCCTTTAAGTTTTTTGTCTTCGGCCTGGAGTTCCTGGAGTTACTTTTTCTTCAATTTGATCTTTTTAATAGATGTTCCAAGGAATTGTCGAACAGGTTATTAATTAATATTGGGAGAAAGACACACAGATGGATACTAAATATTGAATTTTGTAGTAAATTAAACTACCTAATTAAATGCCCATCACTTTTTAACAAACAACATCTTATTAAAAAATCAATTTGGATAATTGTTTTAAAAATTCTGTTCTTGAAGAAGAGATATTTTGGCGGCCGTTGCCAGCTATGGTCATCACCGATTATGTGGTGTCTGTAGTAGATAAATGGCAATTTAAAAAATAAAAATTATAAAAACAAAAACACGAAAATACTTAAAAAATATTTTTGTTTTTAGTTTTTAAACATAAATTTTTATCTTTAAAAACAACTTATTGAAAACTTAAAAATAAAAAAAAAATTTAAAAATAAAATCAAACAAACCCTAAATCTCTCATCCTCTCCCACGAGGTAAGACAAACTGAACTTATAGGTATACCTAAATCTCAACAAATATATGGCTGAAGAATCCCTAACCATCATTTACTCGTGGGGCCAATGGATTAAAAAATAGGGAGTACAGTGGTAGTGCAAGTTGAGGAAGAGATTGGATAATCGATTGGTTGGGATGTAAATAAGTATTGAGTGGGAAGCCTAATGGGATGGTGTGACCAAAACTTTTCCCTCATTTGTCCTTCTTGGAATATGCTCATTTATTGTTAGAGTCGCATGTGCGCTAAATATTTGGTTTACATTGATTGATAGGTAACTTGCGTCCAACCAAGAAAGAGACATAATTGGATGAACCCAAGGATACATATAGTCCACACTCCTTAAGAATATGAGTACTAAATTAACAAATTTCAATGAAATTATTATTTAAATACCTTTATATCATGAATATCAATTATGTGGATGTTTGACTCAAAGAAAAGAAGACTTGATATAAAAAAAAAGGAGAAAATGACAAAAAGCAAAAGTAAAAGAAGAGACAAGGATATAAAGAAGATATAAAGTAACTATAGTTTGTATAAAGTAACAATGGTCATGTAACCAGGATTGCTGACTTTATATAAAGGCTTGTAATCGATTGTTTCAAAGGAAGTGAATAAGAAGTTCTCTCTAATTTCTCTTTAGAAATTCTATCAATCTTCTCTCATGAAATTCTCTATTGCTCTCTTATCACACATACTTTTATAACACGTTATCAACACGAAGCTCCAACGAAGGTATGCTCTTCTTATCGTTTCTTTAATGATTTTATATACCTTGTTTTATTTGATAGATTTGGGATAATCTGAGCTACTATATGAAATTAGAGTAATACTTTTACCAATTGTTATATAATATCGGGTTTCATGGCTAAGATTGGAGATCATTATTGTTTTTATATTATATATATATATATCCTTTACAAGTTTTTTTATATTATTATAGTTATGGCTAAAAGCCATACACATCTTATTCCTGAAATTATATGACCAAAAGTCATATTGTTTTTATTCTTATTTTAATTTCATTATTATGTCGTTTCTTGCATGCCTCTTTCTTAGAAGGGTAGGTAGTCCTCCTTCATGGATGGTATAGGTTGCCACATATATGAAAGGTTTTACCTCCTAGCAGAAGCTTTATTTCCTTGATTTTCGTATTCTAAATTATATGGCTGGAAGCCATATTTCTTTGACTCTTATTTTGAAATTACATGGCCGGAAGCCATATGTATTTTTATATTTTATATTTATGAACATCTATAAGTCATGTACAACTTTTATTTATCCTAAAGATAAATGGCCAGAAGCCATATAGATTTAATTTCTCATCTTGAGATTAATTGGCCCGAAGTTATGAGAATAATTGGCTTGAAGCCATGAGAACTAAATGGCCCAAAGCCATAAAGTTTTAATTTTGTTGTAATATTTTACTTGATGACGTATTTCTTATCTTTACAAAATTCCTATTATTAATATTCGTTAATACAATAAAAGGCAATTCATAAAATATGAAATATAAATTTGTGAATCTTGTCATTATCAAAAGGACTATTTATCTTGAATGTCTGATCTATAATTTTTCTATACCACCATTTCCTAGAAGGCCTTAAAATTGAATATTTGGCCATATAAGACCCACTTGTTCTTTGAAACAATTTAAAAGAAATGTATGACCACCAGAAGATGATCATCCTTCCAAAAGATTGTTATAAATTTTGTTGGAAAATCATAAATCCTGTCCAACTGGCTTGATTGCATTCCCAAAAGTGAATGTATTAACGAATGAATCTAATTGTGGTCATGTATGTGTAAGTATATGTGGCTATAGTCGTGGGCATAATCATGGTGGTTTAGACTCCCACTCGAAGTAGGGAAAAGTTAAAATAAATCATATTGATAAGACTGAGAATTCTGAGTATGGAGATATGGATATTACCCTTTTGGATGTTACTGATTTATTAGAATAAATTATAATTGTCTATTTGAACATATATGCTTTAGTGTGTTTAAAATTAAACTTGCTTCTGTCATATGAATTTCTTTTAATTATGTTTTTATGTCTCTTTTAATGAAGAATGAATCTTATTGGCATTAATCCTGAAGATTTACGTATTGTTGATAGCGCAACAACCCACACCATACTCAGAAATAATAAATATTTTTCTTCTTTGGTAATGCAAAAAGCCAACATTCAGACTATATCTAGTAGTATAAATTTGATTGATGGCTCCGAAAGAGCTAATATTTTGTTACCTGAAGAAACAAAACTATGCATTGACATTTCATTTTATTCTACCAAGTCTGAAAGAAACTTACTGAGTTTCAAAGATATCCGCAGAAATGGATATCATATAGAAACAACAACTAAAAATAATCAAGCATGTCTTTCTATCACAAATATTGTTTCTAGTAGAAAATACATATTAGAAAGTTGCCCTACTTTTTCTTTTGGTTTGTATTATATATATAAAAACACAATTAAAACACATGTTATTGAGAACCAGAAGTTCAGCAATACAGACTAGAAGTCTACCAATGTAAACCAGAAGTTTACTAATGAATTTAATGTTTGGCATGACCAGTAGGCCATCCTGGGTCAATCATGATGCGACAAATAATCTAGAATTCATGTGGACATATCTTGAAGTGTAAACAAATACCACAATCCCATGATTTCTCATGTATTGCATGTTCCAAGGGAAAGTTAATTATTCATCCATCACCAAGCAAAGTAGAAAGTGAGTCTCTCATATTTCTAGAACAGATACAGGGAGATATATGTGGACCAATACACCCACCATGTGGACCATTTATGTACTATATAGTTTTAATTGATGCATCCACTAAATGGTCACATGTGTGCTTATTATCTTCTTGCAAACTGGTATTTGCGAGATTACTTGCTCAATTGATTAGATTAAGAGCACATTACCCTGATTATCCTATCAAGAAAATGCGTCTTGATAATGCTGGTGAATTTACTTCACAAGCTTTTAATGAATATTGTATGTCCCTTGGAATTGATGTTGAATATCCTGTAGCTCATGTTCATACACAAAATGGACTTGCAGAATCATTGGTTAAAAGGTTGCAACTAATTGTAAGACCTTTACTTATGAGATCTAATCTCTCAATTTTTGCTTGGGGACATGCGATTTTGCATGCAGCAATGTTAATTCGCATTAGGGAAACAAGTTACATAAAGGTTTCTCCCTTACAAATAGTTTTGGTTAGGAACATAATATTTCCCATATAAGGATTTTTGGGTGTGGGGTATATGTGCCAGTAGCACCACCACAACGCACCAAAATGAGTCCTCAAAGAAGGATAGGAATATATGTTGGGTATGAAACTCCTTCAATCATAAAATATTTAGAACCATCTACATGAGATTTATTTACGGCACGATTTTACCGATTGTCATTTTGATGAATCACTTTTTCCAACATTAGGGGGAGAAAACAAGCAGTTGGGTAAAGAAATTAGCTCGAATGAATTATCATTAGCTCATTTTGATCTTCGGACAAAACAGTATGAATTGGAAGTTCAAAAGATAATTCATTTACAAAATTTAGCTAATCAAATGCCAAAAGCATTTATTGACCCAAAAAAAGTGACAAAATCACATGTCTCAGCTGCTAATGCTTTTACTAAAATTGATGTCCCTGAAGGACAACATGCTATGAATGAATTTAAGGCACGCCTGGACCGTGGCAGGCCCATCGGTTCCAAAGATAAAAATCCTTGAAAGAGAAAATGAGCAAAGAATATAGATGGTCAAGTCGAGGATAATTATGAAAAGTTAGTAGCTCCAGAAGAGCCAACTCCTGAAGAGTTATTATCTCCAGTAGAGATATCTCCGGAAGAGAATATTGTAGTCCCAGAAGAGACTCAGGCATATGAAATATGTGAAAATAATGATATCTCAATAATTTATGTTATGAATGGAATCCGATGGGATCAAAATGAAGTCAACGTTGATGACATTTTTGCTTATCAAATAGCATATGATGTAATGAATGATAATGAGGATCATAAGCTAAAATCCATTAGCGAGTGCCAACGAAGAAAAGATTTGCCCCTATGGAAAGATGCCATTAATGCAGAACTAAAATCATTGGCTAAACGAAAAGTATTTGGACCTATAGTCCTTACACCTGAAGATGTAAAACCGGTTTGATGCAAATGGGTTTTTGTATGAAAGAAAAATGAAAAGGGTGAACTTGCAAGATATAAGGCACGTCTTGTAGCCCAAGGCTTTACACAAAGACCTGATATTGATTTTGAAGAAACGTATTCACCAGTGGTGGATGCGATTACTTTTCGTTATTTAATTAGTCTAGCAGTAAATGTAGGAATTGATTTACATCTAATGGATGTTGTGATTGCCTATTTATAACACTTTACACCTTTTCTGTTTACTATTATAAGTCAATTGACGCGGATCAATATGTTTCTTTCTTTGTCAAAAATACTTTCGTGATAAACATATTGATAACTTTTTTCACCTAAATACACAACTCCATGTGCATTTCTGTTATTGGGAAAAAATACATTTGCTAAGGTTTATTTGAAAAATTAAACATAATGAATATAAGTAAATGGACTTAAGTTTTGTATTTTACTATTTTATTCCTTTAATATTATTATAATACTATATTTGATTTTTAATATATATATATATATATATATATAAGAGTTAGATAATTTATTTACAAATATTAAGAAAATTAATTAAGTTATTTATTTACAAAAAAAATGTATTAACATTTCCCTAAAATACCATTTTTTATAATAAGCATTGCAACTGCCTTAATCTAAACCTCCTTAATATGTACAATCAATAGAGATATTTTGGATAACAATTATAAGTTCAGAAGACAAATTAATATAGAGTTGGTCGAGTAGTGTAAGGCCCTGTTAGATCCTTATAGGTCTAGAGTTCAAGTCCTAGATGAGTCATTTATATTAGAAGGTGTTAACACTCATTTCCATTTCGATAATCGAAGAGTAATAAAGACGGAATTCCATGGGCATGCAAAAAGGTATAAATATACTAATAAAAGTATTCATTTACAATTCCAATGTTATTCGTCAACGAAATACAAAAATTCAACAAAAATTCTAATATTTACAGGATTCCCCAAAATATCTTAAACATAAACTAATTATAACCACCAACTTTGACCTTGCCTTGAGATGTCACACCCACCCCAGTTTACCCCCCTCTGGGGATACCCCGTGCAGGTGGTGCCCACACCCCCTCTCACCAGGTACTCACATTTCCCTGGATCCCCCCAGCCAGGCCTAAGCCCCAGGACATAAGGTGTGGCTGGGCTCAACAACCCAGGACTCACAAGAGTCCTTTGCTCCCCAAGCGAGGTTTTTTAGCTCAAGTGGTAGTGGGGATGCATTGAGGCGCTACTTACCCCCAGGTAGTGGCTTTGATCCCCACGGAGGCGAAAAACCTCGCTTGGGGAGCGAAGGACTCTTGTAAGTCCTGGGTTGTTGAGCCCAGCCACACCTTATGTCTCGGGGCTTAGGCCTAGCTGGGGGGATCCAGGGAAATGTGAGTACCTGGTGAGCGAGGGGTGTAGGCACCACCGGTACAGGGCATCCCCAGAGGGATAAAACCGGGGTGGGTGTGACAATAAAAAGGTGAAACTATAACCCCCTCACGGTAATTATATCTGGATTATGTAATTTAGGTGAAATAGAGACCAATAAGACAAAAATCACATTTATAATCACTCATCTCCAAGAGATAGGGTGTCCAAACAAAACGTTCAAAAACAGAATTCATCTAGTCTCACATTCACTTTCGAATATAATTACCTGTGCAGTTATATCACATAATAAATATCTGAGTGCGTAATCAAATTCTCGGCAACCCCGGGTTACTTGTATATATAGAATGGGTTTAAAGTTTTCCAAAATGGGGATTACATATCCAAAATTATTATATACATCTCATATACATACAGTAATCCCAAAAACTAACTAGATAACCAACATCCAAAATGCAATATGTCCCTACTAGCCCTAACCACTCCTGGTTGGCTGCTTCCCTTTCAAGCCACTTGCCCTGTTTGAAAATGTTAGTCATTTGGAAAGAGTGAGATTCTAAAGAATCCCAGTAGTAACAAATCACTCATACAATATATAAACACAAGGCATGTAATGTTATCATGTTCACTAGTATCATCAGCAACACAATGATCCATGGCTCGCGCCACAGACGACAGCACTCATGGCTGTATCATAATGCACTATGCCCGCTTTCGCGGTAATCACAATGACAGCTTTTGCTGCAAACACTATGCCCGCTCTCGCGGTAATCACTATGCTAGCTTTCGCTGTAATCACAATGCTCGCTTTCGCGGTAATCACTATGCAGCAGCATCAGAAAGCACAAAGTATCTCAAAGCACAACGTATCACAAGGAACAATGCTCCATAATGTACAAAGCTCCACAATGTACAAAGCTCCACAAGACACAAAGCTCCACAATGTATCTCAATGTATCTCAAAGCAGCAGCAGTAGCACAAATGCATGATAGGTAAACATACAATACATTTACACAAAGTATAAGAGAAAATTCACTACCTGAATCTTTACTGACGTTCTTTGGCACAGTGGGCTTACGCGTCTGACAGATATTAAATCCTATACCAATTTAGGGATAATTGATTAATCTCTTTTCCAAATGCATATTTCTATAATACTCTAAGTTGGTTATCATTTAGGACCCTTTAAGTTGCTAATAAAGGCCTAAACATATGCCTAAAGGGTTGGAAGAACTACCCTGAAGACCCCTTTTTTGAAAGGCAAAAAGTGATTTTTGGCTGACTCACTCGAGTGATGAAAGACTCGTACCCTAGTGAGAACGGCTCTCACTCGCGAGTATTTAACAGTGAGCAGCTACTTCAGCTAGAAAGTGCTCACATCACTCGAGCATAAGGCTTTGCACTCAGGTGATGACTCAAATCCACTCGAGTCCCCGCAAGTGCAACACAAAGAGTGACAACCCGAGAGCACATGCAATCATCACAGGGAAAAGCTCACTCGAGCATACCCCCTAGTGCTCGGGTGAGAAGGTTTCACTTGTGAGTGTCGGAACACACTCTTGAACATCAACCAGCGAGTGACAACCCGAGAGCAACCCTAACTTTTGAACACACGCTATTACTCGAGTGATCCCATGCTCACTCGAGTAATCACCAACATCACTCGCGGTGAAGGAAGTGCACTCGAGCCCCCTTCATGAGAACCCAGTGAAACACAAAGCAGAAAGACAAAACACAAGGCAGCACTCGAGTGAGTTCCTCCCTCACTCGAGTGAGGCTATCAGATTTCCAGATCGCAGCAAATGACAGAATTTCCCAGATTGGTCAAAATCACACCCAATGGCTCCCAAACTCCACACAAAGCTCATATTCACTCAAAATGACTTAGGGAACCCATTGGTAACCTCCATGACACCTAAATGCTATTTTAACCACAATCTATGCCCTTGGGTCTCTATGACACACAATACCCAATTCCAATCAATACACTTCCAAACTTTAAAACCATATCACATACTCAAAGAACTTCACAATAAACTAATCCCAACATCAATCACTATGAAATTCATACATCCAAAAATGGACATAAACCAGGGCAAATTTCTAGAATTTCTCAAACTTATCCAAAACTCATAACACATATATCAAAAAGCATCAAATGCTTACCTCTTCACTTTGCCAAATCCATAATCTTGATTCTCAAACTTTCAATTTTGTCCAACACCTAAATCACCACCTTTCAAGATTCTGAAATTACCACAATAGAGCTCTTAACACTATGAACAAATTTAGTGAAGAGTGTTTGAGCAAAGGAGAACCATTACTCACCAAAGATCAAGCTTTTCTTTTCTTCTTCCCTTGCTTCAAGGTCCCTGGAAATGGGAAAAAGAAGAGAGAGAATATGAGAGATGGAGATGATGATGATGAAGTGTTTCTTTTTGCCCATACTCCCCCGTTAACTGAATAAGAGAGAGAAGAGAGAGAAAAGCGGACTTTTGTCCTTTGTGCCACATCCAATGGTCCATACAATGCCATATGTCACCATCTTCTCACTTCCATCATGAGCTCACACTAGTGCAAAGCATGTGATTCCGACCAATAGCCAATAGATCTCCACCCTTGATCTTTAATCACCAAATACACTTATATCAAATTTACATCACATTTATACAAAAGTGTTTAATTACACTAATTACAATCAATATCAGAGTCATTAGCCCTTCATCCTAAATTGGGTCATTACATGAGACATGTGCCAATCACTTCTCTGTATATGTACCTTTGCCTTTCGTTTCACTAGCAGCCGCTGAGATATTTATTTTTTAAAAAAGGGTGAGATTTCGAAGAATCACAGTAGAAATATGCTACCGTTCATAGAAAATGCGAAAAGTAAATATGATTTGCGCCAAGGTATCGACCAATTAATGAACAGTATAAATGTAGCCCCCTCACAGTAATTATACCTGAATTATAAAATTTAAGTGAAATAGAGACCAATAAGACAAAAACAACCTTTATAATCCCTCACCTAAGAGATGGGGTGTTTAGAAAATCAGTTCAAAAATATTATTCATTTGGTCTCACATTCACTTCCGTATATAATTACTTGAGCAGTTATATCACATAATAAATATCAAAATGCATAACCAAAATCCCAGCAACCCCGGTTACTTGTATATATACACAATGGGTTCGAAGTTTCCCAAAATGAGGATTACATATCCAAAAGATCCATATTTACAATCATATACATACAGTAATCCCAAAATCCAAAATCTAAAACAGATAAACAACAATCCAAAATCTAATATGTCCCTACTAGTCCTAACCACTCCTGGTTGGCCACTCCCCCTTTGAGCTACTTGCCCTGTCTGAAAATGTTAGTCATTGGAAAGAGTGAGATTCTAAAGAATCCCAGTAGTAACAAATCACTTATACAATATATAAACACAAGGCATGTGTGTTCATCATGTTCATCAACAACACTATGAGTCATGGCTCGCGCCATAACCGACAGCACTCACGGCTGTATCACAATGCACTATGCCCGCTTTCGAGATAATCACAATGGCAGCTTTCGCTGTAAACACTATACAAGGTTTCGCTGTAATCACTATGCCAGCTTTCGCTGTAATCACTTTGCCATAGCATCATAAGGCACAAAGTATCTCAAGGCACAATGCTTTGCAAGGCACAAAGCAGCAGCAGCAACACACAATGCATGATAGGAAAACATACAATACATTTACACAAAGTATAAGAGAAAAGTCACTACTTGTATCTTTCCTGACGTTCTTCGGCACAGTGGGCTCAAGCATCTGACAGATATCAAATCCTATACCAATTTAGGGACAATTGATTAATCTCTTTTCCAAATACATATTTCCATAATACTCTAAGTTGGTTATGATTTAGGACTCTTTAGGTGACTATTAGAGGCCTAAACATATGCCTAAATGGTTGAGAGAAACTATCCTAAAGACCCCCTTTTTGAAAGGCAAAACATAGATTTTTGGCCGACTCACTCTAGTAAAGATGACCTCACTTGAGTGATGAAAGACTCGCACTCAAGTGAGAACGGCTCTTACTCGCGAGTGTTTCACAGTGAGCAACCATCACGGCCAGAAAGTGCTCACCACACTCGAGCATAAGGTTTTGCACTCGGGTGATGACTCTAAATCCACTCGAGTCCCCATAAGTGCAAAACAGAAAGTGAGAACCCGAGAGCATATGCAACAACAGAGGGAATAGCTCACTCGAGCACCACACTTGGTACTTGGGTGAGAGGGCTTCACTTGCGAGTGTCAGAACACACTCTTGGGCATTGACTAGCGAGTGACAACACGAGAGCAACTCTAACCAAGAACTTACACCTTCACTCGACTAAACCCATGCTCACTCGAGTGATCACCAACATCACTCATGGTGAAGGAAGTACACTCGAGCTTTACTCATAAAACCCAGGCGAAACACAAAGAAATAGGCAAGAATCAGACTAATGCACTCGAGTGAGATCCTCCCTCACTCGAGTGATACTTATCAGATTGCCAGATGCAGCAACTGACAGACATTCCCAGATTGGCCAAAATCACACCCAATGGTTCCCAAACTCCCCACAAAGCTCATACTCACTCAAAATGACATAGGGAACCCATTGGCAACCTCCAAAACACCCAAATACCATTCTAAACATAATCTAACTCTTTGGGTCTCAATAACACATATAACACCCAATTCCAATCAACACACTTCTAAAACTCAAAACCATATCCAACACTCAAATAGCTTCACAATAAACCAATTCTAGCATCAATCACTATGAAATTCACACATTAGAAAATGACACAAGACTAGGGCAATTTTCCCAGAATTTCTCAACTCATCTAAAAATCACAAATAATATACCAAAATGCATTAAATCCTTACCTTTTTGACTTGTTAAATCCAGAATCTTGATTGTCCAACTTTCAAATTTCTCCAACACCCAAACCACCACTATTCAAAATTCTAAAATCACCACAATAGAGCTCTTAACACTATGAACAAGTTTAAGGAAGAGGATTTGAGCATAAGAGGACCATTACCTACCCAAAATCAAAGCTTTCTCTTTTTTCTTTCCTTGCTTTGTCCGTCAGAAATGGAAGAAGGAGGAGAGAGAAATGGAGATGATGATGATGCACTTTTTCCCTTGATCTATGCCCTCCACCGAATAGGAGAGAGAAGAGAGAGAAAAAGTAAATTTTTGTCTTTTGTGCCACATCCAATGGTCCATCAAATGCCACTTGGCAACATCTTATCTACTTCCATCATGAGCTCACCCAGACACAAAGCATAGGATTCCGACCCATGGTCAATAAATCTCTATCATTGATCTTTAATCTCCAAAAACACTTATATCCAGGGTTCTTGGACCCGGACCGGACCGGCCGGTCCGGCTCGGAACCCGCCGAACCGATCAGTAGACCGGTCCGGTTCCCGGTCCAGTCCGGGTCCCAATTTTCAAAAAAATTTTTTTTTTTTACTTTTTCCTTTAGAATTTCAAACTACAAGCCTAAAATCTTCAATTATTCACCGGTTTGGCCCACTGACCCTTAGCCCAGTATCCTGACCGGTTCAATACTCGGTCCGGGTTTTAATACCTTGCTTATATCAAATTTACATCATATTTCTCCAAGTGTTTAATTACACTAGTTACAATCAATATCAAAGTCATTAGCCCTTAATCCCAAATTGGGTCATTACAATAAATACATCATCATCATAACACATCATCATCATGTATACATGTTTAGGGCCCAGCCCCACTATCTACACCTAGTTAGACTGTCATCAACTCCTAGTATAAGTGCACCTCTGGTACTAATTACCCCTCTCTAGGCAAATCATGTTGATTAATAAAGCGTATTTACAAACGATGGCATCCATATAACCATATAACTATGGCATGATGTATGAATGATAATGTTCCCACCTCAAATTTTTATAAACAATTTTTAGATGTGCCTTGTAAAACGTGTTACTTCCAGATTCCAACTCGATCCTAAAATATTAAATGTACAAGAAATAGGTCATAACCTATCCAAGTATCATTTTAGACTCTTCCATAGTGTTTCTTGTGGTTATATTAGTCTATGATGAAAATTTACCAAAATGCCCTCAAGACCCCGGCCCGGCCCCACTGTACTCGGCCTAATGGCACGCTTTTCTAAAATTTTGACTAGGGCTATCCTGACATATTTTCGCCCAAAGAATCCATTTTTGAGCTTAAAATCACCAAATTCAGTGTTGAATTACGAAAATACCCTTGACAGCCCTAATTTAGGGTTTTAGTGGCGTTTTTGTAATTATGCTTTTTCAGCCTTTTCCAAAAAAGTGACCAACTGTAACCCCACCTATTTTTGCCTACTGAATCCAATAGAACCATCTATTTTATGAAAATCTAGCTCCTTCTCTCAGATCTGGTACTGGCAGAAACTTTGGTCTAAAAAGGGAAAAATACACTTTTATGTCTTAGCTTCCAAAGCTTATACTTTTCCACTTCTAACCCTTTATTAACTCATTTAAACACATCCTAACCATGATTCAAAGAAATTTTGGCAGCATAACCCCTTAGGATTAGGGCTTTTGCAAATTTAGAAACTTGACAAAAATCACAAAAACCAACCATACACTTCAACAACAACTTCATACTGTATAGTTCTAAGATTTATGACGTTACCTCTTGAGATCTTGAACTTTCTCTCTCTAGGAGTCCACCTCTCTCTCTCTCTCTCTGAGCTCAAGATGTGTCTTCAAGATCATGAATTCTATGAAGAGAAATGTTTAGAGAAGGTTTTCTAAGCAAGATTACAAGAAAAAGGCATAAAATATCACTACATACCTTAAGCTTTCTCTCTTTCTCTCTAGAACTTCAAGACTCTTCAAGCTCTCCCCCCCTTTCCTCTTGTGCTAGCCGAAATGTATGAAGGAAAGAGGAAGAAAGAGTCTGCATAAAATTTCTCCCTTCATTATACACCATTTGATTTCATCAAGGGTTATTATTTTGACACTTGTCATAATCCTCTCCTTCTTCAAGTTTATGTCATGATGGCTCCATTTAGTTTCCCTTAGCATGGAACTAATTTTTCTCTCCCTTTGGTTGGCTCAAAACCGTCCCCCCTTCATGCTCTCTACTAACGAAATTGCCTCTTCCAACTAAGCCAATCTTGCACTCAACCATGCACTCAAGTTGTGAAATGAGTTTCCTCCAATCATGCACTCAACCATGCACTCAACCTTGCACTCAAGTTAATCCAACTTTGCACTCAAGGTAGTGTACCATTTCATCATTAATCATAATGACTATGTCCATGTAGCATTATTTTAATGCAATTTGACATGTGCTCATCCAAATCAGTTATAATTTAATCCCCTCCTCATATGATCATGACACTTGGTATCTTTAATTCTATTAATCAATTTCTAACACATTTTATTTTCAATTTTCAGAATAATGCCAATTCTAGCAAATTTTCTGTCCTAACTTTGAAAAATCACAGCTAATTTTGTAGACATCGTTTTGGAGTGATCCCAAAGGTATGGAACCCTTATTCAGTCTAGTTTCAAGAAAAAAAATATGATCTTTTGCTAGTAAGGAGCATATCATTCCCAGATTTCATTTCTTTGACCGCTGCTCCAGAGACTTTCTAGATTTTCTAGACTAACTTCAAAAATTCATAACTCTTTGTTCATAGCTTCAATTGATCCATATGATCTATCAAATTAAAGCTTAAGATGTCTACTTTCACCCTGTAAAATTTTATAATTTTTGTTCATCATTTGATCTTCCAAAACCACATGACAAACTCACTGCCTCACAGGAGATTTCATTGAAAACACTATTCACCTATCAATTTTTAATATTTAATTCCTTTGGCCTTAAGTATTCATCATTTTATTGAATATATAAAATAATCACAATATACTCTTGGTGAATAAAATTTGGCGTGTTACAGAAGGGGCAGTCATGAACCCCAAACTGGCCAGATTTAACATAAAAAAAAAAGTTTAGAAGACAAAACAAATCAAGATCTTACATTTAAGATGAAAGAAAACCATTTATCTAACTCGTATATTTAGGATGGGAGAGAATATTTTTTACAGTCATTTTATGATAATGTTGACCCTTATAACTCTTAATTTTAAAGGAAGATTTTTTTTAATAAGCCATCCTCCAAGTTTAAGCATTGGTCGACACTAAATGTGGACACTGAGTGAAAATTCAAATATTGAATTGTTACATTATGAAAGGCTAGCTCATTCCACATTGATAGAAAGTTTTCTTATTCTTTATTTGAAAACTCAGATATTAATAGTGGTGGAGGAAGGAACACGTCCAACAGTCACCACCTCACATTTATTTTATTTTATTTTAATCTTAGTAAGTAGGTAAGTACATTTTTTTAGTGTCTTCAAAAAAATTTAAATTCTAATCTCATCTCCTTAAATCTTGGCTTTTATTCCTGTCAGTATAAACATTTAAGAATATATATAATGGTTAAATAAAAATTATTAAAAGAAGGGTTAAGGTGTAAAAATACATGTATGATTTTTCCTAAAGTGTGCCTAACAGCAAATACTTTTTTTAGGTGCAAAAGTAACTATTTGGTTATATAATAGGTGCAAAAGTCACATTCTTAGTTAAAAGAGAAACTTTGACCATTAAATAGAAGTTTGTTGACCAGGGATGCTAACTTGGCAGGTTAAGATGCTGACTAAGAAATAAAGGTTGAGAGAAATAAAACAAACAGAAGTTGCTAGGGTTTTGTTATATGAGTTAAATCAATAAAAAGCACAAGTACACAAGCACCATTGTGACCTTAACTCGCATATTTGAGAAATGCAAAGAGCGAGAGGCACAACACGCACCTTGAGAAAGCAAATAGAAGGGAGAAGGAAGATGATACTAGGAGATGTAGAAAAAGGGTTGTTTTCATGAGGCAACCCAATTGCTAGGAGGAGTACGAGGTTCCGATGAGGCGCTACCATTATGGCTTCATTACTTTGTGGTAGACGTCGTGGATAGAAGGCAACCCAGGCAGGAGGTTCTACGACTTTCAGAATTACTACTAGGTGAAAATAGGGAATAAAATTGAATCTTCTAGAGTTCTTATTTGTGATTCAAATGATTTTTATGTGGTTATCTTAATTCTTTTTACTTGCCTTCATCTTGATTCGATTCCTTTGTCATTCTTGAAAGGTTTTTGTAAAAGCAAAGGAATTTTTTTGAAGAATAGGACATGACATCATTAATGTTTTAATTTTACTTCTTGAAAGGAAATCTGAAGTTGTCACATTCTTTGAAAGCTTTCTGTATAGAATACATTTTTGTGATTAATTCTTCTTCTCTTTCTGTGAATTGCCTTTTTCAGCTTTCTATAAAGTTGTCACATTCTTTGAAAGCTTTCTGTATAGAATACATGTTTTAATTTTACGTTTGAATGTTGTTTAAATGTGTAGCTTTATGAAACACCATATTATGACTGATATGTTATTGAATGTTTATAGGATGGGTCTGTGGTTTTTTTGCTTGGCACAATGGTGAATTTGGAGACAGGGAAAATGAAGTAATAAAAGATTTACTCAATGACATAGACAAGCTCTACGATGAAAGAACACAACTTCAAAGAGGGAATGATGCTATGAAGTTATATGAAAAGTTTGTTACAATCCATAGTGAGGTGAGGAAGTTGAAACCCTCATATATGATAAAGAAAGTGAAGTATGAAACATGGAGATGAAGTTCAAAGTTGCAATAGTTATATTCATTATCACTTGGGTATGGTTAGTTGTTTTTTACGCTTGTTGTATAAGGTGATTTGCCACTGAATGCGATGAAAGAAAAGATGTTACTCAGTAATGCATTTAGTGATATTTAGTTAGTAAAAGAGTTGTAATGCTCATTTGATTTCAAATGAGCATGTTTTATGTATTTTATAGTATGCATCTTTAATTGGAATATGAGTAAGGGAAGAAAACAATGTATTATTTTTCAACAAGTCACAATCATCCAACTCTACTACATCCAAATGCAAAATTCATTCATCTTTTATTCACGATTGAATAGTCTAAGGTAGAACCATGAACATTTCTTGCAAACTAAAGGTTGTATGCATCAGAGACTTTAGTCTTGCAAACTACACAAGATGACATGAAGTAGATAGAATGGTTACTCCATGTTCATGAATATGTCTTGACTCATTAACCACTAAAACAAACTCAAATGCCATGTTATATCAGTTCTAGGAAAACCTAAAAGCCAACATAATGATTAAAGAAGTAAGCTGTCGGCCTTATGATAAGAAGAAATAAATCATTCAATCACCAAATCACATAACTCCAGAACAATTACTTATCTTCCTTCAATGAATCTATGCATCGACGCAAAAATTTGAGAGTAAAAGCATATATAATAACCTAGCATAAACTTGGTGGAGTGCCATTGACATGTTAACAAAAACTACATATAATCAAGCTTAAGTGTTTTAGTTTCACCCAAACAAGTAACCAACATAGCCTCTACATAAAGTTGTAAAAGATAATCCAAAAAGCTATCGTATCAATAGAGATTTACAGAAGTGCCAGGAATAAACAAGATAGATACATGCCTTCTTTGATTTCTCTCTAGTCTTTGAATTTGATTCTGTCTCTGGTCCAAGAGCTGCCTTGTTGTGACACATGGTTGCCCCAGCCATTGTAGACCTCATGGCTAATATGGTAAGTCAGAAAGATCGGCTACATTGAGTGTTGGAGGCTAAAATGAATAAACCTGGAAGTGTCTGGTACACTAGAGCTTCCATGCCTAGACATTCTCAATTCTTTTTCATTGGGTATGGGGAATTTTGTTTGAGGGTCTACATGACTACGCATATATTCTTGTATTATCTTCTCTTCAAGAACCACCTCAGATAGGAGTCTTGGTTGCAAAATGAGAAGGAAAAAAGTATCAAGATAGACTTCTATGCATGTTTGAACAATGTTTTATTAAGTACACAACATCATTTATATAGCCTTACATTGTAAACAATGTGACCAGTGCTTTCATCATATTGTATACCAAACCCATATTGAACCCTTGACTTATAAGAGTACTTCTTTGTTGCAGCTATTTGTCAAGATGAAAGGAGTGGGGTTAGTGCAGTATGAGAAGTCTGAGAAAGGTTTCGTGACTCTTGGGTTAGTTGGGATGGTTGTGGGGGCTCTTAGGTTGGTTGGGAGTCGACTAGTGATTGTTGGGATGGTTGAGAGTCAAGTGGTGACTATTGTGATGGTGCGGTTATGTTTTTCTTTTGATTTCGAGGTCTGCTGGTTGAAGGAGCCTAAAGAAGGTCACTAAAAGTCAATAATCATTTACTACACATTGACAATTAAACCAGAATAAAAAGCTACAACAGACCAATGTTAAATATTATAATTCTAACGCATGAAGAAGTTCACCACAAGTTAATAATCATTTACTACACATTGACAATTAAACTAGAACAAAAAGCCATATACGCCAATGTTAAATATTACAGTTTGTTCACCATTTAGCTTCCATAAGCATACAAGTCACTTTTGAAATATATCTCTCAAGCTCTTCCTTTGCGTGCTCCACTGTTCCCAAGTGCTAAGCACGTGTTTTTCGGTGCCTTCCTCTAGGTTAAGTAGTGTTTTTCCACTTCTGAAATCAAAACGTGCAACTATACTTTTTCAAGACTTACTATAGCAAGTCTAACTTGCCATAGCTAGTTGCACAAAGGGCAATTTCCTTTAGATTCTTGACTTGCCCAGCAAGTTTGTTAACTTATTGTGGCCAGTTACACAGAGAGCATACAAAGAGTACTTGCCACAGCAAGTTTGCCAACTTGATGAGGCCAGTTACACAGAAAGCAAATAGGGATGACTTGCCACGGCAAGTTTGTCAACTTGCTACGGTCAGTTATACAAAGAGCAAACTTCTTGAGAATGTTTACTTGCCACGGCCAGTTGGTCAACTTGCTGAGGCAAGTTGCAAAGGTTCCTTCTATTTTTGCACTGCTTCACTTCTTTTATTTTTTTCCTTATTTCTTGGTTCTTATAGGGCTTCAAAACTTATCTTCATCCTCCTTCAAAAGAGGGAGGATTTATAAATTCGTAATTGAATCACAAATATAACAAGAATTTCTTTGATTTTTGTTTGATACTTTAACATGCATATTTTCTTCTATACACCTCTTTCAATGTACATTTTAAACCCAAAAATAGGTAAAAAGAGAAGAAAATATGTTGGAATGTTATCAATTTCTAAGAGTCAACACAATTCTAAAGCATTACTAAGGTCTAATAATGGCATACCTCCTTACAAGTAGTTTTGTTAAGTCCCTCTTGATTGCACACTGTACATTGGTGCCTCTTTCCTCTTCTAGTCAATCTTTCCATTTAAGGTTGTGGCTGAGTTGTCCCATGTGCATTGGGGACAAATTTTTCCTTTTTCTTCTACTTCCTTAGTTCAAACCTTTTTTTTGGAGGTTTTCCAGGTAAGTTACTTATAAAGGAAGGTTGCATTGGGAGGAATGTTTCAGTGTCCCAAAATTGCTTCCCTTTTACAGGTTGTAACTTTTTTTTTTGTAGCTAGCTAGATAGGTATCCTTGTGATAGTAGTGCGAGGTTTGTGATTTATGATCTATTTTATCATGGTACATAGCAAATATTGCATGTTGACATGGGATTGCCATTATATCTAAAGCCCTGTATGTACACAATTACATATTGCCTTAGATAGGTGAACATAATGCTTATCTTGCCCCTTTGCCACCTCATATCCCTTATCCCCATTAAAATGCACTATACATTTCGTAGCAAGAACCTATTAGCCTCAAACAAGTCAATACATTTTGGATAGTATTCAGACTTTCAATTCCTCACATTTATCTCACTTTCAGCCTATTTTGCCATCATTTTTAGTCTTATACAATCAAACATTCTAATTATCGGAAGGTACTGATACTCATCTATCCATGCATTTAAAGGCCTACTCATGTTGTTATCAATAACCTAAGATTTACATCTACCGCTGAAATACTCTCTTACCCATGCATTGTGAGGATAAGTCAACACATCTTAAGCTGCTCTTACTTCAACGTGCCAAGGGTAGATAAATTGTCTTTGAACTCTTGTGGAAAGGTACTCCATGCACATGTGAAAATTTTTTTCTTAAACTCGTTGCCTCTCTATTTCTTGCTCCAATTAGTGTAAATATGGCGTGCACAAAGTCTGTGTTCTGCCTATGGAAGAACCTCTTTTACTGTGAGTCAATCCCTAACATAACCAAAAGAAGACAAGTAAAATTGCATCATGTATGATATTAATCAATAAAACCAAACTTTTTCACTCAAGAGAGAGTTGTCTTTCTACCTTTTGCATATTATACTTAAGTGTTATAGTTTCACCCACACATAGATCTAGTAAAATTCGAAGCCATTCAAGAAATCAAGTCCAATGAAACCTATTCTCTTTGTCAACAAAACCATAAGCAAGTGGGTAAGGAATCATTACCATCTATACCCACTACAGTTAGTAAAATGCCTCTTGATTTTTCTTTTAAGAAAGTTCCATCTAACCCAATTAAAGGCCTACATCCTTCTCTCCAACCAATCTACATAAAAATTAAATATTTACAACACAAGTTCATGACATGTATATTAAACTTCATATTTAAATGCATGATAAAGATGTACTATATCTTTGAAACATTAAAGCACAAGTACATTCTTTTGAAAACTATTCTTCCTTGTTCTAAAGCCTTGGCGCTCAACTCAACACTCGCATCCGAATTGGGGTTTGATACTCTTAATTCATTGCAATATGCCTCTAGCTTTCCAAATTCATCTATGAAGCTGCCTTCCATTTTTTGCATTATCTTTTGCTTGGCCCTTTTACACTTGTGTAAGCTCATACTCACCATTAATTCTCCCTGCACCTCCTTCTTCATCTCACTTGTTTTAAACTAGGGCATCTCTTGTACTTTCTCTTTGAAATGTTCAGCCAACTAATTCATTAAAGCTCTAGTGTTCTTGTACACACGAGCACAGTTATGCTCATAAAATAGAGTCTTCACTTGGAAACCTACATTTAACCTGTATGTAGAAGCATAAAGGTTAAACGGACATCCCTCTTTACTCATTACCTGAAATGTCTTCTTATCACTTCTCACTATTCTAAGATTAACTCCATGATTTATATCATATTTGTCTACAGCCCTCTTCAGCTCTTTTTTGCCTGTAAAAGTCATACCAGCTGTAAAAAAGGGCCAAGTAGTTGACCTTTTAGCCTCATCAAGGGTTATCAACTGTTCAAGAGGCCTATCATTGTCTTTCAAGCCCATTTCATCATCTTCATCATCACTTTCATTTTTTGCATCCACCTCCCCTACATTAAATTCATCATACATACTCTCCTCTGTATCACAGCTCCCACTTAGGCCCAAATAACTCACATCATCACTTTCATCCTTACCAGAAGCATGTATAGCTTCACCGGCTGAATTTGCCATTCCTTGTTTCCTTTTAATAGCACCATGTCTATAATCATATTCACCTTCCTCACTCTCTACAACCTCCTTACTATCATTAAAGTCATTGTCTAACTCTCCAAGGTACTCAATCACATCATCATCATCATCATTTTCTACTTCATTAACCTTGTCAATTTCCCTTCTCCATCTTTAATTTTGACTTCCCCCATTCCCTCCAGCAATTAAAATACTCTCTACCACAGAGCTATGACCCTCTCATAATGACATTTAATTTCTTCCCAACCCTTTTTTGCCAATTCATAAAGTTTGAAAGCCTTTTCTACTGACCTCTTATGTTTTTGTATGGCTGTCTCTATCTCTTCCACCCTATTACGTCTTTGTCCCCACCATCTAATGCTATCGACACTGTAATATGGAAAACGAAAAGGTTGACTGAAGGGTTTTCATGGCATTTCACTGTAGCCACAACAAAAAACAAACATTTCTGGGTCCCAATCGATGCTTACCTAGGATTCCTTTTGTCTCTTCTTGTCCAAAATGTTGCCTAGAAGAATCTTTCCTCAGATGCAATTCCTATTTCCCTCTGGCACTTATTCTTTATTCCCAAACTTTGAAAACCCTAGATTCTTCAACTCCAGTTGATAACTCCGATTCGATATCGTTGGTTCCTATTTACCCCTACCAGTTGCTCCCCTTCCCTCTTCAGTTCGATTACGTTTTCATTTGCCCTCCGATTCAATTTCCCGGTCATTATGGTGTTCTGTCGACCTCGCTCTCGTCCGATGGTGTTTCCTTTTTTTCCCAGTAATTGATGACTTTCAAATACAATTTGCTTTTGTTTTATTTCTCTTTTTTAGGTGTGAGTATTTTTCTGCCAAGTCACCATCCTTGTCATCATAATTGGTCAACAAACTTCCATTTAATGGTCAATGTTTCCCTTTTTATTGAGACTATGACTTTTGCACCTAAAAAAAGTATTTGTTGTTGGGCGCACTTTGGGACAAATCACGTGTATTTGCACACCTTAACCCTTAAAAGCATCGTAAGTTACTTAAAATATATAAATAGTACAAGAGAATGTTATATTTATATAACTAGGTTTTAAAATTCAATGAAATAATTATTCAGGAAGGAAATTAAAGGTAGAAAAGGGACAAAAAGTCTCTTTCCTCCAAAAAGGAAACTCAAGAAATCCAAACACAATTGGTAGTTACTCCCACTTCTATGGTTCTGTCTTCTTTAATCAACAAAACATGCCGTTTTTTATGCGACTAGTTTGGTGCTTCTTCCTTGTCTCCTTGTTCCTGCTTTTTCATGTTTCGGTTCATATTATAAGACATATTTATCTAATTTGATTAAATTAAAGAAATTAGTTAATTTAGTTAATATGACATGTATTTTCTGAAACACCCTAGTTATCTTCCTTAATTCCCTCTCCTTTTTTATTATTATTGAGGAAGCATCAATAAAGGTAAATTAGGAAAAATTTGACAAATATAAATATTATATCTTATATTTATAACTAATATCAACTCCCCAAATATGTCTTTTATTAAGGACCAGAGGGAGTGAATTACAAAGTAAATAAAACTTAATATGATTGCCCGCCCTTATAATTTCAAATCATAGTTTTTTTAGTATTTAAATAATTTCAAAAGGACTTAATATGAATTTAATACCATTAAGTATATGGATTAAAACTAAAGTTCATTAAAGGCATATGGACTAGAATCAAAACCTGAAACGGAATTGTTTTACCTGCTAAATAAATTTGCTTAGTAGGGAGAATTAGGCAGATATGGGTCGTTAGATTTGATCTGGAGAATGCATATCTGTTTTTTTTAAAAGTCTATACATTTAAAAAAAACATTTTAATTAGTATAGAGTATAAAATAAAGATAATCCCTTAACTATTATATGTTCAAAAAATATTTTTTTATTTAAAAAATAATCATTTTTGAAAAACTCAGATATGGACCATGCATATCAGATTTGGACAATCCAGATTTGCTTAGTATTCCCTGCTAAGCACTTCGCTTAGCAGGAAACCAAGTTTGGAATTGAACTCTTAATTTTATTTTGATTAGCTTTAATTTTGATCCCTACACTTAACAACTAATATTTACTTTTGTCATTTTTTTGTGATTACTTTCATTGCGCTATTATCTCATAGTGATTTTTCCTTTTTTCAATTATGTTATTGATTTAACCTCTATTTTTCTTTTGTTGTCACAAATATGTATGAAATATCAAACAAAATCTCGTATTTATTTGTACTCAAACGAAGCATCTTCCAGAATCGAAAATTGATGTCCTTATTATCAAAGCCTATGCTATCCTTGGTCCCATACATTCCCAATATGCAATCCATAAGTACTAGTACAACAATAATTTTAATTTATTTATACATTCATCCCTATGAAGAGAATGAGACTTTCAAATAATTTATGTAACCAAGTTTACAAATATATATATATATATATATAATTATTACGATTATTGTTACGAATATTAGTTATATATATATATATATATATATCCATTGACTCATCTTAATTAACATCTACTTGACTGTATTTATTAATACTTTCTTCTAATTCCTCTCCAAGCCAACAAACTTGTTCTCCATGTTTACCTATAAATAGACGCATTGTACAAGCATTGAACACACACAAGAAACTGAATGAGAATTGCTCCCCATTTTCTTTCTTAAATTTTCTCTTCTCTTATCTCATGCTCTTACCCTAGATTTATTTTTATTTTCATAACAATTATTATATTGTTAGTTTTAAGTTATCTTTCTCTCTTTATATTTCTATATTGGCATGCATGATGTAGTGCCTGTTTGGATTAGTAGTAGAAGCTGCTTTTCCAATGTGATTAACGGTATATGAGGTAAGTTTGTGAGAGAAGTTTTATCTCGATATACATGAATGTACTTTTTAATCGCTTTATCAAATAGGAAGTATACGATTGTGGGGCTAACAAAATCAAGGTTGTGTTTGGTTTAAAGGGAAAGGAGGGTGGGAAAATTACAATTTTGGACAAAAGAAACCCAAAATTTACCCTCTCATTTTTTAAATTTTGGGTTCCCACCCAAAATTTAAATACCTTCAACCAAAAAAGGTAATTTACCCACCCTCCCATTCTCTCCCCTCAAACCAAACACACCCCAGAGTAGGGGAGGGAGAGGAGGGGAATGTTGGTAAATTACAATTTTAGACAAAAGAAACTCAAAATTTACCCTCTCAATTTTTTTAAATTTTGAGTTTCCGCCCAAAATTTACCCTCACATTCATTTTAAATTTTGGGTTCCCGCCTAAAATTTAAATACCTGAAACCCCAAAAGGTAATTTGACTCCCCTCCCGCCCCTACCCTCCCCTCAAACCAAACACACCCTAAATGTTACCCACGTGGAACTACTTTTTGCACTCTTTTTTTTTTTGCTATAATTATAGTTATGATTATAATTTTAGTTGCTTTAATTTTGTTGGTTACTAAATGTTACCCACGTGGATACTAAATTAACTTGAATTAAGATTGAAAATATGCTTTTGAATACTTCAATCATCATTACTAATAAACCCTAAATTGATAAACATTAAATTTGGAAAAATATGTACTGGGGGCTCCAAAACAAAAACTCAAAACATAACCAACCTTGTCAATTTCGAAATAATGCAATTTATATACTTCAAAACTCAAAAAGTAATAGTTATTTAAATTTATAATTTTTGTTCAAAAAGAACTACTTCTCTTCAAAATATAGGTTTTCAAATTCAACTATGCTCAGATTTCAAATGGGGCATTTAAAGGTGGTCCTACCATGATCACCAATCATGGAAGTATACTTTACTTGATTAATTGTTATTTTGACTTTATTATGCTTGAATTGTCAAGGCTAAGTTGGGGAAAAAAAAAAGAATTGTCAAGGCTAAGAAAGGGGCTTCTATCTTAATTATTCATATGACCTTATTTATAAGTCATTTTCAGGGTTTCAGCATGTTTTACACGGATAAAATTTTTTTTCATTAACTCAACATTAAAAGTTAACAATTTTTTAAATTTTTTTTATTTAATATATAATATACCTTATATAAATAAAGTCAATATAATAAAAATGATGGGTAAAATATTACATTCATAAAAAAATCAATGATGTGACTTAAAAGGGGGACCCTTCTTTTGCCGTGTACATGAGAGCATAGGAGCATCTTATTCTTATGTCGAAAAGTCATAGGACATGTCACATTTTCAGTTGGGGGGGGGGGGGGGGGAGAGAGAGATAGAAGAATTGAACACCTTAGGATCAAGACTGTGAACTCAAACATCATCCGCCCTTACGATTTGAATCTCTTTAAGAAATACTGTAAATAACATAAAACCGCAAACTCCCACTTATAAGGAGTTTTTATATCATTAGCCTATAAATCAAAGTCATTAACAAGAGAACTATTACTTTTGGAAAAAAAAAAGGTTAAAGTGCATCAAATATCCTAAAATATGTTTTGGTATATCCTAAAAAGTTAGTTCATGGTATTTTTATACCTAAACTTTAAATAATTTTTAGGGAATGAATTTGGCAATAAGAAATTTATGAGCTATTTTCCTTTGTAATAATACGAAAACAAGAGAAGTGGACGGGTGACGTGACAGTACTACTACTTCATGAAATTTCACTACATAATTCCCCCTTTACCAAGCAAGCTTCGTGTATCACACACTATCGTCTCATCATCTTTTTCCAACCAAACACAATCACACGCTTTGGTGTTTTCACTTCTCTTCATTCTTTGACCCAAACATGGTGGTCTCTTCAGAACCACACACCACCACCACCACATGTCTCCGATCGACAAGGTCCTTCGCCGTCCAGCTCATCACCGGGCGGTGGTTCATGATATTCTCCTCCTTCCTCATCATGTCGGTCTCCGACGCCAGCTACATGTTTGCTCTTTACTCTTGTGACATCAAGTCCGTCCTCGGCTACGACCAATCCACCCTCGACCTCCTCCTTCTTCAAAAATTTCGGCTCCAACATCGGCATCCTCTCTGGCCTCCTCAATGAGGTCACGCCGCCATTCATCGTCGTCTCTGTCGGCGCCATTATCAACTTTTTCGGCTACTTCATGCGAGCAGCGCACCTGCCAAGGTGCATGTGAGCACCTTGGTTGGCAAGCGCCGGTCAAGGTGCTCAGCCTCCAAGGCCAAGGCACTTAGCCAAACCTTACCAAGTGCCGGCCAAGGTATCTAAGCTTTGAACAGTAGAGTTTGGAGTAGAATCAGTCACGTGAACCAACCTTGTGACCTGCTGTGATCATATTAACCCATGAGTTTGGTCGAATGTTTCAAAAAGAATATAAAAGAAGTATTGCATTGATCATTTGATCATACATGTTTCCATTTATTTTATTTTCTACTGTATGAATTATATAATATATGTTATAGAACCTTATCCAGCACTTTATTTTTAAGCGCCGGATAAGGTTTTTTCAAATAAAAAAAATGCTAAAAAGTTATTCCAGCTAGTTATGTTGCTTTTTTGAAAAGTGTCGTAGCTTAGGCTTTCATTTTTCTTTTTCTTTTTTTTAAATAAATATTTTATGTGGCGCTTGTTTAGGAAAGTGTCGCACAAGCCTAATACTAAGCTATGATGCTTATATTAGAAAGCGCCGTTGCTTCTAAAGTTTTTTTCTTGTTTTTTTAAAAAAACTATTATTTACGGTGCTTCTTCAAAAAAGCGGCATAAAAGGGGCGCCATTAAATCCCTCTTTTGTAGTAGTGCCTGATGATGTGTGTGTGTGTGTGTATGTGTGTGTATATATATATATATGCACTTAGCATGTGTACACCAAGTCACACTTAAAGCTTGTCCTGAAATTATATGCAACTCATTTACTAGAAACCACACCACTGAACCAACTCATCTGAGTTTGAGATGCCGTGTATTCGCACAGATCCATCACCACAACCAATTGCTACATAGTTGTATCCCTATTATTTTACGATAAATATCCATTCCCCATATACGTCACTGTCAATGCCATCTTCCAGAATGAGACACCAGCTGAGCCAAGCACAGTCCGCAACAGCATTATCAGATTAGGAAACTCATAAACTGACATATTAACATGTAATCAATCAAAGGAGACAAAATAAAAAGGTGGGCATATTGACAATGATCAGGGTAACCAAATGGCGTACCCCTATAAGTGAGGACACTCTTTTGCATTATGGTCTCCATGAATAATAGTCTGCACGTATATATCAAGCTAAATGAATCATGAACTTATGTAAACTAAAAGTAAGATTTAAGGGTATATTCCTAACTAAATGCAACGATTTGCAATTAGTTTTAAAAATGTTGTAAGACTTTTTTCAAAGGAAGAAAATCGGATGACTTAAACTAGACCAAACTTTTATTTTAGCCTGATATTATGAGTTTTATGACTTCATTGAATGCTGCGCAATGAAGAAATGAAATGGAAATTAATCTAGCCATAAGTGGGAGAAGGATTGAAAAAGAAAATATCAGAATGTGTTAATGTTCAAAAAAGATCGATTTAGCCCCAGGTGGCATTTGAGATTATAAGAGACAAATGATACTTATACAATCATGAAGATTGTGTCAATTATTCAAAAAATTTGGTAGCTATAAACTGACAATGTTGAAGGAGGTAATTTTATATTCCATTTATTTAGTGCCTAAAATGAAACTATATATCCAATATTTCTCTCTAGCCCATTGGAATTAAATATAAGTAGTTTGTATATAATCCAATCAGTAGGTGTAGGGCCAATACATCATTGAATATCAAAAAAGGCAATTCTCAAGGAAAAGAACGCTAGGAATCAATGTTGACTAGTTTATTTTTAATTCTTTTAGACCCATCAGATCAATTATACGGGACGCTACCACATTATATTTCTCTATGAAAATTCTTAAAAGTAAGAGTAGGCGAGACGAAGCATGAGGTAAATATGAAATATTAAAAGTAAGGAATCATCACCTTAATCCTTAGTTGAATCCAATTCTTAAAGATCCAATAGATGAGGTTGTGGCTGTGGCTGCACGTATCCGATCTCAATAATCGAATTAATGTAATCTTTGACCTCAGGTGCAGATGTTGGGCATACCCCACACTCTATGATCTCTCCTATTCTTCCACAATCGCTAGACTTGCAATTGCAACCACGAACTGTGAATTCAATTTCAACCAATGGATGATAAGTGCTGTTTTGAGCTTCTTCTTTTTTTTCTTTAATTTTCCTTTGTATTTCTGCAGAAGAATGTGAATCATACCAAAGGAAAACATGATCCGACAACGTGAACTCATTCGATCCAAACGAGCTTTCAACATAGCAAGCATATTGACCATCAATAAACCATGTGGCATCAATGTATTCCGTCAGTGATGATTCAGAAATGACGGCGCAAGAAATGAAACCGCCGTTATATCCGAAGGTAGTGGAATCCAATTGAGATCCACAGTTACAAAAGGCTGTGTAGTCCTATACATGAACCACTCTGGAACTCTTTCTTCTAGATAGTTCATCACACCCCAGTAAAAAATGCGTCTATCTATCTCAAGCAGCAATTTTGCCTTGGCAACTTCGATTGATTGTTGATCCAACTTCATGCAATTTGTGAAACTAAAGTACGGAAATGGGCCAAGTTCATCACCATCATCATAATCTACATATACACGGCCTTCGTTCGTCAAAGGTAAATGAAAGGTCCCAAGGGATAAGCAGTTTGCAGTAGACAGTGTTGAGATAGAGGTAGGGAGTTCTGGTAGAGAGTGAAGCCTTTCACATCCATCCAAGAAAAGATTTTGGAGGCTCCGAAGATGCTTGATGCTTAAAGGCAAGGTATCTATATTAGTCCTTGAGAGACGTAACACAAGTAATGATGATAACAAGCTGATGTTGTCAGGCAATTCAAATAATTCACTACAATAATCTAACTCTAGACCTTGCAAAGCACGCATCTCATCTAATATGGAGTGTAGATTTGATGCTAGCTTATTACAACAACTAGCGGAAAGATGTCGAAGGTTACGTAAGTCAACCAATTTGTGAAGACTTGTCACACTTTTGCATTTGTCCAGAACCAGTGAATCAATTTTTATGAGAGACCCACTTGATGAGCACAAGTAGTCATTGATGGCTGTCCATGAAAGGTTCAGTTGAAATCAACAATTTTCTGAGGTCACTAAAAATTGAGTCAATCTTGAGCATTCTCTCAGGTCAGGTCGAGATCAATAAGTGATTTGAGATGTGTATTGCTTGTAAGGCTGGTAAGGGCTTTGCAGGCTTTGCAATGTCTTAGACATAAATGACAAAGGCTATGGAGGGATAATATAGATGGATGAACACTTTTCAATTTTGAACAATAATTGAGATTTACTACTTCAAGTTTTACGGCCTTGGATAAATTTGGGAGCTCAATCAAGTCTTTTGATCCATCGAGTTCAATTTTGCTTAAATTCACAAGATCCTGTAAAGATATAAATTCATGTTAAGATTGGTAGCCAAATCAAAAATAAAGTACTCCATCTAGTACTTTTTATAAGAATTAACTCTTTTGTTGATAAAATCTGATAAAATTAATTAATGTCTTTACAACTTTCTAAAATTATTATTAATCAATAATCTTTGTAGATATGGTCTTGAAGCTAGTGTGGTTGTTGAAATAGAAATCAATGTAAAGGAGCATCAAATATCCTAGAAATCAGTTGACAATAATTAATAACCAATTATGACAATTTTTCCCCTTATTAACACTAATATCATGTAAGTACATTTAATCTAAAATAACTATAAGTCAATGCAATAATGGCTTGAATACATGTTAACTATCCCCAAAATAGCACAGAAAATGAATATAAATATTGGGATTCATCTGTTGTGAAAGTCCATAGCATTGTTTTTAGAATGAGTTATCAATATTTCGTTAAATTTTGTGAGAGGTCTTGTATCAAGGAGCAATATAGAGATCATAAAAAGAAGACTGAAGGGAGTACGTAATTAAAATTTTCCAACAAGCATATTAATATAATATTTTCTCTGGAAAAAATATATAATTTAATTACCTAAACTCCATCCCAAAGTTTTGTCAATTTGTTGTTGGGCATATCAATTTGAACACGATTTTCAACCTTAATTAATGTTGATGACATGGACGCAAAAGGATACATATCAATGATTCAATATATGCCATTCTTTCATGAATTCCAGTCTTTCACTACTACAAAAAACACAAACTGTGGTGCTTAATTTAAAGAATACTATGGTTTTTTTCAGGGAAATCTCACTTGTTGGACTTTGGGTCCAAGTCCGCCCTTGATGGGCCGGACTATTTGATTAGGAAATAAGTAGCCTAATCAAATAAGAATAAAAATCATCATAAGATGCAGATTTGGGAATATTTAGCAATGATTATGGATTTGTTAAAAGAGGAACAAATCACCATAATTAGGGAATTAATTGAGAGACAATTAATTCCTGTCTTGGAGGGCAAGAAGGAGTGCACACGTTTCCTAATTAGTGGCCTCCATAAACCACTATAAATAGGGTGTGCCTCCTCAATTGCAACTCACCCCGCCATTTAGTTTTCTGGCAATTTTCTTCTCTCCTACCATCTTTCTGGTTCTGGTGATCTGCTGTGCAAATCACAATTAGGCTCTAGTAGTCTAACAATTGTGTGGGCACAAGTATGGAGTATTGGAGCTTTGACCCGGATCCGAACATGGATTCGTCCAGGTACGCCTAATCTCCTCTTAATTAAATATTTTTTCCTACATTGGTATCAAAGGGTCAACCGATGACACGTGGTGCCAATGAGAGGACGCCACGTCAGCACCAACCGCCACGTCAGCATCGGTCAACGAGGCCACGTCATCCGTTGACCAGCCACGTTGACCGAGACACGTCAGCGCCACATCACTGACACGTCATCGGTGACGTGTCACGGTTGACCAGTCAACGTTGACTGGTCAACGGTCAAACAGTCATCCGTTGACTATTGACCCAAAAAAAAAGAGGACACATGGCGTGTGGGACCCACTGGGGTCTCCGTTTGACACGTGGCAAGCACCGTCGGAAAGAGGACGGCGTGTGGAGTCTTGGGAGCCGGCGCTTGTCGCCTGCTGACGGCCGCAAGGTGGCGCGTGGAGGTCACGCACCTCCAGGGAGAGTGGCCAACGCTGGAATTTTTCCAATTTTTTAGGATTTTTGGATCCTGACACCTTCTAAGGGCGCGTGAAGGCGCGTAGAGCCTCCAATTGAGACGTGGTTGGTTCCTAAAAATCCCTAAATTCGAGAGCTTCAATTTGATATATAATTTGCATATATTTGAAGCACGTTTGGATATGATTTGAGTCAAAAAGGTGTTTATGTGCACTTAGAGATTCCCAAAAACGTTGGAATTGAATCAATGTTGGTTTTATTATTTTTTGGGACATGTTGGCTTGTTTTTTAAGAGTAATTTCAGCTGCAACATAAGGTTAATGCTGAAAGATTCTTTAAAAGTAAGGGATTATTCAAATGAGTTTTTGAATATAAAATCCTATCCAACCTGACTCAAACTCTTAGAGATAAAACCTGAAAAATTGCAGCAACTTAAAATTATTCAATGATTATTGAATAATAATAAGTTTTCCCAAATGTTGAAGCAATGACTTCTAAAAGTCAACCTTTTATCACATGTGTTGTGACAAAGGACAAGAGAGATAGAGATGTGAGAATCATCTCATCAAGTGGGAGGTATGCTGCAAATACATCCAAATGAGTGGATGTAGACATGGCAAAGAGGAGCTGGACATTGTAGCTAGAAGCTACATGAGTTAATATGGTCAGAAGGGCCTATGAGAAGGAGAACCTAGTTAAGAGACAATGATATGAGGCTTAAATTTTTGAATATTCTTGTTTTTCCCATTGAATTTAAGATTAAATTCTCTGTTAGTTTATAGAATTGAATTCAGTATATTCTCTTCTTGTTTTCTTGAACATTCATGCTAGTTAGATGATAATGTGTTATTATCTTGTTAATATAACTGCTCTTTGATTGAGTGGGAGTTTTTTTTCTGGAATGCGTCTAGAAATCCAAAGGGGAAATTGTTTAAATGAAGACTGTGGTTAAAAGGGTGATGAGCTAACTAGTATGATTGGGATGGGAGTCAACATAGTTGTCTCCTGAACATGAAACTAGTGAACTTATTATCTAATTATCCTTTGTCTTATTTGAACAAATAAGATTTATATACCATAATCGTCTGAGTGACCAATTATGACCAAGTCTATTTGACTGAGCTTATGAAGACAAGCTCAATAGAGATATCTGTGGAGTTAGAAACTCTCAAATCTCTTTCATTCAAGAAGAATGAGATGTCAGGGACATCCTACCAACTAGTCTTCAGCATTTAGAGGCTGAAGCAACTGAAGGATACAAGAGGTTTATGCTATCAAGCATAGAAAGAACAACATTGCTTAAACTTATGTTGGTTTGAGCAATGTGACTTTATCCAAGCCGTGTGGATATTGTTGGAAGATAGTGAAATAAGTGATCTTCTTCCATAAAGTTAAAACTAAGTTAAGTTTTAACATAGTGTACTAAGTCCTAACATGTTGTTTAGGCAACACTTGAGGCATATGTCAAACTAAGAAGTTGAGACAAACTAAATGCCAAGTTCTTTCTAACAAACAACAAGTGTATGTTGTGATAAGACATCTCCCAGTGAGTGGGAGGAAGCTATGTCTCTCAATGAGTGGGAGTGAGCCATGTCTTCTAGTGAGTGGGCGTATACAAAAGTAAAGATTGCCTCTGATATGCATATTGTAACCTTCAGCAATGTGATTCATCACATTGAACTTGAATATGAAAGACTGAAGGATTCAAGATCCATCAGTTAGACGAACTTAGCTAAAGAGTGGGAGGATTCATCCTCTAAGCCCAAGGGCAAGAAACCTATAAGGGAAACTTGATCTAGAAGAGGTCAATGGTTTCTACGAAGATGAAAAGCTACGTTGATAATCCTTAAGGGTTGTAAAAGTAGCAATCCACATGAGTTGTGGATGTTTCAAATGAAGCATATGGCTTTATGTCAAATGCAAAGCGATGAAGAGAGAGAATCAAGGGATTGAAACTTGCATGTTAACTCTGCATAAATAAACCACCCTGATTCACTCCATGCAATTGCAACTGACAGAATCACATCTTTGCTATCTCTTTAGTTAAGGATCGATGGGACTATGATTCTCAAATCCTTTGTTGGATTTTGATGTTTCTTTTCTAGGGATAAAAGATTCCATTTCTTGCCACATGTACACCTTGATCAAAGGGAATGATCAAACTAGCAAAAGAGTATTTGCTAAACAAAGTGTGCTAAAGGTTTAATACCCTTATGAATAAGTTGAGAACTCATTCTATCTGGCAAGAAAGACAAAGAAACATTGTTGAGAATATCCACTGCAGTTGGCAAATTATGACGTTAGTAAACCAATGAACGTAAGGGCAAAACACAAACAGCTTGGTGTTTCGTAGACATTGTGGACGTTTACTCAAATGTTTACTTGATTTTTGGCAAGTGTGAAGCTGTTAGATAATGGCTGATCTAGTCAGGAATCAGTGAAACTGAAAGGATAAGACCTTTTGAACTAACAAGGGTTAAAGACACCCATGTGCTTAGTTCAAGCTGTTTTGTGTATGAGAAAGGCATTGTTAGGCAACTATCAGTACCTAGAATCCTTCAACATAATAGAGTTGTTGAAATGGAGAGATAGACCTCTCCTTTGATTTGGTTGTGAACATAATGGCATCAATGATGCTACTAGCCATATGTTGGTAGGTAGACTCATAGCTATTATATTCACACTTAACCAAATGCCCTCTATGTCAGTCACGACCTTACCCTATGAATCATGGATAGGCCTTAGACCAAGGCCAAGTTCGTTAAGAGCATAAGGGTTATCAACTTTATATTCACAATTCTTCCTATGAGTAAGGAAGATTAGGGCTAAGGTATACAAGGTATCTCTTTGTGAGATGACATGAGAATTTGACATGACACATCTTCATTAGTGAAAATGATGGCGGTTCAGTGACTGAGAGAAAACCGTGGGACACAACGTTCATAAAACCTAGATTTCCTAGCAGGAAATGAGCATTAATCACAATAAATCTCTTTAAGAGGTTCACATGTGACAAGGAATAATCAAGTGTTCCTAAGTTCACTGATCCGAGTGGGAGGATTGAGACCATTTTCACAATGAAAGAGGTAAGAGGTAAGTTACGAGAGAATTACCTCACTCATACATAGGAAAAGAATCCTATGAAATCCACCTCGGAGCAAAATTGTCATCTAGCGAATGACTATAAGGGATAGATTCCCTAATGGATTGAATGCTCTCTTCATCATCTAGAAGGTGATGATAAGTACCTATAAGTGCCTGAAAGACACTAGAAGGACCTGCTAAGATGAATTGCAAAGCTAAGATGAATTGCAAAGTGTCATACAGGAGGATTTGGATTCTCATTGAGCCAAGTATATGTTTTAGGCAATTTATAGCCTAACCAAGAGGCGATTGGGAACAAGTAGATTCTCAAATCTGTTGAGGGCATATAAAACCTAAAACATTTAGTGGCTAAGGGGTAATACAATGGAAAGTTGTCCATTGTGCGTTTTAACTCTGAACTTTGGCTATGACAACAAGCTTAGTCTTGAAAATTGCATCAAGATGATGTAAAGACCACCTTCCAATTTGGAATTTTGGAAATTGGATGATAAACTCTACATGAAGCAGCTTAAGGGCTTCGTAGAAACAATCACCTAAATAGTAGTATATGAGGTTTTTACGAGGTGAAAGCCTCACCAACTTCGAAATAATCGAAGAACACTACATAAGTTCCAAATGGTCTAGTGATGATTCTTTGTGAAGTCATCCTTTGTCAAGTGACAAATGAAACAAGTGTCAAGGGAGTCAAAGGAATAAAGGATCAGAGAATCCTTAAATTCTGAGTTGAGAAAGTCATGGGTTGAACAAATATCTTGATTGACAAGATAAACGGAGATTGCACAAGAAAGATACAGTCTTTTCCACCCAAGACATGTATAAGTGTAATCCTTAGACATATTAGGATGTCAAAGTCCAAACCCATGAACACCCCTGAAGTCAAGGGCATAAACCTAAAGAGGTTACATGGCCTATGAGGAATCCAACATAAGAAAGGTGGATAGAGTCCCATGTGAGACTATAGTTGGTAATATGAATGTACACATTGGTGTACATAAGACCAAATATTTTTTGTCAGACTTGGAAGTGGTTTTTGGTCCTGCTGTGAAATGGGTTATGAGAATAACCATGGATTAAGTTGTCAAGATAACAACTTCCTTTTTGAAAGGATACTCCAATACAAGACCTAGGCAAATGGTGATGGAGTAAGGAAATATACAAAGTATTATTTTCCTGTTATCCATGGAAATAGAACGCAGGGCGTGTTCTGCCATCATTCAAAGTGCCATATGGCTAAAGTAATTCCTATGAGAGATTGGGAATGAATGGTGGATAGAAGGATCCAAACAATAACATCTTATGATGAGGATCCTAAGTATCACAGCAAGGCGAAACATACCTTTTTGATACATCTCTATGAGAGATATGCTTTCAAAGAAGGAAAGCGATAGTTTAATGACCTTCTACTGACAAGATGTTGGTAGATCCCCTTATTGAGCCCATAGCTTGATTTTCATTGAGTTAGTGAAAATCTAGGGGCGCAAATAAAATACAAGGTCGTGAACTTCTTTTATAAAGATAAAAGAAATGGTATATATGTTATGAGTAAATACATAAAGGTATACAGCTTTGTATGTCGTACAGGTCAAAAGAGGTTGGTTCACTCACACGAACAACCGTCTTCCCATGTTTTGCAGGGGCATGGGAAGGTAAGACGAGCAAATGATCACCATGAGATGGTTGAGAAGAATCTTTATGTTTGAGTCGCCTTAGTTAGACTGAGATGAGATCTACATGTGTGCATATACACAGAAAATGGATCGAAGCATGAATATATACCTGTAGCCAGGCAAAGAACTCTTTTTCACAAATGAGATTGTAAAAGAGATATTGTGAAAAAGAAAGTTCTGGTTCGAATGTTGAGTACATTTTGGAACTAATGTCTGTACGGTGAAAGATAAAGAAATCAACGTACACCTCAAACCATTCACCGTAGCATGCAATTCATACTGCATGTGCTTGAGAGTTAAACTGCAACACGGGATGTGGGTGAAAGATCCCTAGTTCACCACAGTGTGAGTCCCAGGAAGGAAGAATACTTCCACGATGCCCTTAAGACTTAGGCGGCATCATGAAAGCTTGGTTTGGTGACAGCTACTTTAGCTGAAGCTCCATAATCACACTCGATTCGGTCAGACGAGTGAAAACTAGGAAAGCGACCAAGTCAAGATGGACTGATGTTTAGTCAAAACGGAAGATTTACTCCTAGATACATAAGATGTACTAGTATCTGTGGTCGACCCCTTACTAGCTCTGTGTGTAGCTAGTAAGTACGGATACTATGTACGTGGAAGGCAATCTGAGTTAATCAACATATTAACTCGAGAGGGATTAGATATGCCATGAGTAATATGTATGGGAGAATCTGGGGCATATGAGGCAATGAACATATAACTTACGGTTATATATAAAGGGTGTCCTTGGATGCTGGTCCGATATAAAGGATTTTTAGTATCGCAAGCACCAAATATGAAAGACGTTTTTGCCCACGCAGTCACAGCAGATGCCAAGTATGAAACAAGAAAGAGTAACTCACGCAAGATGGGAGGCCCATCAAGTGCGAGTAGGAGATGTTGGACTTTGGGTCTAAGTCCGCCCTTGATGGGCCAGACTATTTGATTAGGAAATAAGTAGCCTAATCAAATAAAAATAAAAATCAGCATAAGATGCAGATTTGGGAATATTTAGCAATGATTATGGATTTGTTAAAAGAGGAACAAATCACCATAATTAGGGAATTAATTGAGAGACAATTAATTCCTATCTTGGAGGGCAAGAAGAAGTGCACACGTTTCCTAATTAGTGGCCTCCATAAACCACTATAAATAGGGTGTGCCTCCTCAATTGCAACTCACCCCGCCATTGAGTTTTCTGGCAATTTTCTTCTCTCCTACCATCTTTCTGGTTCTGGTGATCTGCTGTGCAAATCACAATTAGGCTCTAGTAGTCTAACAATTGTGTGGGCACAAGTATGGAGTATTGGAGGTTTGACCCGGATCCGAATATGGATTCGTCCAGATACGCCTAATCTCCTCTTAGTTAAATATTTTTTCCTACATCACTTAAGTCCTAAGGACCAGAAAATATACCAAAAAAGTCCTAGTGTAGATTCTTCTAAAAAAAAAGTCCCAATGTAGAATCTTTTATCAAAAAAGTCTTTAGTGACCTCAATGAAGTAATAGGCTTGTCAACGGTCATTTTATAATTTGTCAATATAGTCACTTACACTTGTCAACGTAAACTATCTAATTAGTATAGATGGGCTTGTCAATAGTCACTTTATAACTTATCAATAGAGTGACATAACTTGTTAATGGGGGTTGGTTTATTTAACATAGATAGGCTGATCAATAGCCACTTTATAACTTATCAATATAGTCGCATACACTTATCAACAAGAGCTGCTTTAGTTAACATATATGAGTTTGTCAATGGACACTCTATGATTTGTCAATATAGTCATATATACTTATCAATAAGGTAAGTTTACATTTGAAATTTATCTCACTAAGGTCCCTAAGGACTTTTTTTTATTCTACACTGAGACTCTTTTTATAGAAAAATCTATACTCGGACTTTTTTTTATATTTTCTTGGTCCCTGGGAATTGAGTGAGATTTTCCCTTTTTTACCCTGAATAAAAAGACAATAAATCAAAGTAAAGCTCGTTTTTATTTTCTAATCTAAGTTCAATCTACCTATGAGAATGGAATCTCTTGGATGGCTTTTCAGCTGCAGCCTCAATGCCCACGGTTATTGCCTTCTCAACATCTCAAATCATTAAGAGCGGCAAATAATAATGACCTTTAAACTTTATGAAATGGAACGCAAACATTTCAAAATGGGAATTGGCCTCTCTCGAGTTAATTACAATTTTATTTTATGTTAACAATCTGATAATAGTGGAAAAAAAGAAAAAGAAAACTGTCCACTAAAACATTTTCCCTAATTATAAATCCATGTTCTTCTTGTTTTTTCTTCTTTTTTTTTTCTGAGTACAGTAGGCAAGCCAGGCTTGAAAGATGAAAACAAAAGCTAGGGAACAACACCTAGCTAGCAGTAATTCTCATAAGCAAAATCTCTGTTCCTCTTTGCTCTCTCTCAGCTCTCATATCGCTCAAACCCGTGACCATGTGGGTGAGAAATTTGTTCCTCTCAATCAACCAATATAACACTCGAACAATGACAAAATCTCTATTCTTCTAAATACACAAACAAGGAAACATTGACATTTAGTTTACGGTGTTATTTCTTTCAAGTTCTGTCCTCAATCAAATGCCATCATTGGAGAGTACATCTTTATCAAGTAAGATATTTAATGTTTATTCTTTATATGAGGTATTTTAGGAAAAATGTTTTACTCCCTTTTTCATTTCATAAGATGTCTTCTAGACGGTATTTTTGATCATTTTTATAAGACATTTAAAAGTTTTAATAAGCATTAAATATTTTTTCCATGTATAGGTAGAGAGAGAGAGAGAGAGTAGAAATTAATATAACGTTGGGGTTTGATGTGCAATGAATGAGGACATTAATGAAAATCACCTTAATTTTATGATAAATTTAATGATTTTAACTGTTTTTAGTGATACACTTGAATTAGTTAAAAACAGCTTATAACTTGGATTGGAGGGAATAATTGGATTGAAAACTTTAAATGAGGCTTATAACTAAGAAAAAAACAAATATAAAAACTGATACAAGTATATTGAGAGGGAGAGAGAGTACTCAAAATGTCAAATATACTCTACCTTGCGAGACTCAAGGCATTCATTTATTGAAGAAAATGTATTGCTGTAACTGATAATAATCCTAAGAAAAATTAATCGGCCTTGGTGCTGCTTGTCTCTCTTCTCTGAGAGTCTTTTAGGGTTTCTCCTTCTCTCCTTGTCTAAGGTGTCTCAGCCCTGTGCTGCTTTCTTTCTCATTTGTCTCTTTAGTAACCAAAAATAGTTTTCCGATTGAGAAGGATACTTGAGTGAGTTTAAAATGGAAACTGAAATAGAGTAGTGGAGTGTGAACTTCATTAAGGTTCGTTGCAATGGAACTGATTGGGTCCGCTAGGAAAAATCTCAGTATTGAATGGTCTGGTGGAAACGCGGAGGTGTATGACGAAAAAAGCCTAGTGGGGCGTGTGATTTCGAAAACCAAACTTGGGTTAGGAGCTGTGCGAGAAAATGTTATTGCAGCTTGGAAACTAAAAGAAGATCAGCTTGACATGTCAAATATTGGCACCAACTATTTTCTTTCAATTTTAAAAAGATTGAGGATGCCCGAAGGGTGTTAGCAGAAAAACCGTGGGTGGTGATTATGAGATCCAAATTAATAGTTGCTTATTCTAGATACAGTTGAACAATATGCCCCCTAATTAAAGGCAGAAGTCTATCCAACTATCGTTTACTTGCATCTAAGGTGAGCAATATCATAGAAATAGAAGATCCGGGGAAGGATACGATCAAAATTAAGAATTTTGGGAGAGTGTATGTAGAAATTAATATTGATGAACCTTTAGTCCCTAGTTTCTGTATTGAGCGTCTTGTGAAAAACCCTTGTAACAAGAAGTCAATGTGGATTCTAGTTAAATATGAAATATTATCCCGATTTTGTTATGTCTGTGACCGTTTAGGACATAAAGCGAAGGGCTGTGAAGTTGATGTAAATGGATCAGGAGGAAGCAGTGATGAAAAAAAGGAAGATTTGACGCCAATATGTGTGCTCCATCGTCTAAGTCGAGTTTTACTTCGCAGGAGCATATGCCTAGTAGTCGGACGGCTGAGAGCAAGGTGGAGCATGAGGAACATAATAATATTAATTGCATGCATGGGGAAGGAGGTATTGTTGAGTCAACCGAGGTAGTTAGGGAATACTCTTAAGGCAACAGTGAGCCATTCTCATTTGAAATCCTCAACTCCTTAATAAATGAGAACATGCCAGTTGGCAGGCCGATTCGATGTGAAAGAGTAGGAAGCAAGTCTGAACCAAAACCTGAATGAAGAAAAATTGAAATAACAAAAGAAAGACGTTCGGGGCAAAAAGCGAACAGTTGGGCTGGTCTAAGTTGGCCCAAAGTTACAATATCAGAAATTAAAATTTGAAAGTTTTCTTTCCAAATGGGCCAAGTTGATGTTGACCCATCTCATCTAGCCCAACAGAATAACAACAGTGGTGTGAATATAGTGGAGATAAATGAAGAAAGGGAGGAAGCCCAACCATTTGATGTAGGGAATCAATAAGGTGAAAAGGTGGGTGCTTTGGCTGTACAAGTAGAACACGTCAATTTGAAAAGAGCTGCGGATGACAGGTGGACTTCCCCTTTAGCCAAAAGGAAAAAATCTCACTCACAAGAATCCCTTGGTTTCGCAGAGAAGAAGCACCAAGCTGAACTTTATTTGCAAGAAGTTGCTGAAAGGGAAAGGAATTCTTGCTATAGTGCTTTGTTCACAGCTGAATTAAATAATCCAAATTTGGAAGAGGAGGTACGTAATTATTCATCCCGAATACTTTAAATTTCTCTTATGGGGCTGTGGAATGGAAAGAAATGCGAAGGACTGGGGAGAGAGGAAAACCAAAGAAGGTTTTATTTCAAGGTAAACATTCTTCTTCAATTAATGAAAGGGTGGTGACTGGCCTTCTCCAGTCACCAATGAACCATGATTTTTGCTTGGAACTGTCGGGGTCTTGGAACCACCTTGACTGTTTGGAATCTAAGGTTCCAGTTCTAGAAGTATAATTAAACCTATGATTGTCTTCTTATTAGAAACTAAAATGCAGAAGGAGAAAATTGGGTTTTGATTCAGGCACATACTATGACCCCACTAGCAAATTGGGGGGATTAGCTTTATGGTGCAAGGAGGGTGTAGAACTAACTATAGGTATGGTGAGCAGATTATACACGTTGAAGAAACTCTGATTGATGGAAAAAATTTAGGCTTTATCACTTTCATCTATGGTCCGTGTGATTCTTTGTTGAAAAAAAGATGGTGGTTGAATCTAACAAATCTCAAACCTCCCCCTCATATCCCATAGATAGTTCTAGGAGATTTCAATGCTTTGCTATATCACTCAGATAAGGAAGAAAGATGTCAAGTGCCAGAAAGAGACTTTGAGAATTTTAGAGAATTTATGTCGGTATGTGAATTGTTGGAACTAGAAACAAAAGGAAACAAGTTTACTTGGATGAATATGAGAGAAGGGGAAGGACTCATAAAGGAATGTCTGGATAGAGTAGTCTAGAATGGGATATAGAGAAGGTTATTTCCCAAAGGATTATGTCACATTCTGGAGGCTGTTGGTTCTGACCATGCCCCTTTTTTGTTACACTTTGAGTATAAAGCTGCGCTTTCTCCAAGATTATTTCAGTTTGACCAAAGATGGCTTCAACATCCAGAGTTTGAAAATCTTGTGCAATCTAATTGGGAGGTAGAAAATGTCAATCCAATCTAGAAGACTTTGCTGATAATCTAAAATCTTTCAGTTCAGTCTTAGAAAATTGGAGTAAAAAGGAGTTTGGAAATCAACATCAGTTGGTCAAAAAATTGATGAATCAAATTAATGAATGTCTGTTTAGAGCTAATAATAATAATCTGATCAAGGAGCTATCGGATCTGAAAAAGCAATTGGGAGAAGCTTGGAAACAAGAAGAGCTTTATTAGGCATAAAAGTCACGGATTCAATAGCTGAAGTGTGGTGATCAAAACACAAAATTTTTTCACCTCACTACAATAACGAGAAGATGTTATAGTAGGATTGACAGACTGAAGAGTGAGGATGATCAATGGATTGAAGATGAAGAAGCGATTGGGCAATATGTTGATCGGTTTTATTCAGATCTATTTGAAACATTAGGACCAAGAGAGTTTGATAATGTTTTCCAGCTCATTAAACCTAGAGTATCAAGTGAGGTTAATGCAATGTTGATGAGAATCATAACAAAAGAAGAGGTTAAAGAAGCAGTTTTTAGTCTCGGGGCCACCAAAGCTCCAGGGCTGGATGGCTTCACAGGAAGTTTCTATCAAAAACACTAGCACATCATTGGCGATCAGGTCACTAACTTAGTTACTAATTTTTTTGAATCTGGTTTCTTGCTAAATTCTATTAATGAAACAGATCTAGTTCTGATTCCAAAAAATGAAACACCAGAATCTGTTAATAAGTATAGGCCCATTAGTTTATGTAATTTTTCCTACAAAATTTTTTCCAAGATCATGGCAAATAGGATGAAACCTCTTCTTGATGGGCTTATTTTTTAGTATTAAAGGGCCTTTGTACTTGGGAGACTAATCCAGGACAACAACATTCTTGTCCATAAAGCTTTCCACCATTTGAAAAACAAAAAAAAAACCCACTCAGAAATGGCTATCAAGCTTGATATGAACAAGGCCTATAATCATGTGGAATGGGATTTTTTGGTTGCCTTAATGATAAAAATGGGCTTTTCCAGTAGTTGGTTTGAAAGGATATTATGGTGCATATCTTCTATTTACTTCTCTATCATGCTGTCTGGAAAAAGAATGACTAAAGTTGTACCTAGAAGAGTTCTTCGCCAAGGAGATGCTCTCTCACCATATCTTTTCATTTTGGTGAGCAATGCTCTATCAATTATGATTGCCAATTGGTGGCCTCATTAAAGGGATCAAAATTGCACGTACCTGTCCAGAGTTAACTCATTGCCTTTTTATAGATGATTCTGTTTTCTTCCTAAAGGCAGATATTGATAATTGTAGGAAAATGCAACAAATATTGAATATATATTGTCATGCTTTAGGACAAATGATTAACATTAGGAAGTCATGCTTATTTTTCTCCCACCAAGTCCTGGCCTTACTAAGGGAGGAAATTGGTCATTTTTTTTAGATTGTAGCAGTGGATACTCCTAGAAGTTATTTAGGCCTGCCAATAATCTGGGGAAGATCCAAAAGACAAGCTCTAGATTTTATGGTTGATAGAGTCAAAAAGAAGATGTTGGGATGGCAAAGAAGTTTCTTATCAGATGCGGGGAGGGAGTTACTTGTCAAAGCTATTGCTAATTCTATTCCAGTATATTTTATGTCTTGTTTTCTATTAGCAAAATCTATTTTAGAAAAATTGGATAGTCTGGTTAGCAAATTTTGGTGGAAGGGAACTGTTAACAAGCGGAAAATTCATTGGATTTCTCAGCAAGTTTTAAAGAAAACAAAGGAGGAAGGAGGAATGGCATTTCGAGATTTTGAATCTTTCAATCTTGCTATGTTGGCTAAGATTGGGTGGTGCATTTTGCAGGAACCAAATCAGCTATGAGCTCGAGTCTTGAAAAGCAAATACTTTCCAAAGAACAATTTTATGGAAGCAAAACAAGGCAGATTATCTTCATGGTTATGGAACAGTATTTTGGAAGGAAGAAAAATACTTGAAGGCAATGTGGTTGTTGGTGTGGGGACTGGCCTATCCACTACAATATGGAATGACCCTTGGATTTATAAGATACCAGATAATAAATTGACTGCTCAATGCCCTTTCCCATCCTTTTCTACTATTAAAGTTTTTGAAATAATGAGTAATTCTGGGTGGGATTTATCTTTGATAAGGGTTTTCATTTTTGATGAGGAGGCTGATACAATAAGAAGTATGCCTCGGGTTTTAAGTCATAGGGCTAATAAATGGATTTAGATCTGAGGTCCTAAGACAGAATATTTTGTTAATGAAGGATATAAATGGATTAAATCTTCTAACCCGAGTACTAGTGGCCTGAATGGAACTATAATGAATGGTAACAATTTTAATATTTGGAAATATGTGTGGAAACTAAAGGTGCCGTATAAAGTTAGATCTTTCATGTGGAGATGTCTATCAAATGCACTTCCAACCATGTTGAATTTGAGGAAAAGAAACTAGGCAGATTCTGATATCTGTTCAATCTGTGAGGTTTAATATGAATCAATCTCTCATGTATTGTTATCATGTGAATGGGCACAGAGAGTCTGGTTTGGTAGCCCTTTTGCTTTGCATACTCAAAGGTCTCACAGTAGTGATCTAAAGAGTTGGTTGAATTATCTTTTTGCTCTTCCCTCCATGAATGATTATGATAAAGCTCTTATTGCACTAATTAGGTGGCACGTATAGAAAGCAAGGTGCAATTTCATCTATCAACGCCAACGTCCTAACCCAGTGTATACTTTAAACCAAACAGGACTTTCTCTTGGGGAGTTTTGGCAAGCTAACAATTGGAGCTCTACGTCACTTGTGCAAAATCCAACCGATGTGGAAAAGGCAGAACAGGAGAAGAAATGGAGATTACTGAAAGGTAATTCTTTAAAGGTAAATATTGATTGTGCTTTTTCTAAGGCTGAAAGTGTGGTTGAAAATGGAGATTACTGAAAGGTAAAAACTACAGTGGCTTTTGTTGTACAAGATTCCAATGGTTATGTTCTTGATGGTAATGCATCTTTGATAAAAGCCACGTCAGTATTTATGGCTGAAAGTCTGACAATATGGTTTGCATTATGTTATATCTGAGATAATGGTCTTGAGGATGTGATTCTGGAATCAGATAATCAACAGCTTATTCATTGTTTAGAAAGAAAGGCTTCAACCCCTGATTGAGAAAGTGACTATGGTATAAAGATTTGCAAGCTGAAGCCTTCATTTAATGCCCTCTTCACAAGAGAATCCGTCATAAGGTTCTTATCCATGTTTGTGAAACTCAACTTGTCAATTCCGTTGAATTATGTTTTTAATATCTAAAAGCACGGCCTAATCATCATGTGTTTTAAGAATCTCATTCATGACCAAATTTATTATCTCAGTCAAATCACTCCTCAATATTACCAGAAAGACCCTTTACACCCGAATCTCAAGCTCTCTTTTTAGTTCCGTTAAGCATCCCTCAGCTGTGAGATAAGACCCTCTATATATTCTATTTTCCCCTGAAAGACCCTTTGCATTTTCAAATGGGCGTTCACATATGCACATAAAGGACATAATTAATTAAAGCCATTCAACCGGCTAGTCATCACTCTTAAATGCGTATATATTTTGATCAACTTGTTTCTTTTCCCTTGTTTGCAACCTAGAGTAGCTAACCACCCAACTAGGTTTTGTCCATTAGGGTCATAGACTCACATTTGATTACTGGCTAGAGTAGAATAATTAATTTTTCCCTGCGGTCGCAAAGAAAATGACCCAAATAAAATTAATTACCACCTTTAAAGATTTTGTAAGCTACATTCTCCGCTTCAAAATATAAAATGTTAACTAATTCACATCAAGTCAATCATAGTATGTTTGTCAGTGTTAAGGGACCCGGACCGGACCGGCCGGTCCGGCCCGGAACCCGCCGAACCGGTCACTAGACCGGTCCGGGTCCCAATTTAAAAAAAAAAAAAAAATTTAACTTTTTCCTTTAGAATTTCATACTATAAGCCTAAAATTTTCAAATATTCACCGGTTTGGTCCCGGTTTAGCTCCGGTTTGGTCCCGGTTTGACCCACTGACCCTTAACCCAGTACCCCGACCGGTTCAATACCCGGTCCGAGTTTTAATACCTTGATGTTTGTTAAGTTATTTATAGTGCGTTGAATTGATAAAATTTACCTATTTTATTTTTATTAAAAATATATGATTTTCATCAATAAAAGTTGGTTTATTTGGTGAAGGGGCTGGTTCATAACTATAAGATTGTGAGTTCAAATTCTATCGATATGAGGACTTTGTTGATGGATGATTTTTAGGTATCTTTGTAAGCGCTCTTTGAGCCTAGAGGAATAAACCTCTATGACTCAACTCACCTAAACATTTTGTTATTAAAAAAAAGGAATATGATGTTCAAACATATATTTATTATCTGTCGCATCTTTCTGTCCTTTAAGGGTAAAAGTGGGAAACAAATATTATTTACCCTATCAATCTCTTATGTTTTTGACCAAAATTTCTTTCTAAAACAGGAGGGAGTACTTGACTAGGTGTTTAATTATTTTTCAAGTTAAAAGCGCACTTTTATCCTTCAACTTCACACAAAGGTTTCATTTTGGTTTCTTAATTTTACAAAATGATTTTTCAGTCATCCAATCCTAACACAATTAGTTTTATTAACAAAAAATGTCAACATTAAAAGTTTAAATGTTTGCAAACATTCTTGAATACTAATATGATGGTTTAATTTTGTAAAATAACAATGATGTGGACACAAAAATTCGTTAATTTAGACTTATGGCATTAGGGTTTGAGGATTGAAAAGAAATTGATAAAATTTGAGGACCAAATTGTAACATTGCATAAAATTATAGGATTATAGTAATACTTTTACCTAAACTTTTAAGGTTGTTTCTATTAAAAAGTCTATTTTGGATAATGTGAGATCACTGCTGCAGAAATTGCGACACATTACAGTTATTAACTGTCATGATTCACAGTTTCAAATCGTCATATATATGGGTGCTATATTTACTTTGAGCAGATAAATTACAGTTTTTAACCATTATTTATTCTTGAACTATTATAACGGTTATAAGATAACAGCCGTTATATATTGAGGTTTGGTGAGGTCATAATATAGCCATTGATGTGATAATAATTGATGAGCACATTTGAAAAACCGTGATAATATAAGGTAATGCTTACATGATATATAACAATCTCATTTTGACAACTGTAATTTATTTAGTAGCATAAATAATGAAACTTTTGTAAGAACCGTGACTTTTAATAACACTAAATAACGATATCACATAGACAACTATTATTTATGTAGTACAAGGATAACGGTTCCTAACTAAGAACCATGAACTTTTATTATACATATGTGTGTGTTTGGAACAATGATTGGAATGCTTAAAAGCAGCTTTTCAATCGTGATTTATGGTATACGAGGTAAGTATGTAAGAGGAGTTCTGTCTTGATTTACGTAAAAAGCAGCATAAAAGCCATATTTTGGCCCATCCAAACACTCACATAGCAGTTTTTATATAATAACCGTGATGTATGATTGTGAGACTCTTCAAATAAGAGTTTTTGAGCTAGTTGGACTATACGGTATATAATAGAAACAATACTTCCCACATCTAGTTTCTATGCAATATGGGATAGATCAATACATTCTAGGCTTTTAATTGTTGATGACATTCTTGTTTTTACTTATAAATTGTGTCTCTTCACAGGAATTAACCTTGGAAAGCAATGTGGGAAAAAAACCTATAAATATCTGTATTAATTGCTGATGATATTCGTGTTTGTACCTATATATGGATGATATTCGTGTTTTTTTCACCAACCCGTTACTTTCCTGGTTTAATTGCTGATGAGACACAAGGTATATATGATAAACACTTACATTATGAGATATATATAAGTTAAGAGTGAGATTGATTCAAACTACAAAGCTTAGAAAATCTTGATCCATCATATATTACATGGCTACTCAATGTGGGAAACACCACTCTATCTGTAACATTCTTTATTTTTAAGCGTAAATATCAAGTTCAGAAAAAAGATTTATTCAAAAAAAAATTACAAATGAATCCTCCTTAAAATAATTATTCTGAATATATGGGTATGTGTGTGGAAATATGTATCTTATTATTGGAATAAATAATATATCATAAAAAAATGCTTCTAGCTTTTTGTACATTACTATATTAATTTATTATTTTTTAAAAAAAAAATATTTTAACAGGGGGAGATAAATTCTGACCCCACCCCCATGAAATCTCTTTTTTTCCTTTCACCTTAAAAGACTCACAGGTTCAATTTTTCTCTTCTCCATGCTATCTATCTTCATTACAGTCAAGCAATGTCCTGTCAGTCATGCTTCTTGCCTTTTTTTCTTCCCTCTCAATTATTCTATCATATTTTGTCAAATCCATCATCTCTTTGTTCTTTGTTATGTGTGCTGTCTGTATTTTTTTTTTTTTTAAATTTCTTCACACCAATTCCGATTTCTTCTTACTGTAGCGTGTTTGTGAGTTTATATATATGTATCCATGTTGTGAAACCCGGACCGGACCGGCCGGTCCGGCCCGGTAACCGGCGAACCGGCCTGGAAACCGGTCCGGTTCCCGGTCCGGTCCGGGTTGGTGTTTTTATAAAAAAAAAAAAAAAAAAAAAAAAAATTTCCTTTAGAATTTCATACTATAAGTCTAAAATTTTCAATTTTTCACCGGTTTGTCCCGGTTTAGCTCCGGTTTGACCCACTGACCCTTAACCCAGTACCCCGACCGGTTCAATGACCGGTCCGAGTTTTAATACCTTGATATGTATACATTTTAATTCAATCTTCAGGCTCATACCCCTTGTCTCTATACTACTGGTGGTTTTATTTCTTCATGACCCCACCAATGCATCCCAATAACCCATTTGTGAGAGGGAGTGTGTAAATATTATTATATCTATTCAGCCATCCTCCAAGTTACTCCCTTTCCAATAAATCGCCTGAGTGTGGGTCAAATTTTATTCATACTCTATATCTATTCCTTTGTGCTTTCCTTTATCCTTTCTTGCTGTGTGTCTTTAATTATTTTTCTATCTATTAATTCCTCCCATTTATGACCTTTCGTTCTCTCTTAATTATACATGTGTGTACATATTGTGAACTTGGTTTTGTGTACGTCCTATTGTGAAAATAAATACACACACACACAACTTCTATTTATATAGTTTATTTCAAAATTTTATTAAGCCTATTTCACAATTATTTTTCTCTCTCTTCTTCAGTGTTTTTTTCTTCCTTTTCTTCCTCCAACAAGTTTTATAATATTACCGTATACACAGTGCAATTCCTCTTCTATGCCATAGTGGGACTGAATTTTTGTCCTTTTATACTGATATATATTGAATAGCTTGTGTCCTCCCTGTCTGATCTGTAATGCATTTAGAATTGATCTCTCCTTTCTTCCTTCTACAGCTAGATTTTTTGTTTTGGTGTTTGCCTTCCTCTACATCCCAGAAAAAGAATGAAAACGATGATATAGATATGAATCTATTTGTTATAATATATTTGTTAGTTTATCTCAAAATTTGTGTTTATTTGTTATCTATTTGTTTTTAATCACAGCATTGATTTCATGATCCTTTGTATATTTACGCTATACATGTGATTGTCGTGATTGACTTTGGGCATGGAAGCTCAGCTGAGTAGTTTACTGAGATTATATCATCCCTCAATTTCTTTTGTTTATGTCGTGATTGGCTTTGGACACTACTTTCTTTTGTTGCCGTTTGAACCTCAAACCTTGTTTATTTTTTTTATGAGTTACATTACATCATTTGAAGTTATGGTTGCAGAAGTAGTAAAGTAGTAAACTTTACTTTTTATAATTAGTGATAGCTAGATTGTAATTGATATTGGAAAGTGCTGGCCTAGCTACATTGTGCTCTTCATAATGTTACTTATGTGATTCTTTTTTTATGTTTGGATGTTATTGTTTTGTTCTTCATTGTCGCTCTGATTAATCATACTGGTGCTTTTGGCTTGTTGTCTATTGTTGAAAAGTAGTTTTTGGCTTTCTTTGTGGTTTGTTAATGCAGGCGAGAAATGAAGAAACTGATAATACTTCCACCCCCAATCCTAAGTCTAGCAAATCCCCCTAACAATAGTGAACCCCAACCACAGGCATCATGCAATGTTAAAAAAGTAGATCCTACTTAGGAATATGTTTCTGTAAAGAAATAGGGGAAAGTAAATGTATTTACATGCCTTTTATGTGCATCAAGTTATAGGGGAAGTGGGATAAATAGGTTGAAGCAGCATTTGGTTGGTGTGAGTAGTCAAGTAAGTTCTTGTAAAAAAGTGTCACATGATATACGAACTAGAATGAAAGAATATTTGGTAGAAGGTTCAAAGAAAAAACCTGTTGGTAATTATAAGGTAAATGAAGCTAGAGAAGTTGAAGTTAGAGAAATTGAGGAATCAATTGCTTCAAAGGGGAAAACTCCTAATGCTAGGAAGGCTACACTACTACAAAAAACACTTTTAACGTCCCTTTGTTGGACCTTTTAACGTCTAAAAACATAGGGACGTCTATCTGAGCGTCGTAGAAAAAACTGTCAATAACGTCCCTAAAATAGGGGACGTCTTTTGGTCAGACTTTAGACGTCCCCAGTCATTACTGGGGACGTCTAAAGTCTGACCAAAAGATGTCCCCTATTTTAGGCAGTCATTATTGGTGACGTCTAAAATGTTTATGAACCACTTTAGACGTCCCCAGTTTGCACTGGGGACATCTAAAGTTTTTTTTATGGCCTTTTATATATACATCATTGTCCGGCAAATTTAAACTACAGAAATTGGATAGAAGAAATATTGCATAAACCAAAATGGAAACAACAGCAGTTCAGCACTATCTAATAAACATGTTATCCAACAATCTAATAGTATGTACAACAACACAACTCTAAGTATCATTGTCATTTTATATAACAACACAACACAACAATCTAATAAACATATTGGCGCTAATTAAACTAGACTAACCTAAGCCAAACCAAATTCATTCCTAAGTATCATTGTCATTTTTTTAACTCATGTCTATATATATACATCACCGTGTTGAAGTCTGCTGACGAAAAAAACAAGTATGCAATAATGACAGTCCATTTCCATATCAAGCAAATTAGAAGCAGATTAAAAGTATGCATATACAAGTTACTCTGTTTTTCCAGTTTCATAATCTGATTTAAATTAACAGTTACAAGCATTTGTTCAATCATTTGTATCCAAAGTTGTGGGAGTGAGAAACAAACCTGTGGACGACAAAAATGGAGATGACTCACGGTGCCACCAGCTAGGAAGATGATAGTTGTGAAAGGGAGACACAAATGATGGTGCTCTCGTCAAAGAAGAGAGAGGGAAAAATAGAAATATGATTATGAGAGAGAGGAAGGCAGATAGGGAAGGAAGCACGGGAAAGGGAGTTGCAGCAATGAACTGAAAAAGAGGAAGGAAGACGGGAAAGGAAGCAAGGGAAAAGGGGAAAGAGGAAGATAGCTGGAACGAAGCTCGCGAGGGAAAATGGAATGAAGCTTGGGGAAGGAAAATAAAGCTGCTGGCCTGCTGCTGATGGTTTAGACATCCCCAGTTTAACTGGGGACTTCTAAAGTGGCACTTTAGACGTCCCCAGTCAGACTGGGGACTTCTAAAGTATTAAAAAAAAATTTGAACCACTTTAGACGTCCCCAGTCACACTGGGGACGTCTAAAGTAGTTCAATTTTTTTTTTAAATTCAACCAGCGCCAATGTTTCCCGCTAAATATTGAACTGTGGGCGTCCCTAATTTAAAAAGGGACGTCCTTTAGGGTGGTTAAATGTAAAGTTTGTAGTAGTGCTAACAGTTATTTTGCACCTAAGACAAGTCCTGGTGCCCAACAAGCATCAAGAGTGTATGGGCAAGTCAAGAAGCACAGTATAATGCAAAAATAGCTTTTGCTTATTGGGCTTATATGAATTGTATTCCATTTGCATGTTTGGGAGAGCTTATATTTGGGAAATAAGCCCTTATTACGCAAGCCGAGAAAAAACTCCTCTCACATACTTACCTCGTATACCGTGAATCACGAATTATAAGCACTTATTGCCCAAAAATAAGCTCTTCCAAACACACACTAAAATGCACTTACTTATCCTTTATTTCAAAAAGCTATTAATGGTGCTATTGCAATTGGTCCTGGGGTTTAAGGTCCCTAGTTTTCATGACTATAGAGTGAGCTTGTTGGGAGATTATAAAAAAATGTCAATTATTGATTAATAGCCATCGAGCTAAATGGAAATAAAATGGTTGCACAATAATAGTTGATGGTTGGACTGACATTAGACAAACTCTGATTAATTACTTAGTCTATTCAATACATGGCATGGTATTTGTAAAATCAGTTTATGCTTCAGATTTAGTTAAAGATGCCAACACTTTATTCTCACTGTTGAGTGGATAGGTCTTACAAATATAGTCCATGCAGTGACTGACAATACTGCTAACTATATGGCATGTGGTAGATTGATAAAAAATAAATATAAAACCATTTATTGGTCACTTTGTGCAACTCACTGTTTGAATCTTATTTTGAAAGACATTGCATCCATACCTCATGTGTGAGACCTTGCAAAGAATGCATCTAAAATCACTCTATTTGCATATAATCCGGGTTCAGGAACCCGGACCGGACTGGCCGGTCTGGTTCCCGGTCCGATCGGGGTTCCAATTAAAAAAAATTATATTTTTCCTTTAGAATTTCATAATATAAGCCTAAAATTTTCCATTTTTCACTTGTTTGGTCTCGGTTTAGCTTCGGTTTGGAACCAGTTTGACCCACTGACCCTTAACCCAGTACCTCAACCGGTTCAATACCCAGTCCGAGTTTTAATACCTTGCATATAATCATTTGGTCTTCTTGTCATGGTTAAGGAAAAGACTAAGTTGAAAGGAAATTGTTCATCCTGGTGCAACAAGATTTGCCATAACATTCATCACCCTTCATAGCATATACTCGCATAAGCATGACTTATAGGCTTTGGTTGTTAATCAGCATTTTGTGAACCATAAATTTGCAAGCAGTGAAGCTAAGAAAACTTTCAGTGCGATCTTGTAGATCATCGGTTCTGGAGCGATTGCTTTGAAATTGTGAGACTTGTGTCTCCGTTGATAAGATTGTTGAGGATTGTTGATTCGGATGAGAAACCTTCAATGCCTTATGTTTATGAAGGCATGTAGAGAGCTAAAAATGTAATCAAAGACATGTTTCAGAGGAAGAAGGAACTATACAAGCCCTACACGAATATTATTCAAAGTCGCTGGGACAAGCATTTTAAAAATAACCTTCATGCAACAACATATATGTTTAATCCCTCTTTCTTGTATAGTCCTGACTTTGTTAGAAAGCATAGACTAATAGATACTGTGGTCAATTTGTTTAAGGCAAACTCACCTAACAATGCTAATCATTATATTACAATGATGTAGCAAATTGATATCTACCGTGAACGTAAAGGATCTTTTGACAAGGTTTCATGTGAAAAAATAACCCAAAAACTTGTCCCTTGTAAGTATATTAAATTTCATATCTTAAAGCACAAATTATGAGTACTAATACATACTAAATGTCTTTTTTTTTATTTTGTAGATGAGTGGTGGCTGTACTACAGGGGTTCAGTACCGGAATTGCAACAAATTACTATACGTGTTCTTAGCCAAACTTCTTCTTCTTCGGGCTGTGAAAGAAATTGGAGTTTTGAGCTTATCCACAGCAAAAGAAGAAACATATTAGAGCATCAGAGGCTTGATGATTTTGTTTTCACAAACTACAATCTGAGGTTAAAGTTTAGGTAATCCATAATCTTAAAAGTCATGACTTTCGAATGGTTGTTTTATAGTTTAATTAAATATAGTAATATACATTGCATTAATATTGATCTTCTATCATGTTGGCTAGGAATCAATTGAAAAGGAAGAAAGAGAATTACGATCCTATTGATTATGAATCAATTGATAGACTAGAGTTTTAAGTACTTGAAGAAGATCCAACTCCCAAATTTGATAATATAGAATCAATATATCTTCAACTTGAACAAATGACGAGGGATTTTGGAGGTTTCTAACTTCTAACTATCTTTTATATTATTTAAAATTATATTAGTATACACAAGAATATAACTATGCTTTTTACATAATTCTATTCATTTTATATATAAATGATGATGATGTTGTTGGGGCTGCATCTTTATTTTGCTAATCAAGTAGTGATTCAATGTATTGACATTATATATAGTTTTTAAAATTATAGATTGTGTGATAAGAAATTAAATTATTTCTCAATTTTTTATTCCTCTTTGGTATGGTATCGAGTTGACTCCGATATGATCCACTAACTTTTGACCCATTTCTTCCACCTGTCCAAATTTGATCACCTTACTACTAACCCATATTCACATCACTTTTCTCTTCAAAAGTTATAACTTTTGTTGTGATGGAAATAAATGGAAATTAGTACCCCACTAATAATGATGACGTGACAATCATAAGGGGAGAGTTATTGTGAGTTTGTGACTGTGGTCTCCTACAACAAGTTAGGTGGATCACATCGTCAAAGTTTTACTGCAGTGAAAGCACTCATCGTCTTCAAGGATTGAACTCCGACTTAACCTGGTTGCAGAGTCATATGAAGCTGAGGATTGTTATTATGGTTACGTTATATGATTGTGTTTGTGTTAAGTTCTTTTATTTTAATTTTTCTTTATATGTTTATGGATTTGAATTTGTGTAAGTGTAAAAACCTTAAGAGCATAGAAAAAAAAATCAGACTGGACCGGACCGGCCGGTTCGACCGATGGAACCGGAAACTGGTAAGTGGTCCGGTCTGATTTGATCATTAAACCTTCAAACCGGTCCAACTAGTTGGACCGGTTTCTTTTTCTTTTCTTTTTTTCTTTTTAGGGGAAAAGGGAAGGTTGAAGACCAGAATGAAAAGAAAAGTAGGTAAAGAAAGAACAAATCTAAAAAAAATGAAGAAGCTAATGAAAAAAATTATTTAAAAAGATATAATAATTATAGGAAAGGAGATATCATTGCATAAGTATAAATATTATAACTAATACTAATAGATTTTAAGCTTTTTTTTCTAACAATCTTCATTTTTATCTATAGAAGTTTAAAAATATATTAATATATATTGTCACTAATAAATTATAATATTTTAATATGACCGGTTCAACTACCGATTAGACCCCGGTTGACCCATTAATCTTTAAACCTATGTTGTGACCGGTTCATTGTCTGATCCAGTTTTTGATTCCTTGCTTAAGAGTGACCTCAAATTGAACTCGATAATATTCAAATATGATCGAATTAGTAGTCATATAAAAAGAAAGAGGTAACAAAATATTAAATATTGCCTTCTAGAATTACAAAATTGAGTTATCCCAAAAAAAAAAAAAAAGGATAATTACAAAATTGACCCTAGTTATGCTCATATGGGCCATCCATAGACTGATAACTGATTGGGCCTAGACTCTAGAGTGCCCCTCTCTGTTGAGCTATCTAGCCATATTAAGTCCAAATGCCAAATTTGTCAAACCAAGTTTAGATTTATTTTTTGCACCATGAAAAATTTATACGCGGCCTCAGAAACTGCATTTTGTTCCCCAATAATATAACTAAGTATTGAAAAGAACAAGATATCACCCGATGAAATAGTTAGTTAGCGTATAAAAAAGTTAGGATTCCAGAAAAAATAATCATTTAAATTTTTAAATGCACACAAAATTGTCTTCCTTATTGTAACCGGACAAAAAAAATCTTCTTCCTTTTTTAAGCTTCTGTTCAAAATTCAATAAGAACAATTACGTCATTTAAAAATTCTGTTGATAAAAACTGAAATTCGCATATGCCAAGGAGGGCCTAAATGAGTGGGTAAAATAAATAGAGCCTAAATGAGCAATTTGATTGTCGTTTTTTTTATTACCGGCAAAAAAAAAAAAAGATTGTCGTTTTTTTAAAAAAATAGATTATTTAAAAAATCTACATGATTTATATAAAATTTGTAACGTTTGAAAGTTGAGGTTTTTGAATGCTCCAACATGGATATTTTTTTATACTATTAACCAATATATAGTACATTTTGTGGATCCTATTTTTAAACATCTGAGTAGTCGACTACTTAAATTTCAGAGTTTGTAGCTGCCTCTCCCAATATAAGTATGCCCCGTAGGACTCAAACTTTTAATTAAACTCATTGTACTAGCTAAACAAAAACTTGAGGATAAAATACCCCAAATTTGGCTCACTTCTACACACAAAATGAGTATTATGACTTCATTTTTTGGCACAGAAGTTTAACTTGTTTAGAAAGCATATAATGTTATCTACTAAATTAAATTCGAATATTATCAATTTTTAAATATAAAGCTACTCTGTTAAAATATTTTTTTCTACGAAAGTTACTTTTGAGAGGTTACTTAAAAAAATATCAATTCTTTTTTATTTAACCTCATCATTATAGCAGAAAAAGATGAGTATCATTTTTTATAAAATAAAATATCTAAATTTTGATATTGCTTTCCATCTTTTTAAACCTCTTGACATTGTTTATCACAAAATTAAATTTCAATAGATTAATAAGCCTTGATACACCTTATGATGTTGGTAGATCTAATTCTTGGAGCCATGAATAATCCTTAACTAAATTCCAAAACAATCCCACAAAAAAGCCTACAATAAAGCTCTCAAATAGCAATATTATTAATTACATGATGTGTGTGTAAATATTATTTTAGAATTATTTTACAATTATTTTGAATGAAAACCATAATAATTATTATCTTTTAAATCATTTTTAGGTTACAAAACATATTTTAAATTTACACACACACATATATGGGCTCAGTAAAATTGTCATGAACTCGTGATTTTTGGAAAGCATATGTTTTTTAAGGTAAAATGATAGTTAGAGACTGTTTAATAAGGTGATGACAATTAAGGACCTAAACATTTTAAAATACCAATCAAGGGACAACCTTTACTAATTAAAAAAATACCATGAACGAAAATGCCCATATTAATTTAAAATGATACGGAAGCTAAATTGGAAAAAAATAAGGGAGAATTGCTGATAAATACTTTTTTGGCAAATTAATTACTGAATGCTACCATGGAAGATCTGTTGTACATAACGGAAGTTATTTTGCACACAACGGAAGATTGTTTACACATTTATATGGAAGATTTTTGCACACACGAAAGATGGTTTGCACAAAACGGAAGATCGCTTGCACACATTGAAGATCATTTGCACGCTTAGTGGCAATCAATAGTTAATTTGCCCAAAGGTATTTTTGGGCAATTCTCCCCAAAAAATAAAATGATGATAATTATGGACCTAGAAATTTTAGAATACTAATCAAGGGACAGGGACCTTTTCTAATTAAAAATACGACGAACCAAAATGCTCATATTAAGTTAAAATGATGGAAAATAAATTGGAAAAAACTAAAAAAAATTGAAAAAGATCAAACTTTTAGATTTTTTTAATTTTTAGTCATTTCAATTCTAAACTTTTGGGAGACCCTGAACTTGTGTTGGGGAAACCTTTATTACAAACCCTAGAACATGTTAGAAATCGAAGAAGTTTATAATTTTAAAAAGGCTAAAATTTGAAAAACGTCCCTAAACTTTAGAGGTGTTGCGGATCATCTCCTTGACCTATAAAAGTTTGAATCTGAGACCCTAAAGTTTTATATTTTGACCATAAACTCCCTTACCATTAAAGTTGTCATTAAACTTAATGGTTTATGACATGTCACCTTTTTTTCTTAATTGAACAATGTGCCACATCGTATTCATTAGTAACACTTGACATTGACATGGAATTTTAGGTAATTTAGCTATTTTATTAAGCTTTAAAAAATGCCTAGGGTCACTGTGTCATTTCCCCCATTAAAATAGATTTTCTCCTCCACCTGCATACTGAGATAAATGATGGCGGCGCAAGGAAAGAAGAGTATTTTACCAACGGAAGCTGGCTCAGATGGGATGGGCATCTGAGCCCCACTCATCCGCTCCAGGGTTCAATCCCTGGGGGGAGGGTGGAGAGAGTTTCTTCTAGGAGGAGAGCCCTCACACCAAAGGTATGGGCCAGACAAAATGCCTGTCCGGATTTGTCTGTTGCTCGACGATCTGTGCCAGAAAAGACAGGAGCTAGAAAAAGTGCCAGATACCGAATAATCCATAAGGATTGAATCAAAAAAAGAAAGAAGGGTATTTTAACATTCCATTTTCAAGTTTATCTTTCAAAAGGAACCAAGTATTTTTCTCATACGAATTTGTCACGTTATTTTGGCTGGTCCTTAATTACTTTTTGGTATGATTCTGATATATGCAAGTCCCTAATCTGGTGATTGAGCTCTAATAAGAATCTCCTTGCTTCCTTTTGTTGATTGTAGTTGATGCGCATATATATATATATATATATATATATATATATATATATAATTATGTAGACACTTACAAGGATGATGCAACATATAAAAAGTACTTTGAAATCAATGGCCTTGCAATGAAGTCAGTCTAATCTCCACTGTGAAGGATTGCTCTTGTTGGATCATTCAACGTTCTCCACCTCCTGATGCTAATATGACCTAAAATGGGAGATGACACACAGACCCTAAGCATTTTTTAAAGCTTAATAACATAGTTAAAATATCTAAAATTCCATGTCAATACCGAGTGTTACTAATGAGTGTGATGTGGCAAATTGTTCAATTAAGTAAAGAAGGAGAGATTTTATATAAACCATTAAGTTGAAAGGCAACTTTAACGACAGGGGAATTTATGATCCAAGTATGAAATTCAAGATCTCATATTTAAACTTTTATAGGTTAGAGAGGTGATTCACAACACCCTTAAAGTTCAGAGACGTTTTTTGGATTTTAGCCTCTTAAAAAATATATTTACACACATGTCGAATCCCTGTTGGACCATGTTTGAAATCAGATTTTTTTACAAGCAGTTAGCTAGGTGGTGCATTTTGGTTCATAATCTCTCTTTATAAAGATAAAAACAAAATTTAGTCATTAATTAGCGTTTTTTTTTTTAAATCATGAAAGCCTTAATTATTAATATTGTTGAATTATTTTTAGTCCAAGCTTAATGAATTAAGGCTCAAACCCATTTACAGGTGAGACACAAATGAAAATGAAGCATATTACAAGACAAGCATGTGAAATACATCCCTTTATATAGAAAGAGAGCTGTATAACCATACACATATTGTGTTATATGGTACGAGGACGAGAGTGAGTAATAAAGATCTTTGGACATACACTAGAAGCCATGTAACTTTAATTCTGCATTCCTCCTTTGGAAACCTAAGGGCTTGTTTTCCTTTTTTTTTTTTTTTTGTTAAACAGTTTTATAAGATTATTTGTAAAAACAAGTTTTGAAAAAAAATCAATTTGGATAAATGTTTTAAAAATTTTTTTTTTTTTTGAAAAAAAGACGTGGTGGTGGCTATTGCCACCAATGGTCATCTGGCAATGGCCGTCGCTGATAATGTGGTAGTATCTGTAGTGGATGGATGGTGGCTTCAAAAAATAAAAAATTATAAAATCAAAAATAAGAAAACACCTAAAAATTGTATTTTTTAGTTTTTAGAAACAACATTTTGTTTTTTTTAAAAAAACAACTTATTAAAAAATGTTTTCTAAATAATTTTTTTATTTTTAAAAAAAAAAAAAAATTAAGAATAAAATCAAACAAGCCTTAAGTATCTTATCCTCTCCCTCTGTGTAAGACAAACTGAACTTATAGGTATACCTAAATCTCTTCAAATACACGGCTGAAAAATCCCTAACCATCATTTACTCTTAGGTCTAGTGGGCCAAATGGATTCAAAAATAAGAAGCACAGTGGTAGGGCAAGTTGAGGAAGAGATAACTACAAAAAATAAAGGATTTTTAGCGGCAACATTTGGTGGCGACATTGTGTTGTAGTAGCTGAAAAGGTGTTTTAAGTCGCCACTGAAAATCTTGCTTGAAATTTTTCAAATTTTTCTTTTTAAAACACCTTCAGCGACAACATTGTGTTATCACTGTTAAAAGGCTGTTTCAGTGACGACTTTAGTGTTACCACTAAAAGTCTTGTTTGAAAGTTTTTAATTTTTTTTAAAACACCTTCAACGGCGACATTGTGTTGTCGTCGCCAAAATGGTGTTTCAGTGGCGACTTTAGTGTTGCCATTGAAAATCTTGTTTGAAATTTTTTAAAATTATACACTTTTTTAAAACACTTTCAGCGGCAACTATCAAAATTCGTTCCTGAAAGTCAATTTTAGCTTTTCTTTTATTAATTTTTAAAAAAATAATATTTACAAAATTAAAATATTAATTATTAAATAATTCTATTTAACCTTAATTAATAAAATTATATTATTATTTATTAATATTATATTTAATATTTTCTATTAAAATAATATTTATGATATTATTGTTTTATTTTATTTTAAAATAATATATATGTTATTAATATTATATTTATAATTTTATATTAAAAATAATATTTATAATATTAAATTATTTTTTATTAACTAATTTTTTTATTTTTATTAAATTTTTCATTATTTTTAATAATATTATATTTAATTAATAATTAATTATATGTATGTATGTTTATATATATGATATATTATATATATAATAATATGTAATAATATGACACCGGTTCATTTCAACGCAACTAGTAATTTTGAATGGGAGGAGAGTCACTTGGAGGAATTATGATGTGTGGACATGTGGCAGCACAAGAAGACAGCACGTGGCAGCCAGGGGAGGGGGACCCATGATGCTCTGAGTAGCAAACACATGGCATTTATAAATTAAATTTTTTTTAAAAATTCAAATTTTTTTAAAAAAATAGTTTTCAATTTTTTTTAAAAAAAACCAACAATTTTAGTGGCGATAAAAGTCTTGTCACCGCTGAAAGTATTGAGTCACTATTAAAAGCCACATTTAGCGGCAACAAAAAGTAGCTGCTTAAAGTCACTTTAAGTGGCAACACAAAAGTCACCGCTAAAACTATACTTTTAGTGGCGATAAAAATTATCGCCGCTAAAACTTTTAACGACGGTCGCAACAACGGTGATTTTTTGTCACCACTGAAAACTTTCAGCGGTGATTTTTAGACTGCCGCCGAAAATCTTTTTTTTTTTTTTAGTGGATTATTGGCTGCGATGTTAATAATTATAGTGGGGTGGTGTGACCAAAACTTTTCTATCATTTGTCCTTCTTGGAATATATTCCTCTAGGGTTAGAGCCGGATATGCACTAAATATTTGGTTTACATTGATCGATAGATGAGTTACTGCTTTGAGCCAAAAAAAAAAAAGGAAAGATAAGTTACAGCCAGCCAAGAAAGAAGATCTAATTGGATCAACTCATGGATATATATAGTCCACACTCCTTAAGAATCTAAGTACTAAATTAATAAATTTCAATGACACATTATTATTTAAATACCTCTTTACACTTTTTCTGTTTATTATTATAAGTCAAGTTGACGGGGATCAATCTGTTTCTTTCTTCGTCAAAAATACTTTTGTGAAAAACATATTGATAACTTTTTCCGCCTAAATACACCATCTTCATGTGCATTTTTTTTTTATTGAAAAAAAAATGCATTTGCTAAGGTTTGATTGGAAAATTAGACCTAATGAATATAAGCAAATGGACATAAGTTTTGTATTTTACTATTTTATTCCTTCAATATAATTATAATGCTATATTTGATTTTTAATATAAGATCTAAATATTTTATTTTTGAATATTAAGAAAATTAATTAAGTTAGTTATTTACAAAAAAAAAATGTATTACAATTTTTCTAAAATACCCTCTTTAATAATAAGTATTGGAACTACCTTTGATTTAAACCCTCCTTAATATGTGTAATCAATAAAGATATTTTAGATGACAATTATAAGTTCGGAAGACAAATTAATATAGAGTTTGCTTAACGGTGTAAGGCCCCGCTAGATCTTTATGGGCCTCAGGTTTGAGTTCCAAAAGAGTCACTTATATTTGAAAGGGTGGTCACGAACCCCGAATCAGATACTAAATTATGATATGAAAAAAAAAGGTTTAAAAGACAAAATAAATCCAGATCTAACATTTAAAACAAAATACAATTTTTATATATCTCATATTTAACATCAAAAGGAATATTTTTTTACCATCGTTTGAAGATTAACTCGTCCTTTTCAACTCTTAACTATAAAGGAAGATTTTTTTAAATAGGCCATCCTCCTAGTTTAAGCACTGATATACACCGAATACGGACACTTCTTTAAAAATTCGAATATTAATTTATCATATGGGAAGATGTTAGCTCCTCCCTCTTTGAAAGGAAGTTTTCTTATTCTTTATTGGGTTAAGGGGTAAAATTATCCTTAAATTTTTTTTAAAAGTATACCTACTATCATAAATTTTTTTTTTTTTGTGTAAAAGTACTCATGAACTTTTAAAAATGGTATAAAAGTAACCATGAACTTTTAAAAAAGAGGTAAAAGTGACACTACCGTTAACAGCCGTTTAGTCAAAAGTTTTTAAGGGGCAAAAATATCCATAAATTTTTCTCAAGAATGCACTCACCACCATAAACTTTTTTTTGGATGCAAAAATAGCCATAAACTTTCAAAAATGGGGTAAAAGTAACAGTTATCTTACTGAGTTCAAATGTAATCTTTTGATTGTTCTAAGTCTAGGAAAAAAACACATCGACTTGTCCACTATGATATTTCCAAGCCAAAAATTGAAAAACTCATCTTCAATAAAGATAACATCGCTATCCTACTCTCACCGAAGTACACTAAATGAAATTGTTGAGATCCTTCCCGGCCCATCAACAATTTTAGCAACTGCGTTTACGACACTATTGATATCAACAATTCCATTTACGGTATGTCGATGAGAGTAGGATGATGACGTCGTTTTCATTAAAGATCAGTTTTCCAATTTTTGGTTTGGAAAAATCATGGTGGACAAGTCGAAGTGCTGTTTTCCTAGACTTAGAACAATCAAAAGATGACATTTGAACTCAGTAAGAGAACCGTCATTTTTGCCCCATTTTTTAAAGTTTATGACTATTTTTGCACAAAAAAAAAAAAGTTTAAGTTGGTGAGTGCACTCTTAAAAAAAGTTTGTAAGTATTTTTGCCCCTTAAAAACTTTTAAGTAAAAGGCCGTTAACGGTAGTGTCACTTTTACTCCTTTTTTAAAAGTTCATGGTTACTTTTGTACCAAAAAAAAGTTATGGTGAGTGCACTTTTAAAAAAGTTTAAAGTTAATTTTGCCCCTTAACCCTTCTTTATTTGAAAACTCGGACATTAATAGTGATGGAGGAAGGAACACGTCTAAGAGTCACAACCTCACATTTTTTTTTATTATAATATTAGTGTGTTAGTAAGTTCATTTTTTCGTTGTTTTCAAAAATAAGTTTAAATTCTAACCTACATCTCCTTTCTACTTAAATCTTGACTTTTATTCCTGTCGGCATAAACATTTAAGAATATATATAATGGTTAAATAAAAATTATTAAAAGAATAGTAAGTTACTTAAAATATATAAATAGTACAAGAGAATGTTATATTTATATAAGTAGGTTTTAAAATTCAATGAAATAATTATCCGGGCAGGAGATTAAACTATTAAAGGAACAAAAAGTCTCTTCCTTCTGAAAAGTAAACTCCAGAGATCCAGACGCCCACTTGGTAGTGACTCCCCCTTCTTTGGTTCTATCTTCTTTAGTCAACAACGCATGCTGTTTTTGATGCGACTAGTTTGGGGTTTCTTCCTTGACGGCTTTGTCCTTGCTCATTCCGTACATATTATAAGATATATTTTTCTAATTTTATTACATTAAATAATTTAATTAAGTTAGTTAATATTATATATATTTTCTTAAATATTCTAGTTATCTTTTTTAATTCTCTCATTCACTCTCCTTTTTTATTATTGTCAAGGAAGTATCAATATGGGAAAATTAGAAAAAGATGAATAAATATGAAAATTATGTCTTATATTTATAACTAAAATCAACTTAAAGATCAGTGAGGAAATGAAGATTTTATGATTATTTATATGAAATTCTGAAATGAAATATAAAAAAAAACCAGTTGAACCATCCAAAAACAGGTCAAACCTAGATTAGCCACCAAACCGGACCAGTCAGACCACTAATTTGCTGGTTTTCAAAACTATGAGTAAAACAGTTGCAGTAATAAAAAAACCTCATAAAATATTTCATCATCCATGATCTAACCTCGTCATTTCCAATAAGAATTTTCCTTTTTAACTCTCTAAGATTTCCAGTGGTGTAAATGAAGGCATTTTGTTAATTACTCGTACTCCACTATGGTCGAATTTAAGTTATGAATTCTGATTAAATCGTATGTCTATTATTATTAAAAAAAACCCAAATGTAATAGTAAATAGTTTATGAAAATGGGCCAATTCCAAAATTTATTATCTACAAGTACTTAAAGATATTGGTGTCCCTTTGGGACATCCCATAAAATTGGAACCATATAAAGAAGATTAATATGGCCCTTACAAAAAGATGACACGCATAAATGAAAAAAGGATCTTGGTACTTAAAGCATTTACAAATATCTTTTGTTCTATATATAAATTTGGGAAAATCACTTTCAGGTTTTAAGGAAGAAAAATATTATCAGAAAAGTCCTTGAAAACCAACAAGTGCCGGGGTGCAGCGGTTAGGCAGCTGTCATTCCCCCAGGCGGACGTGAGTTCGAACGTGGGAGAAGCATTTGTTGGGAGGGGGAACCCATCCTTGGTGCAAAGCACCTTATAGGGGTGTGCCTACAAATATCCCTCGCTCCGGATTAGTCGGTTGCCCCGAGTTACTTGGTCCAGTAGAAGGCCAGGGACTCAGGAAAAGGCGCCGGATACCGGGGGCTTCGAAAGAACGAAAAAAAGAAAAAGAAAAAAGAAAAGTCCTTGAAAAATCTGAAATATCTGAAAAATCCCTAGGGACTTTTTTGATATTATTTCCCAAAGTCAAATGACTCACATGCCCCTTTTCTATTATTTCTCTCTCTCATTTGTTCTGCGTTTTCACTCTCAGATGTGATCTTTTATTTTCAACTCCCTGCATTCTCTCTCTACAGAAATGGTGGTGATGGTGAAGGCCAAAGCTTTGAGGTGGTGAAAGATTTGTGGGATGAGATATAAAATGGAAGGAAGAAGAAGATGGAAGGAAGGTTGTAGGATTTTTTTTTATCTCAAGCTTTCGCCATTTTTAAAGAAGGAAGGGATGAAGGTGATAATGATAATGATAATGAATAGTCCAACTCATCATGCCCTTTTTCCAACCTCATTGTGCTGTGAAAACGCTAATATGGAAAAAAAATTAAATTATTGTTAATTCGTACAGTAGTAGTTGTTAATATAACAGTAGTAGTTGTTAATACGGAAAATGACGCTGGGTGTCATAGTGCTCTATTTTTGGGAAAGGAAACAGAGGAAGTTGTGTTTGAAGTGGTTGGGTGCTATGAAAACGATAATATGGAAAAAATTAAATTGTTGTTAATTCGTACAGTAGTAGTTGTTAATATAACAGTAGTATTTGTTAATACGAAAAATGACGTTGGGTGTCATAGTGCTCTGTTTTTGGGAAAGGAAACAAAGGAAGTGGTGTGTTTGAAGTAGTTGGGTGTTATGAAAACGCTGATATGGAAAAAAATAAATTGTTATTAATTCGTATAGTAGTAGTTGTTAATATAACAATAGTATTTGTTAATAAGGAAAATGAGGTTGGGTGTCACGGTGCTCTGTTTTTGGGAAAGGAAACAGAGGAAATGGTGTGTTTAAAGTAGTGGGGTGCTATGAAAACGTTGATATGGAAAAAATAAATAAATTGTTGTTAATTGGTCTCTTCTGACTGTGTTTGCTTTCAGTATGCCACAACGAAACAAAACTGAGATCACCTCATATCCGTTTTACAATGCATAAACCGTGTATTTACAACTCGTAAAGCGTGTATTAACAACCTTTTGAGTTCGTTTCACAACGTCCCACACGTTTCTTGCTGATACTATGTTTCCTCACGTTAAGTATGACAAATTGAGCTCTTTACAACTCGTAAAGCGTGTATTAACAACCTTTTGAATTCGTTTCACAACGTCCCACACATTTCTCGCTGACACTATGTTTCCTCATGTTAAGTGTGACCAATTGAGCAATTTACAACTCGTAAAGTGTGTGGGACATTGTGAAAACAACTCAAAAGGTTGTTAATACACGATTTACGAGTTGTAAAGAGCTCAATTTGTCATATTTAACGTGAGGAAACATAATGTCAGCGAGAAATGTGTGGGACGTCGTGAAACGAACTCAAAAGGTTGTTAATACACGCTTTACGAGTTGTAAATACATAGTTTATGCGTTGTAAAACGGATATGAGGTGATCTCGATTTTGTTTCGCTATGGCATACCGAAAGCAAACACGGTCAGAAGAGGCCATTTTTTACATCATTTTGCTTTTGTTTCGCTATGGCAAAGCAAAAGCAACTGGCCACACCATCAAGTTGTAAACCAAACGCAACAGGTTATTAATAAACGCTTTCAGCATTATAAACACAACATTTCCATACGTAATGTTACAAAACTTTGTTCCAATCAGAAACATGTGGCCGATTGTCAAACGCATTCAATATGGTGTTAATAAACGCTTTATGACTTGTCAAACACACCACTTCCTCTGTTTCCTTATTAACAACTACTATTATTGTATTAACAACTACTACTGTACGAATTAACAACAATTTATTTTTTTTTCCCATATCAGCGTTTTCATAGCACCCCACCACTTCAAACACATCACTTTCTCTGTTTCCTTTCCCAAAAACAGAGCACCATGACAACCTCATTTTCCTTATTAACAACTACTACTGTTATATTAACAACTACTACTGTGCGAATTAACAACAATATATTTTTTTCCATATCAGCGTTTTCATAGCACCTCACCACTTCAAACACACAACTTCCTTTGTTTCCTTTCCCAAAAACAGAGCACCATGGCATCCAACCTCATTTTCCGTATTAACAACTACTACTGTTATATTAACAACTACTACTGTGCGAATTAACAACAATTTATTTTTTTCCATATCAGCGTTTTCATAGCACCCAACCACTTCAAACACACCACTTCCTCTGTTTCCTTTCCCAAAAACAAAGAACTATGACACCCAACGTCATTTTTCGTATTAACAACTACTACTGTTATATTAACAACTACTACTGTACAAATTAATAACAATTTAATTTTTTTTTCCATATTAGCATTTTCACAGCACAATGGGGTTGGAAAAGGGGATGAGTTGGACTATTCATCATCATCATCACCTTCATCCCTTCCTTTTTTAAAAATGGCGGAAGCTTGATATCAAAAAAATCCCACCACCTTCCTTCCATCTTCTTCTTCCTTCTATCTTACATCCCATCCCACAGATCTTTTACCACCTCAAAGCTTTGGCCTTCACCATCAGCACTATTTCTATAGAGAGAGAACGCAGGGAGCTGAAAAAAAAAGATCACATCTGAGAACAAAAACGCAGAACAAATGAGAGAGAGAGAAATAATAAAATAGGGGCATGTGGGTCATTTAACTTTGGGAAATAATATCTGAACAGTCCCTAGGGACTTTTAAGATATTTCAGATTTTTCAGGGACTTTTCTGATAATATTTTGCTTCCTTAGGACCTGAGAGTGATTTACCCTATAAATTTTTTATGTATATGTTATAAAGGGTTAAAGTACAAAAATACATATAAATTTTTATCAGAAGTGTCAACGCCGTCTATTTTTCAGGGGTGAAAAAATACCCGTGAATATTTAAGACGAGAGTAAAAATGCCAAGATGGTTAAATATAATCTTACATCCTTACCTTACATATGTATATACAAAAATAGTATCGTTCTCACAATAAAAAGTAATTGTGTGAGGTTATATTTAATAGTTTTGACAATTTTTGTTTTGGGACCAAATTTGATTGTTTATTGGATTTTTTTAATCTATGAAAAATAGATGTTACCATACACAATTATATTAAAAGATCATGGTATTTTTATACCATTACTTTAAATAATTTTTTGGTAATGAATTTTGCCATAAGAAAATTATGATCTTTTTTTTTTTTTTTTTGACCACCATATGATCTATTTATATAATATGAAAACAAGAGAAGTGGACGCGTGACGTGACAGTACAACTACTGCATGAAATTTCACTATATAATTCCCCTTTACGGAGCAAGCTTCGTGTGTCACACACTATCGTCTCATTATCTTCACACAACCGAACACAATCACACGATTTGGTGTTTTCACTTCTCTTTATTCTCTGACCCAAACATGGTGGTCTCTTCAGAACCACACACCACCACCACCACATGTCTCCGATCGACAAGGTCCTTCGCCGTCCAGCTCATTACCGGGCGGTGGTTCATGATATTCTCCTCCTTCCTCATCATGTCGGTCTCCGGCGCCAGCTACATGTTTGCTCTTTACTCTCGTGACATCAAGTCCGTCCTCGGCTACGACCAATCCACCCTCAACCTCCTCTCCTTCTTCAAAGATCTCGGCTCCACCATCGGCATCCTCTCCGGCCTCCTCAACGAGGTCACGCCGCCGTTCGTCGTCGTCTCCGTCGGCGCCATCCTCAACTTCTTCGGCTACTTCATGATCTGGCTCGCCGTCAACCGCAAATTCCCCCACCCTCCCTCGGTCCCCCTCATGGCCTTCTACATCTTCGTAGGCGCCCACTCCCACTGCTTCACCAACACCGGCGTCATCGTCACCTCCGTCAAAAACTTCCCCGGCTCCCGAGGCATCGTGATCGGAATGCTCCAAGGCTACCTCGGCCTCAGCGCCGCAATCATCACTCAATTATATTACTCTTTCTATGGAAACGACTCAAAGTCTCTTCTTTTGCTCATGGCTTGGCTTCCCACATCAACTTCTTTTTTGTTTCTTCCAGTCATAAGACACCATAAGGGCCTTCAACAACCAAACGACACCAAGAACTTCTACAAGTTCGTCTATTTGTCTCTTCTTCTCGCTGGTTTTCTTCTCATCATCATCATCCTCGAAAAATGTCTCAAATTCACCCAGAACGAGTATTATCTCTCCTCTTCTTTCATGCTTCTCCTTCTAATCCTTCCCGTCGTCGTCGTAATCTCCGAGGAGCTTAACCTTTGGAGAGCCAAGAAACAACAAGAACCACAGAAAGTAGTAGTAACCATAGCCACAGAAAAACCCAAGCTTGATGAGTACGAGAATACTACGGAACACAGAGAAGAAGCTGCTGCTTCTTCTTCTGGGTCATGTTCATGGTGGAGGAACATATTCAGAAAGCCAGAAAGAGGCGACGACTATACGATTCTGCAAGCCATCCTAAGTCTAGACATGGCGATTTTGTTGTCTGCAACAATTTGTGGTCTTGGAGGAACATTAACAGTGGTGAACAACCTGAGCCAAATAGGTACGGCTTTAGGGTACTCACCACATAGCTTAACAACTTTCGTGTCACTAATGGCGATCTGGATCTATCTGGGGATGATAGTTCAGAGTGTGGCATCGGAGTTCATGGTAACAAAGCTAAAATTTCCTAGACCCTTCATGCTAACTTTAATTCTGGTCATTTCATGTGTGGGCCATCTTCTTGTAGCCTTCAACGTCCCAAATGGACTGTACGTGGCATCAATAATTATAGGGTTTTGCTTTGGAGCAAACTGGCCGATACTTTTCACCATTATTTCTGAGCTTTTTGGGCTCAAATATTACTCGACGCTTTATAATGTCGGCTCGGTCGCGAGCCCGATCGGGTCGTATTTGATGAGTGTGAGGGTGGCTGGTTATTTGTATGATAAGGAAGCTATGAGGCAGTTGGCTGAGAAGGGTTTGAAGAGGAAGGAAGGAGAAGAATTGAACTGTAATGGGAATGAGTGCTATAGATTGGCCTTCTTTATTATTACGGGTGTGACCTTGTTTGGGGCACTTGTGTCCTTAATTTTGGTGGCTAGGACCAGAAGCTTTTACAGAAGTGATATTTACGAGAAGTTTAGAGAGAAGAAAGAACATATTAATAAACATAAGAACGAGACGGAAATGGGTGTGGTGGCTCACAAACAAGATGGACCACCAAGTGCAAATTGAAGATGCATGGAGGGCACTTTTGCAAAATTATTCACATGCTTTAATTTCCATTAGTGTCTGTACGTAGATCTTGAACGACGGTACTACATGTATATAGTTTAACATATCAATAAATTATTGCCTTTAAGTCTTTTGTCTTCGACCTGGAGTTCCTTTTTCTTTAATTTGATCTTTTTAATATATGTTCCAAGGAATTGTCGAACAGGTTATTAATTAATATTGGGAGAAAGACACACAGATGGATGCTAAATATTGAATTTTGTAGTAAATTAAACTACATAAATGCCCATAACTTTTTAACAAACAACATCTTATTAAAAAATCAATTTGGATAATTGTTTTAAAACTTTTGTTCTTGGAGAAGAGACGTTGTGGCAGCTGCTGCCAGCTATGGTCGTCACAGATAATGTGGTGTCTATAATGGATAAATGTAAATTTAAAAATAAAAAATTATAAAAAAAAAAAAAAAAAAAAATACTAAAAAACTTTTTTGGGAGAATGACAGTGAAGTCCCAAAGAATAGGAGAAATGAAGAAATGGTCCCTATAGATTGCAAAATGAAAAAATGGTCCCATGGAGTTATCAATACAGGCTCCTGGAGTTGTCATTAACAACTCCAGGAGCCTGTATTGACAACTCCATGGGACCATTTTTTCATTTTGCAATCTATAGAGACCATTTTTTCATTTTTTTCCTTGCATGGGACCTAAGTGTAAATCTCCCTACTTTTTTTGTGTTTAGTTTTTTAGAATAAATTTTTATTTTTAAAAAAACTTAAAAATAAAAAAACATTTTTAAAAATAAAATCAAACAAGCCCTAAATCTCTTATGGAACGTCAATAAATATTGAGTGGGAAGACTAATGGGATGGTGTGACCAAAACTTTTCTCTCATTTGTCCTTGGAATATACTCATTTATTTTTAGAGTCGGATGTGCACTAAATATTTGGTTTACGTTGATTAATAGGTAACTTACGTCCAACCAAGAAAGAGGACATAATTGGATCAACTCAAGGATATATATAGTCCCCACTCCTTGAGAATCTGAGTACTAAATTAACAAATTTCAATGACATTATTATTTAAACACCTTCACACTTTTTCTGTTTATTATTATAAGTCAATTGACGCGGATCAATCTGTTTCTTTCTTCGTCAAAACTACTTTCGTGATAAACATATTGATAACTTTTTTCGCCTAAATACACCATCTCCATGTGCATTTTTGTTATTGGGAAAAAATACATTTGCTAAGGTTTGATTTGAAAATTAGACCTAATGAATATAAGTAAATGGACATAATTTTTGTATTTTACTATTTTATTCCTTCAATATAATTATAATGCTATATTTGATTTTTAATATAAGAGCTAGATATTTTATTTATGAATATTAAGAAAATTAATTACGTTAGTTATTTGCAAAAAAAAAAAAAGTATTATAATTTTCCTAAAATACCCTAAGCATTGGATTTACCCTTGGTCTAAATATGTGCAATCAAAAAAGATATTTTAGGTAACAATTATAAGTTCATAAGCCAAACCAACATAGAGTTGATCTAGCGGTGTAAGGTCTTGTTAGATCTTTATGGGCCTCAGGTTTGAATCCCAAAAGAATCACTTATGTTTGGAGGGGTGGTCACGAACCCCGAATCGGATACTAAATCATAATATTAAAAAAAGTTTAGAAGACAAAATAAATCAAGATCTTACATTTAAAACAAAAATAAACCCTTTATATAACTCGTATTTAGCATCAAAAGGAATAGTTTTTTACCATCGTTTGATTATTAACGTCGTCCCTTTCAACTCTTAACTTTAAAGGAAGATTTTTTTTTTTTAATAGGCCATCCTCCTAGTTTAAGGCCTAATATACACTGAATATGGATACTTCTTTACAAATTCGAATATTGATTTATAGAGATGTTAGCTCCTCCCTCTTTGCAAGGAAGTTTTATTATTCTTTATTTGAAAACTCAGATATTAATAGTGGTGGAGGAAGGAATACGTCCAAGAGTCACGACCTCACTTTTTTTTTTAATTTTAATATTAGTGTGTTGGTAAGTTCATTTTTTCATTGTTTTTAAAAGAAATTTAAATTCTAACCTACATCTCCTTTCTACTTAAATCTTGACTAGTATTCCTGTCGGTATAAACATTTAAGAATATATATAATGGTTAAATAAAAATTATTAAAAGAATAGTAAGTTACTTAAAATATCTAAATAGTACAAGAGAATGTTATATTTATATAAGTAGGTTTTAAAATTCAATGAAATAACTATCCGGGCAGGAGATTAAACTATTAAAGGAACAAAAAGTCTCTTCCGTCTGAAAAGTAAACTCCAGAGATCCAGACGCACACTTGGTAGTGACTCCCCCTTCTTTGGTTCTATCTTCTTTTTTTTTTTTTTTTTTTTTTTTTGTGAACAAAGGGGGATACCCGGAGAATTACATCACAACCCTACGAACTGATGTATAACCACTTAGGTCTTCTTGTAGCCTTCTTGTAATTTCTTCAGGCGCGGAACGCTCCAAATGGTTTTTCTCTTGTGCATGTAGGAGCTCATAGATGCGATTTGATCCGCACAATGATTACCTTCCCTATAGACATGTTTAAAACTGACTTGCCAATCATTCCGAAGCAGTTGGTTAATTTTATGAGACAGCAAGTAGCATGCTGTTTTTAATGCCACTAGTTTGGTGCTTCTTCCTTGTCTCATTTTTCCGGCTCATTCCGTACATCTTATAAGATATATTTTTCTAATTTGATTAAATTAAAGAACTTAGTTAAGTTAGTTAATATAACATGTATTTTCTTAAACACTCTAGTTATCTTCTTTAATTCTCCCATTCATTCTCCTTTTTTATTATTGTCAATGATGCATAAATATGGGAAAATTAGAAAAAGATTGATAAATATAAAAATTATGTCTTATATTTATGATTAAAATCAACTTTCTAAATATGTCTTTTATTAAAGATTGGAGGAACTAACTTACAGAGTAAATAAAACTTATAATATGATTGTCCATCCTTATAATTTCAAATCGAAGTTTTTTTAGTTCCTATATAATTTCATATAAAGACTTAATCTGAATTTAATACCATTAAGTATATGGATTAAAACTAAAATTTGTTAAAGGTATATGAACTAAAATCAAAACCTAGAACAGAATTGGTTTCCCTGCTAAACAAGTTTATTTAGCAAGGAGAATTAGGTAGATTTGAGCCTTTAGATTTGATCTGGATGGTCTATATCTATTTTTTTTAGAAGTCTATATTTTTTTAAAAATGTTTTAATTAGTATAGAATATAAAATAAAAATAATCTATCAACTACTATATATTCAAAAAATGTCTTTTTATTTAGAAAATCACCATTATTGAAAAACTCATATCTAGACCTTTCATATCAGATTTGGACAGCCCATATCTGTTCACAACGCTTGACAAGTTTTAATTTTGATCCTTATAATTAACTATTGTTTTTTCACTTTTGTCATTTGTTTTGTGATTACTTTCCTTTATTTAGGATCTTATAGTGATTTTTCCTTGTAAATATGGCATTTGTGCATCTTATTTTTATTTTTGAAAAAAATATAATTTTTGATTCGTCAGCCTTTTTTAATTGTGTTATTGATTTAATGTCTATTTTCCTTTTTTATCACAAATATGAAATATCAAGCAGAATCTCGTATTTATTTGTCCTCAACATTTCATTAGAGAATCATCTTTGAGAATCGAAAATTGATGCTGTTATTAATTATTATCAAAGCCTATATTGGCGTGCATGCTGTATCAGATTGTGGGGGTGGGGCTGACAAAATCAAAAGAGATCCACAAGCGTTTTTTAAATCTTACCCACGTGGAACTACTTTTTGCTCTTTTTTCGGCTGTAATATTATAGTTATGATTATAATTTTAGTTGTTTTAATTTTATCGGTTAAATGTGTCTGCATCAATTGAATACTCAATTATCTTAAATTAAGATTGAAAATATGCTTTTAGATACTTCAATCGTCACTATTAATAAACCCTAAAATGATAAACATTAAATTTGGAAAAAATATGGATTGGAGGATCCAAAACAAAAACTCAAACATAACCAACCTCATCAATTTAGAAATAATGCAATTTATATACTTCAAAACTCAAAAAATAATACTCTATTCAATCCATAATATAGGACACTTCAATTAATTCAAATGAAGCAAGAAACGACAGCTAACTCAATAAATATGTTCTAATTAAATTTTTTTTTTCACTTTTATCCTTATTAAAAAATGTGTTTAAAAATTTATTGAGTGGGTAAATTAGAAATGAGCATTAATTATAAGTACAAAACTGAAAAATAAGCATTAATTATCCTATAAATTACTTATATTATGGATCAAACTATTTTTCTTTAAGTGCCCTATATTGTTGATCGGTGGGAGTAGTTATTTACAATTTATAATTTTTGTTCAAAAGAAGCTACTCTCTTCAAAATATAGGTTTTCAAATTTCAATTATGCTCAGATTTCAAATGGGGCATTTAAAGGTGGTCCTACCATGGTCTCCAATCATAGAAGTATACTTTATTTGATTAATTGTTATTTTGGACTTTATGATTGCTTGAACTGTCAAGCCTAAGAAAGGTTGCTTCCTTCTTAATTATTCATATAATCTTATTTATAAATTATTTTCAAAATTTTAGCATATTTTATATGATTAAAAAAATCTCGTTAATTCAACCATGACATTTAATAAATTTTTAATTTTATCTTTATCTAATATACAGTACACCTTATATAAATAAAGTCAACATAATAAAAATTAAAGGGTAAAATGTTACATTTATATAAAAATTTTAATAATGTGACTTATAATTAAGATAAAAAAAAAAAACTTCTTTTTATCATGTACATCCGAGCAGAGGAGAATCTTATTCCTATGTAGAGAGAAGTCATTGGACATGCCACATTCTCAGGAATTGGACACCTTAAGATCAAGACTGTGTGAACGAAGGCGTTTTGTTAATTACTCTTACTCCACTTAAGCATGTACAAATGTCTTTTATTCTACATATAGTTTTTTTTATATACGTTATAAAGAGTTAAAATGTAAAAATATACATAAATTTTTGTCAAAAGTGTCCAATGTCATATGTTTTACAGGGGTGAAAAAATACCCATAAACATTTAAGACTAGAGTAAAAATGTCAGGACCATTAAATATAATCTTATATCCTTACCTTACATATGTATATGCAAAAATAGTATCGGCATCGCAATAAAAAGTAACAGTGTGAGGCTATATTTAACAGTCTTGACTATTTTTTTTACTACAAATTTGATTGTTTATTGGATTTTTTTGATCTATGAAAATATATGGTACTATACACACTTATATTAAAAGTTCATGGTATTTTTATACCATTACTTTAAATAATTTTTAGGTAATGAATTTTGCAATAAGAAATTTATGATCTATTTTCCTTGGTAATATAATATGAGAACAAGAGAAGTGGACGGGTGACGTGACAGTACTACTTGATGCGTGCTTTTGTCGCTAAAGCAATCAATTAATAATTAGGACAACCTACTAATGCAATAAAGTGGCAACCTAGGTCATTCTCCCAAGGAGCAATATGTGGGTTTTCTCTAGAATTGAATTTAGGTGATAAAAAATGCAATTGAATGAACCTAAATTAAAATGCAAGACTCCACTACCTAAATGCAAATGACTCTAAAATCTATATGAGAATGAAACTAACCTAAATAATGAACATGCAATATTTGGGGGTTTTTTATGAAAAATGAATTAAGATGCTAATCAAAAAGATCAAGAAAAAGTGAGACAAATAACAAAGGTTTAATTCAATTATGATGATGAAGGGGACAATTTAGGACTCATATGGATTTAACTTTCTTAGCCATTTAATTTATTAGACCAAAGGGAGATTCATGAAAAATTGGAATTAATAAACTTAATCACCTAATTAAGACATGGGAAACCCTCATGCTCAATAACACCTAATCCACTAGAAAACTCATAATGGAAAAAATGGTGGTTAATTAAATCCATTAAAAAACCAATCACAATTGCTTAAGATAATTTTGAAAATTATGTTTACAATTGCCTAATTAAACAATTCGACAATTAATCACCTAATTAAACAATCAAGAGATTAAACCCAAATTGACAATTAAATTAATAATGAAAACTTAATTAATAATTTAATTGACAATCAAAGGTTTGCAAACAAAAATCCCAATAATCATTTAAGAACAAAGCAAATCCGAAATATCAATTCAACTCAAATCAATAATAAGTCTACAATCTAAAACTAGATTGTTCTCAATTAACACAACCCAAAATCATTTAAAACTAAATAATCTTAAGTCTTGAATCAAAAAAATAAAAGAAAGACATTCCCTTATGATCTTCAAGTGTAAGCTCCTAGGCTTTAACTTTCTTCATGTTTCTCCTAAGTTGCCTCCCAAAAAAATTTAAGCTTCCATGAAATTCCTCTCTCCTTCAAACTCCAAATAGGTCACGGACATGAGTGGAATATAAAACTAATGAATAAATAAATGGAGAGTGGGAGGAGATGGAATAATGGTGATGGTGGACGTGGTAACTATGAGAAGAAACGTGTCCGTGTGGCGTGATGACCCAGCCTCCATTCAGCGTCCTTCAATCCTCCTCTCGTCCGTGCGTGTGCCTCAGCCTCTCTGCAAGTGCGCCTCAGCCTCTCCCCGTCTCAGCCTGTGAGCGCCCCGTCCTTCCGTTGGTGGCTAGGGTAATTAAAAAGGGTGGAGAAGGGAGCTTTTTGGGTATCAACTTGGGCCCATTAAAATTGAAGAAGCCCAATAATATTCAATTATCAGATTCTATTTTAGCTTCTAAGACAAATTCTGCACCGTAGGATCTTCTAATCTGCTTTTCCTTATCCTGCAAGAATCTAATAAAATCGTGATTTATCATATAATTGGAAATATTTTCCACCCACAAGATATTAATCAAAATAATAATAAATTAAGCTCAATAATATCATAATCAATTCAGATTTATATTATTCCTATAATTAGCTAATAATCTAAATATTATCTAATAAATCTAAATTAGTTTAAAATAATTTTTAAAATAAATAAATAAAATAAAATAAAATATATTAAAATTATGATTTATCACTTCTACTTCATGAAATTTCACTATATAATTCCACCTTTACCAAGCAAGCTTCGTGCGTCGCACACGATCGTCTCATTATCTTCCTTCAACCAAACACAATCACACGCATTGGGGTCTTCACTTCTCTTCATTCTCTGACCCAAATATGGTGGTCTCTTCAGAACCGCACACCACCACCACCACATGTCTCCGATCGACAAGGTCCTTCGCCGTCCAACTCATCACCGGGCGGTGGTTCATGATATTCTCATCCTTCCTCATCATGTCGGTCTCCGGTGCCAGCTACATGTTTGCTCTTTTCTCTCGTGACATCAAGTCCGTCCTCGGCTACGACCAATACACCCTCAACCTCCTCGCCTTCTTCAAAGACCTCGGCTCCAGCATCGGCATCCTCTCCGGCCTCCTCAACGAGGTCACGCCGCCGTTCGTCGTCGTCTCCGTCGGCGCCATCCTAAACTTCTTCGGCTACTTCATGATTTGGCTTGCGGTCAACCGCAAATTCCCCCACCCTCCCTCCGTCCCCCTCATGGCCTTCTACATCTTCATCGGAGCCAACTCCCACTGCTCCACCAACACCGGCGTCGTCGTCACCTCTGTCAAAAACTTCCCCGGCTCCCGAGGCATCGTCATCGGAATGCTCAGCGGCTACCTCGGCCTCAGCGCCGCAATCATCACTCAATTATATTACGCTTTCTATGGAAACGACTCAAAGTCTCTTCTTTTGCTCATGGCTTGGCTTCCCACAACAACTTCTTTTTTGTTTCTTCCAGTCATAAGACACCATAAGGGCCTTCAACAACCAAACGACACCAAAAACTTCTACAAGTTCGTCTATTTATCTCTTCTTCTCGCAGGTTTTCTTCTCATCATCATCATCCTCGAAAAATGTCTCAAATTCAACCAGAACGAGTATTATCTCTCCTCTTCTTTCATGCTTCTCCTTCTAATCCTTCCCGTCGTCGTCGTAATCTCCGAGGAGCTTAACCTTTGGAGAGCCAAGAAACAACAAGAACCACAGAAAGTAGTGTTAACCATAGCCACAGAAAAACCCAAGCTTGATGGGTACGAGAATACGACGAAACACAGAGAAGAAGCTTCTTCTTCTTCGTCTGGGTCATGTTCATGGTGGAGGAACATATTCAGAAAGCCAGAAAGAGGCGACGACTATACGATTCTGCAAGCCATTCTAAGTCTAGACATGGCGATTTTGTTGTCTGCTACAATTTGTGGTCTTGGAGGAACATTAACAGTGGTGAACAACCTGAGCCAAATGGGTACGGCTTTAGGTTACTCACCACATAGCATAACAACTTTCGTGTCACTAATGGCGATCTGGAAATATCTGGGTAAGATAGCACAGGGTGTGGCATCGGAGTTCATGGTAACAAAGCTAAAATTTCCTAGACCCTTCATGCTAACTTTAATTCTGGTCATTTCATGTGTGGGCCATCTTCTCGTAGCATTCAACGTCCCAAATGGACTGTACGTGGCATCAATAATTATAGGGTTTTGCTTTGGAGCAAGCTGGCCTATACTTTTCACCATTATTTCTGAGCTTTTTGGACTCAAATATTACTCGACGCTTTATAATGTTGGGTCGGTCGCGAGCCCGATCGGGTCGTATTTGATGAGTGTGAGGGTGGCTGGTTATTTGTATGATAAGGAAGCTATGAGGCAGTTGGCTGAGAAGGGTTTGAAGAGGAAGGAAGGAGAAGAATTGAACTGTAATGGGAATGGGTGTTATAGATTGGCCTTCTTTATTATTACGGGTGTGACCTTGTTTGGGGCACTTGTGTCCTTAATTTTGGTGGCTAGGACCAGAATCTTTTACAGAAGTGATATTTACGAGAAGTTTAGAGAGAAGGAAGAACATATTAATAATCAAAATAACGAGACGGAAATGGGTGTGGTGGCTCACAAACAAGATGGACCACCAAGTGCAAATTGAATATGCATGGAGGGCACTTTTGCAAAATTATTCACATGCTTTAATTTCCATTAGTGTCTGTACGTAGATCTTGAACGACGGTACTACAAGTATATAGTTTAACATATCAATAAATTATTGCCTTTTAAGTCTTTTGTCTTCGACCTGGAGTTCCTTTTTCTTTAATTTGATCTTTTTAATATATGTTCCAAGGAATTGCCGAACAGGTTATTAATTAATATTGGGAGAAAGACACACAGATGGATACTAAATATTGAATTTTGTAGTAAATTAAACTATATAAATGCCCATAACTTTTTAACAAACAACATCTTATTAAAAAATCAATTTAGATAATTGTTTTAAAACTTTTGTTCTTGGAGAAGAGACGTTTTGGCAGCTGCTGCCAGCTATGGTCGTCACATATAATGTGGTGTCTGGATAAATGAAAATTTAAAAAGTAAACATTATAAAATTTTATCGGTTAAATGTGTCTGCATCAATTGAATACTTAATTATCTTAAATTAAGATTGAAAATATGCTTTTAGATACTTCAATCGTCACTATTAATAAACCCTAAAATGATAAACATTAAATTTGGAAAAAATATGGATTGGAGGGTCCAAAACAAAAACTCAAACATAACCAACATCATCAATTTAGAAATAATGCAATTTATATACTTCAAAACTCAAAAAATAATACTCCATTCGGTCCACAATATAGGGCACTTCAACTAATTCAAATGAAGCAAGAAAAGACAGCTAACTCAATAAATGTGTCCTAATTGAATTTTTTTTTTCACTTTTACCCTTATTAGAAAATGCATTTGAAAATTTATTGAGTGGGCAAATTGGAAATGAGCATTAATTATAGGAACAAAACTGAAAAGTAAGCATTAATTATCGTATAAGTGACTTATCACTCTAATCCTATTTATAAGTCCCTTTTAATTAATTCTCACATATCAAGAAGAGTTAGTTAACTCATTAACTATAGATTAAATTTCCAATTTTGCCCTTATCTATGATTGATTTCAATAGTCAACACAAATAAATTTCTTTTGTTTATTGTAATTAATAGGGGTAAAAAGGTACAAAATGCATTTACTACCCTGAAAATGGACTTATAAATAGGACCAATCTTAAAAAGTTTCATTTTTTTAAGATCGGTTATTTATTAAAAATCAGTCTTAAATATTAATTTTATAACCGGTTTTGTATAACAACCGGTCTTAAAACTGACCTAAATTTCACCTCGCACCTAATTTCAACTCTAAAATATGAAACTCAAGCATATCTTGCAAACCCCTCCCTTGGTTTGTGGTAGCTCCTCCTTTCCGCTTCTCTCCTCCGTCTTTAACCTTCGCAGCCGTCAACGCAGATCTATGGTTGAATACATTACCGTAAGGCTAACGTCATTTGTGTTCTCCAATTGGTTTCTTTCTCAAGCTCATTTTTATTGTCAGGTCTGTGTTTCAATTGTCAGGCCTTCAATTAAATTAATGGTTTCGTTTTTGGGTATTTTATTGAAATTGTGAAATGACTTGGCCTCCATTTTCTTTGTTCAATTCTTGCACAAGTCGTCAGCCCACTTTTCGAGAAGCGTCCAAAGAAATTCAAGATCGGAGGTGCATTGCCTCCTAAGAGAGACCTTACTTGATTCGTAAAGTGGCCAAACACTGTTCAAATCCAGAGGAAGAAGAGGTATGAAAAACTGACTGAAGCTCAGGATTCGTGATTGTTTAATCTTGACTCTGGTTTTTCTTCTTTTATATCGTTCAAAGTAAAAGCCTAATTGGGACTTTCAATTTGTATTTTACTAGAATCTTTCTTCTGTGGACCTGGGTGTATTTTGCTGCCGTTAATTATTCTGAAGAGTTTTACTATATGCATGTGTCTGAGGTTAATATCCTTTTGCTGTTACTGAGAGGATACAATAACTGAAAAAAAAAAATGTATCTTGATGTCCCTGAGAGTTACATTAGCAGTAAGATTATTTGATTTGAATTTGGTATATGAGGACTAGCTTGTGCTTGCCTAGCTTAAGAAATGGATGCATAGATTTTCTAGCAAGAGAGGGACATCAAGATACTTTTAAAATGGTTCTAGTATTAGATGTAATGAATGGTTGTTTTAAGAATTTACTTAGAAGAGTTGCAATGGTAAGTCCAAGATTAATTATTTCAAGCCCTCTGGAACTCAAAAAAAAAAAAAAAAAATCCATCTTATCTTTTGTGCTACTTGATATTTATACTTGTTAATTTTGTTATTTCCATAATTTGGTTTTGCCCCATTTTGCCCTTTCCCGTAAGCTTATAATGAAATCTTCAGTCCTTCATCAATTGATTTTAATTTATCTTAAATCATCACTATCCTTAAATAGTGTCCTTAAAGTGAGGAAAATGAGTCGTCCTACTGAGGGTGCTTCAGATCCAACTAATGTTAATCAAAGCGAGCCTAGTAATGCTCTGAGCGAGGAATAAAGTGAGCCACGTAACCAGCCCATACGACGAAGGGGTAGGAGAGGAACCCGATTGAGAGACATTCCCCTTAATCGGAATATCGGGGAAAAGATTTTGATTGAGTTTGATAGATATTGGAAACAAATCGGGCCTAATGCAAGCCGGTATAGGAGTTTTGTCAGCCTCCTAGCTTGGAACAAGCCTAACATCTTGATAGAGCAGTAGAGAAATGTGGATAAAAGTGTGCAACGACATATTTGGGAAACTATCCAGCTCACTTACGAAATTCCTGAGAGTGAAATCTTGTATAACAAGACAATGACGTATTGTGATGAACGCTGGAGAAAGTTTAAGACAAGTATAACCAATAATTACGTGCATATCGAGGTGGAAGAAGGTCAGCCTTGTCCTAATCCATGCGACCGGTATTCTTATATTGACGAACACACTTGGCAAGAATTTAGACGGCTTCAGACTACTCCAAAAGCATTGGTGAGTTGACTTATTTTGCATATTATTTACTTATGAATTGTGAATCATCTTTATTGAATATAACCTTAAGTTTGATTTCTTATTTGCAAGAAAAAAGGAAAAAGGCTCAAGAGAGTGGTAGAAAAAATGATTGCCCCCATACAATATCTCGTGGGGGTTATGTGAAGGACAAAAAAGACTTGTTGGCGGCAAAACGGAAGAGATTGGAAGAAGCATCTCAATCTGATTCTTCTATTCTTCTTTCTCCACAATCTCTAATATGTTGCGAAGAGAAGTGGTTGTTCGCTCACCAAAAGAGGAGCGGGTCTTATACGAGTAAACAATCTTGTATAATTGGTGAGAAAATTGTAAGTATTGTTGTTGTTATTAATTATTTAATAAACAAATTTCATTACTAACATTTGTCATTTGTGTTTTACAGGAGGAGCTTCAAAAAAAACAAGCCAAGGGATCATTTAGGTCGGATGGGAGAAATGACATCCTGACCATAGCTACAGGAAAACATGAGCATCTCGACCTTATTAGGGGGTTGGAGGAGGGGTGGCATAAGGGATTACTTTGGAGCAGCCCCCGCCATTCCTCAAGTGCGGTGACTAGGGAGGATATGGAGCATATGTTGGCTAATGTGAGGGAGGAAGCAAGGGTCGAGGTAGAAGCATCGTTTGATGCACGATTTGAAGAAAGGTTCAGCAAGATAAAGGAGGAATGGATTATCATGGCGAGCACAAGACAGGATACCAATGCTCTCCAGGCACATTCCTTAAACCCTAAACAGAGCACTAAAGGGAGTTGTATTGGTCAGTCATTAGAGAGTGCTGGAAAAGAAATTGGTGAGCCTTGTGACCTGTTTATGGAGGATCCTCTCAGACGATTAGTTGCACGGGGGACCGTGCACAACTTGGGATCAAATGTCCACCTCCAAGAAATAAAGGATGGTCAAGTTAGAGTGACAGTTGAAGAGGTGATTGTTGTAGATGTACCACTCCCTATCCCCGCTGATGACCTCAAAATTGTAAGCGATGTCCTCAACTCTTTCATCTTGTAGCCAAAAAACCTTATTTCTGATTGAACTGAAGAATCCCCGATCACATCCTCGCTACCTACACCTCCCTCCACTCAAGATGTTTCACAGCCTCCATTGAATTTCATGCAGCGAGTGATTCTGATTGCATATGATACGTCTTTTCGAACAAGAGATTGGCCTACTAAGTCAGCTGTTGGCAAGTCAGGAGTGCAATGCTATCTTGAGAAGGATGATTTAATGTCCCTGGTAGCTCCTCAACAACAGCTTACGGTTTCGATTGTCCAACTATTTTTAATGTAAGTATCTTCTCCAATTGGAAGTAAATATTTTACAAATTATGCCGTTAAACTTTGATTTATGTGCTTGCATTATTGTAGGTACATGCATCGTAGGTTGATTTCCTCCTGCAAAACCGATAAATTTGGATTCCTATGCCCTGTTCAACTTCGCGACAAAGGGACCACTATTGCTATCAGATACACATACTTATCACATAGGTTTAGTGAAACCCCAATTGAGTGTTTCTTGGCTCCATATGTGCATGGGTAAGAAACAAATTTTATATTTCATAATATACATAATGTTTTATATTTGCTTAAAAGTTTTCCCTTTTTTCAGTGATCATTGGCAATTGGCTATTTTATGCAAGAAGAGTTATACTGTCATCCTCTTATGCTGCCTCTACCACAACAAGCCAATTAGTGAATTGAAGAAAACCATGAACTCGTAAGTTTTTTTGTATTATTAATTACCTTTCGTGTGCAAAATTTATAGAATTTGTGTAAAATAAGTAACTTTTGTGATTTTGATGATATAGGGCTATACGAACATTCCTACACACTGCTTGTGGTAAGCATACTCGTGACCTAAAAGACCCTACATGGATCTTGCCAAAAGTTAGTTACATATTGGTTTGTTTTAATAATCTATTCAATAATAAGTCATGCTTTAATTTTATACTTGTTTTAATGATATCCTATTATTTTCAAACCTGTAGGCAACCACGGGGGTCCAACTTGTGTGGATTGTATATTCTGAGGCACATTTATAATATTATTACCCTAGGCACGACAGAATTTACTCAAGAGATAAATGTATATATATTTCAAAAATTTTGTATTGCTTTTATTCTTTTTTAATTAAGTTAGCAAGTTAATGTTTTGCCTAGCTTTTGTGTTTCAGATGTTTGATCTTGCTGACACTTTTCCAGCAGAAGATATTGATCACATTTGCAGTTGTTGTGCTAAATTCATTTATAAACTTTTACAACAGTTAGTTCTTGTAAAACAGGGGAATTTTTTGTATATATTGAGGAATTTTTCTTCCTTCAGCTTTTCTGCAAAACTTGTTGGTTGCATGAATTGACATGTTTGTTGTTTTTGTGAGGATTATGTGAAATCATGCATTTATATATGTGAATCTGTTTGAGACATGTCATTGGCCTGCATGTGTTTTAAAGAATTATGCATATATATATATATATATATATATTATGATTTTAAACAACACATTACATGAGGATGAAGGCGCATGTTATGTTATAAGTTCCTAATGAGAAGGTTAAAGAAAAAGGAAATGGTAAGTAGAAGCAAACTGAACATCTAATGGCACTTAATAAGTATGGCATTGGAAGTAGTAATTCTATGATGTGTTTTGATTACTAACATAATCAAAGACAATTAAAAAAAATTATAATACTTTTAAGACCGGTTATATATATAACCAGTCTTAGAAGTTATTTTAAGACCAATTTTTAAGACCATCGGTTTTTTCATATAACCGGTCTTAAAATTCAAATTTTAAGACCGGTTTTATATACAACCGATCTTAAAAATAACACTTTTAAGATCGGTTATATGGAAAATCGGTCTTAAAAATGTTTTAGTATTCCCTAAATAAGAGGTCTTTTAAGACCCGTGCTCATAAAAACCGGTCTGAAAATTGGTTTATTTTAAGACCGGTTATCAATACAACCGGTCTTAAAAATGTGACTTTTAAGACCGGTTATCAAACTTTTAAGATCGACTGTATCTAGACTTGATCCAAAACTAGTCTAAAAATTTAATTTTAACCAATTTAAAAAGTCATTTTTCCACTAGTGGTCTTTCTTCTATTAATAGTTATGAATAGGCAAACTATTCTCTGACACGTATATTCATCAAATAATAACATCATTTACGAGGCTACATAAATAGTATTCCCTCCGGTTCTAATTATAGAACATATTTACCTAACTTTGGAGAAATTAAGGATAATAGTTAAATTAGTTAAATTTATTTATTTTTCAAAAATGCCCTTATTTAATAGGGGTGATTTAGGAATACTACATGAGTTTACCATGAGGCAATTCAACCGTTATCTAAATCAGTATTCTCTCTCCACCTCTCTGTGTTTACTTTCATGGTATTTTATCTGATGTATGTTTGATATTTCATGGTACCGCACATCAGACGAGGCAATCCAACCATTATCTAAAGCAATGGGGGTATTTTGGGAAGAAATTGATAAAAATTAAAATTTTGTCCTATAATTAGGACCAAGATCAACTCTCAAATATTGTCCTATAATTAGGACCGGAGGGAGTACAACATACTATACTACGTGTTCACATGTGTGTATAGGGCAAACCAAGATGCACAAGGCGATAAGCGAAGAGTTTTTTTTCCCTACTAAGTATGGGTATCCTCCTATTCAATAAGAATTAAATATAGACACTTCTCCTAATAAGAATTTAAATCTTGATTTACTACGTTATGATAGACTAACCCTTTCCGTTGAACCTAACCCATTAGTAAATGAAGAATTTTTTGCAGTCTGATATTCTTGTTAGTAAGACTGTTAGCTAGCGGGCTGTTAGCTTGTGCATTTATATTTGGTAGCTGACCCCAATTATATATATCCGATAATAATTACAAAAAGTCCCCCATGTATGCTTATTCATTTGGACATAGTGCATTAATTGAGGTCAAACAATGCAGGAATAAATATGGGACATATTCCTTATTTTGGTTTGTTAATACGTTAATATACATATATATTATACTTTTACGAAAATAAAAAAAAATATGATGATTCCAGCCAACTTTAAGTTGACTTTGGAATTCTGGCATTGCCGGGTCAATGAAGGAGTTCACTAGGGAGTACCATCACTAATAGCCTTACCCATACGTTAATGGATAAATGCTTTGAAGACAAATTCACAAGTGCCTTTGATTTTTCCTTTGAAAAAAGAGAAAGGAAAACAAGTTTAGATGCTTTCAAAGGTACTAGCCAGTTGTTTTGAAAAGAAAAACAACAACTTCGTACGAAACAAATCAACATCAGAATTTTAATTTGTGTGCGGATTTGCATATGCATGCAATTATAGCTTGAACTTAAGTGGTGACGTTTCAAAGTAAGGCTGTTGCATGCAATTTAATGCAGTAGAATATACTATTTTTTATCCTAAATATATGAATTAGTAACAAGGTTTATACTTGGATTCTAAATATTAAACTTCAATTTATTTCGTCATTGAAGACTTCCCCACAAATTACACTAATTAAGTGTATAAAGTAAATGGGTTTTCATAAGGTATATAGTTCTCATGTAAGTGATGATTAAAGAGGGTGTTTTAAGAAAATCAATGCAAATTTTTATAAATAACTTTTACTTGACTAATTTCTTTTAATCTATACAAGTTAGTAATTAGCTTTTAAATTAAGAATCAGATAGAGAGGGCATGACTTCGATCTCTTGAGGGTGCACAATCCCATTGTCAAAAGATGCATTGGCAACCTAAGTAGCGTAGTGTCCATTGGGTTTGACTATTCATGTTTTGTTGACTTCCAAAATATTGATTCTTTATATAGATTTAAAAAAGTTTTAAACTAGTTCTAGCATTTGTTTAATGTTATCATTCATCAAATACTATTTCTGGTTCTAAATATGTAAGGCACAGACTCGATGAGTATAATTACTCCATCTGTATTAAATACAAGTGATATTTTAAAAGTCTTATTTTTCTTTATACAAGGACTTTCATAAAATTCCAATTAAATTGATTTGGAACGAGACCCTTTGTACACTGGAAAAGAAAAGCAATACAAAGCAAGAAACTAGGAAGCAGTCGCAGTTAAGAATCACATCAGCCACTATAGTATAAAGATTTGCAAGTTGAAGGTTTCATTTAATGTTCTCTTCGCGCAAGAGAATCTGCCATAAGGTTATTATTGATGTCTATAACTTGAAACTCAACTCGTCAATTCTATTGAATCATGTTTTTAATATCTAAAAGCACAGCCTAATCATCATGTGTTTTAGGAACCTCATTCATGACTAAGTTTATTGTCTCAGTGGAGTCACTCCTCAAAATTATATTCTTTACACCCTAATTTCAAGCTCTCTTTTTAGTTCCGCTAAGCGTCCCTCAGCTGTGAGATGGGACCCGCTGCATATTCTTTTTTCCCCAGAAAGACCCTTTGCTTTTTCGAATGGGCGTTCACATATGCACATAAAGGACAAAATTAATTAAAGCCATTCAACAGCCCAGTCATCGCTCTTAAATGCGTATATATTTTGATCAACTTGTTTCTTTTCCCCAGTTTGCAACCTAGACTAGCTAACCACCCAACTAGGTTTTGTCCCTTATGGTCGTAGACTCGTATTTGATGGGACTAGCTAGAGGTCGAGTAATTAATTTTTCCCAGCGGTCACAAAGAAAATGACCCAAATAAAATTAATTACCCCCTTAAAAGATTTTTTGCAAGCTACATTCTCCGCTTCAAAATATAAAACGTTAACTACTTCACACCAATCATTGATAAAATTTATCTATTTTATATTTATTAAAAAAATATGATTTTCATTCATAAAGATTGGTCTAATTGGTGAAGGGATTGACTCATAATTATAAGGTTATGAGTTCAAATCCTACTAATATAAGGACTTTGTGAGTGATTTTTAAGTATTTTTTATAAGTACTTTTTAAGTCTAAAGACATATCCTGACTCTAATAAACCCTATGAGTCAACTCACCTAATCATTTTATTATTAAAAAAAAGGAATATAATATTCAAATATATATTTATTATCTGACGCACCTTTATGTCTTTTACGGATAAAAGTGGGAAATAATTATTATTTACTCTATCAATCTCTTATGTTTTGGACCCAGATTTCTTTCTAAAACAGGAGGGAGTACTTGACCAGGTGTTTAATTATTTATCCTTCAACTTCACACAAGGTTTCATTTTGGCTTCTTAATTTTACAAATTGATTTTTAAATCATCCAATCCTAACACAATTAGTTTTATTAACAAAAAATGTCAACATTAAAATTTTAAATGTTGACAAACATTCTTGAATACTAATATGATGGTTTAATTTTGTAAAATAACAATGATGGACACAAAAATTCATTATTTTAGACTTATGGCATTAGGGTTTGAGGATTGAAAAGATATTGATAAAATTTAAGGACCAAATTGTAACATTGCATAAAATTATAGGATTAAAGTTATACTCTTGCCTAAATTTTTAAGGTTGTTCCTATTAAAAAGTTTTTGCATAATGTGAGATCACTACTATAGAAATCGCGACACATGACGGTTATTAATTGTAATATACTTCACAGTTTCGAATTGTTATATATATAGGCGTTATATTTGCTTTGAGCAGATAAATTATAGTTCTTAACCGTTATTTATTCTTGAACTATTATAACGGTTATACGATAACACCCGTTATATATTGAGATTTGATGAGGCCATGATATACCCATTGCTGTGATAATAATTGACGGGCACACTTGAAAAACCGTGATAATATAAGGTAATGCTTACATAATACATAATGGTCTAATTTTAACAACCGTAATTTATTTAGTAGCCTAAATAATGATTCTTTTGTAAAAACCGTAACTTTTAATAACACTATATAACAATCTCACATAGACAACTGTTACTTATTTAGTACAAGGATAACGGTTCCTAACTAAGAACTGTGAACTTTTATTATACATGGCAGTTTTTATATAATAACTATGATGTATGGTTGTGAGACTTTTCAAGTGAGAGTTTTTGAACTAATTGGACTATACGGTATATAATAGAAACAATACCTCCCACATCGAGTTTCTATATAATATGTGATAGATCAAGGCATTCTAGACTTTTAATTGCTGATGATATTCTTGATTTTACTTATAAACTGTGTCTCTTCACAAGAATTAACTTGAGAAAGCAATGTGGAAAAAAACCTACGAATATCTGTATTAATTGCTGATGATATTGGTGTTTTTACATATATATGGATGATATTCATCTTTTTTTCACCAATCCGTTACTTTCCTGGCATAATTGTTGATGAGACACAAAGTATAGGTGATGAACACTTATATTATGAGATAAAAGTCAAGAGTGAGATTAATTCAAGCTACAAAGCCAAGAAAATCTTGATTCATCCCATATTGCATGACTACTCAATGTGGGAAGTATTATTCTATCTGTAACATCGTTTATTTTTAAGCATAAATATCAAGTTCAGAAAAAAGTTATTCAAAAAAAATTACAATTGAAACACCTCCTTACAATAATTATTTCGAATATACAGACAAATGTGTGGAAATATATATCTTATTATTGAAATAAGTAATATATTATAAAAAAAATGCTTCTAGCATTTTGAACATTACTATATTAATTTATTATTAATTTTTTTAAAAAATTATTTTAATAGGGGAAGACAAACCCTAACCATACTCTTATAAAATCTCTCTTTTTGCCTCTCACCTTAAGGACCCACTCACAGTCTCACAGGTTCAATTTTTTTCTCCTCTTCATTTCTCTTCTCCGTGCTATCTACCTTCAATACAGTCCAGCAATGTATTGTCAGTCATTCTTCTTGCCTTTTTTCTGGGGAGAATCCCTAAAAAAAAATTTTAGAATTTGAAAAATGATAAATGAGTTTTTATACTAAGAATTGATTAGAAAATATCAAAACGTGATAAGGAATTCTTAATTTTTTTTTTGAGAAATGATTTATTTGTCATTTCTCAATTTTCAGATTTTTTTTTAGAGATTCTCTCTTTTTTCTTTCCTCTTAATTATTCTATCATATTTTTATTAAATTTATTATAATAATAATAATATCTTTATAATATATTAAATCTAAACAGATGAAATCTCAAACTAACAATCAAATTTTAAAAAAGGATGGTCGCTTTCCTTTCCGAAGCCGGACTCTGTTACGTGCGCTGTCTGTATATATATATTTTTTTATTTCTTCACACCAATTCCCATTGCTTCTTACTGTAGCGTGTTTGTGAGTTTATATATATATATATATACACATATATACATACACATTTTATTTCATTCTTCAGGCTCATACCCCTTTTCTCTATATTACTGTTGGTTTTATTTCTTCATTACGCCACCATTTTATCCCAATAACCCATTTGTGAGAGGGAGTGTGTGAATATTGTTATATCTAATCAGCTATTCTCCAAGTTACTCCCTTTCCAACAAAGCGCCTGGGTGTGAGGAACCGTTTCAGCACCTATCCTCATGCGCTTGTCCATATTTAGATCTAGACGGTTTAGATTTAATTTTTTTAAAATTGATGATTTTTGAATAAAAAAAATCATTTTTTGAGAAACTGTTAGTTAAGAGATTATCTTTATTTTAGATTCTGCACCTATTAAAATAATTTTTTAAGAAAAATTAAAAATATAAAATTTTATTGAGCCTATTTCACAATTATTTTTCTCTCTTTGTTTCAGTTTTTTTTCCTTCCTTTTCTTCCTCCAGCAAGTTTTATAATATTACCGTATAAACAGTGCAATTCCTCTTCTATCATTGCTCAATTCCTGTCTGGTTTGTAATTCATTTAAAATTGATCTCTCCTTTTTAAAACACACACGTGCAGTGCTTCATATATGCCCTCTCATAAATTTGTAACCATATATTTAAAACACATACACATGCCTACATATATGTATAATAAATCATAACTTTAGATTTTCTTAGGAATGGAATGAAAAGGGTAGCTTTAAGGGTCTGTTTGGTATGGGGGATTTGGAGGGGAAGGAAAATTTTTACAAGTTAGATTTAAAAAAAATTGGAGAAGTGGGGTTATAAAATTTTAATCTAGAGATAATGTAAGATAAATGAGTAATAAAAATAAATTTAAAAATTTTAACCCTATTTTTCTTTTTTTTTTAAATCTAATTCAACAAAATTTTCCCTCCGTCCACTTCCCCTCCTCTCCTCTCATACCAAACAAGCCCTAATGCTATAGATTAGTCTTTGAGTGGGCTTATTATATCCTTAAAGTAACTCTAAAATAGTTTTGAGTTATATATTAGATAGATATTTGTATTGGTAACTTTGTAGAATTTCATTTAGAGCTTTGGAGCAACTTTATATGATTACATGTGAGCTAAGGAGTATATGCTAACTCTGAATATTCTCCCATGTACTTATGAATTGTGTATGATTGTGAATGACTATCTTTTGTATAAAAATAATGGATTGAATTATATGAATATGTGTATGTATTGTAAATTCTCAAGTAAGTAGTATTACAAGTAAATTTCTTTATAACTCACTTTATTCACATAGTTAATAATTGAATTATAATTAATGTACTGTTGGATTATTGTTTTCTTTTAGGCATGTTTGAATATATAATGATATTTGATATGAAAGGAAGTATGATTTATTGTACATTATCTTTTAATGATAGTATATTTATTGATGATTGAATATAACTATCATGTTGATTGCATTTGTGATGGGTTAGAGTAAGGAGGAATTTGTATGGTAAGATTCTTTACCACGTGGTATGCCATCACTCAGTGTATAGTGGATGGTACTTGTTAGGGCCCCTTCTTCCATGCTTTCCTTTAGCCGGGATTGTATTGTAGCCGTGGGACATATGACATCTCCTTAGTTGTGTTCTTTGACAGAGCGGAGCCATAGTCCAGACTTAAGCCCTACACCTTTAGCCGACTGTATCTTGAGAACTAATGAGCTTGGGACAATTCAATCAAATATATGAGTTTCTATTGCATTATGTGTTAGCCTATGGCTCCAATCAGCAGAATAAAGATGGACAGTGATACAAGGGAGGTTGCATCTTGCATATTGTATAATTGTATATTATATGTTGTGATGAAACTATAGATTGACATAATGATGATTAATTTGAAATTGTTTTGTAAGAGGTTTATGATACATGCAAATATATGTATTATCAGTTCTTTCTTTTAAATCATATGTGGTTTGCTTGTGAATGGTAGAAACCTTCAGTAGTTATTGAGACATGGAATCTCATCCCTATATATTAACATATGTTAGGTGATTATTCTAGTAGGGAGCAAAGGAATATACCTATGGAGTGAGTCTCGAAGGCTCTCTTGTGCTCCCGGAGCACATGTTATGTCATTTTATTCGACATGACCCTAAGACTTTCACATTTTATTTTGTTTACTGAAATATTTTAGGGATTTAATTTGACACTGTGATGTGAGTTTTATTTGAACGGATTATGTATTTTGATGATTTGGATGTTGAACATCCTTATTGGCGATTTTTGAAATACTTTGGTTTAAGTATTTGGTTGTTTGGTTTGAGGTGTTACACTATTAGATAGAGTCGAGACCAAGTAGCTCAAAAACTCTCACATTGAAGAGTCTAGGACTGATCACAATGTTGAATTTTAGAGCTGTTAACTTGGTGCCACCTGCTTAATACAAAAACAGGAAAGGAATATTCGATCAGCAATAATGGGTTTTCCAAAAAAATATAAGTTCACAAAAGCAATTTAATGTCACATTGAATGCTTTATTGCATCTTGGTACAATTGAATTAATTTATTCATCACATCCCTAATAATCATTTCAAAATAACTTCTGGAGATATGAATAGTTTCAAGAAAGGAGGTATTTGTTTATGAATCTATATCTCCACAAGTGACCTCAAAAAAGATCAATAAAGTGGGAACCTTCAGTTAAAGCAATGGGTTGACAACTTCCTGTAACAGGAAAGGAACATTCGATCAGAGTATAATATGGTTTTTAAAAAAACATAACTTTACAAAAGCAATTTAATGTCACCTTAAATGCTTTATCGCGTCTTGGTACAACTAAACTAGTTTATTCAACACATCCCTTTTGATCTTTTCGAAGTGACTTCCAAATATATGGATACTTTCAAGAAAGGAAAGATATTTGTTTAGGGATCCATATTTTCAAAAAATCACTTCGAAAAAGATCAAGTGAGTATGAACCATGAATCAAAGCAATGTGTTGACAACTTCCTGTAACAGGAAAGGAACATTTGATTAGGGCAATACTGGGGTTTCCAAAAATATATAATTTCACAAAAGCAATTTAAGGAACATTCGATCAGAGTAATAATAGGTTTTACAAAAAAAATGTAATTTCACAAAAGCAATTTAACATCACCTTAGATGCTTTATCTAGGCGTGACTTCACAAAGTCAGCCCAATTGGCTAGGGCTCACAAATGAAAACAACTCACACGACTGTTGCTAAGAAGTTGGACGAAGGCTTTTATATTGGGGTATTCAATTGAACACAACTCCTGACAACCAAAAAACACAACAGGAGTCATAGAGTTAGGATATTGGTGGGTTTCGTTCGAACAAACTAAGTGACAAGTGTATTTTTTTCAGACGTTTAAATAGAAGAGGAATGGTAGGGTTTTTTGGGTTATCGTGCCTAAGACTTTATATCACAGTTTGCCAAAAGAATTGTTATTTATTTGTTTACATTTATCATGGTTTTTTCTTCATAACCGTTATGTAATTCACTTTTTTTTATATGATATTCTAATAAGTGACAGGTTTTACTTAATAATCGTTATATATTTTCACTTTTTTCTAAAAATATTTTGGTGGTTCATTATGCAAGCACCATTTTTTACAAACAAAATAAAAAAAAAACAGAAAAGCAAAGTTTATAAACAAATTAAAAATAAAAAGTTATAGAGATGTTTTAAGAATCTGATGTATCATCATATTCTTCCTTCTTCAGTAATTTGTCCACCTTCTAGTTCAAAGAATGAATGAAAGTGGTAAGTTCCTTCAAGCACTAGTCCATGCGTCTTTGCTCACGTAGGTAAACCTGAACCATATGATAGAGCTTGTAGATCGTGTGGACAAGCCCTTCAATGCTTGCTGCTGAAGGGAGTTCACTTTCTGTTTGTCCTGAGATGATGAGACAGTAGTTCTCTTATGTTTGTCCATAAGTTTAGTGAAGATGTTGGCTATGAGAAGTTGAAATAGAAGTGGAGTTCAGTTTTTGGACATTTATATAGAGAGGGTTTCGTGGATTATCGAGCCATCCCATCCTTTATAAATGATGATGATTGGTTTTTAATAACCGTTATTAATTTGTTTAGGACAGATCGTTTATAAGTGTTACTGACGGTTATTCTTTTATGACGATCGTTAAGAATGAACAGCATAAGAACCGTTATTTATTTTATTTCATGACGGTATTTTTTTAAGAACAATTGGATATATTCTTTTTTTTACAAAATATTTAAAAAATACAAAATGATAAAAAAAAAAAAAGAACAATGGCGAGTAGCCTGATGAACTGATAAAATCACAAGTCTACTCATCACCAGAGGATTGACCAAGATCATTATTAGGATCATGACCAATCCTATATTCATTAAGTATGAGATTGACCTTCCGGTTCATACTGAAGAGGTATCTAGAAAGTCTCCTCACGGCATGGTCAGCCTGTTGTGCATGCCGCAACATTGCTTCTGGTTAAGTTATCATAGGATGTGGAGGCAGAGGTAGCGGTGGTGTTGGGGGAGGAGAAGCATGAGATTGAGGTTGAGGAGGAGGTGGAGGATGATGCTAAGAGTTTTGTGGCATGTCTTCCAAACGGTGTTTCATCTTGACGATTGAGCTGGAGAACAAAGAGGGGGACGATGAATAAAACGTAAGAAAAACATATGGAAATGTGGAATTTAAATAATACACATCTGGAAGGGACGTGTAAAAACCATCATTGCACATGTTGGAAGTTGAAAGGGTAGGGCATAATAAAAGGGTACTTGGTTTATTCTCATGATGACCATCAACTGATGATAACGAGGAGGTAGGCACCCAAGAGTCAACATGAGGAAGAGGAAAGGTTTCGAAAGCTTTAATTAACGTTTATTAAGTTAGAACAGTTAAGTATATTGGTAAGACTGCTTTACAATTCTTAATAAGTTAGAACTGTTAAGTATGTTGGCAAGAATACTTTACGGTACTTAATTAATAATCATGAATTATTAACTTGTGTTTTTTACGCTTCATCTCCCTTCGATCTGATGATGAGAATGAGGATGAAGATGATAAAGAGGATGAGGAAAAGGATGATGGGGAGGATGAGGATGGAAAGCAAGAAAATAACGATGATGTTTTGTCATCACCACCACTGCCGTACTCATCGTCCTCTTCCTCATCCTCATCATCGGAGTAGAGAGATGAAGGGTTTGACTACAAGTCATATTTAACATCATTTTGATGAAGTCTGTAGTTCAACTTCTTATTCAACATATTGGCGTATGCTGCAAGATGCCTTATGTTGTGATTAAGGCCTGCCAACATCTGCATCAGAGCCTCCATTGCAAGAGGAGGATTAGGAGGTGGAGGTGGTGGTGGAGGGGGTGACGATGGCGAAGGAGCTCGCTAAGAGAATAAAGAAAAGTAGTAAAAATCACAAGGAATAGGTGAATTTAAATAAGGGTTAAGGAGCAAATCTACCAATGATGTTTTAAGAAAAGAGCATATGGCACAATTATCTTTTAGAAGGGGCAAAAATACTAATGAACAATTAAAAAGGGGCATCCACCACAAAAACCGTTAATTTGTACTAACGCTGTTAGGGGTTTTCTTCTCTTATAATTTAACGCCGTTAGTACGGATTTAACAGTTTTTGTGGTGGATGCCCCTTTTTAATTGTTCATTGATATTTTTGCCCCTTCTAAAAGATAATTGTGCCAGATGCTCTTTTCTTAAAACATAATTGGTAGATTTGCCTCTTAACCCTTTAAATAAAAGTCTAACGGATTATGCATGGTTATGAGTTATAACTTATGAAGGCCTAATGGATTATGAAGGGTTATGACTTATGAAAGTCTAACGGATTACAACGGGTTATGAGTTATGACTTAAGTGGTGGTGGTGGTGGGATGTTAGATGATGGTTGTTTCTAAAGACCATTTATAGTATGTCTTCGCTGATATAAAGGTTGGAAGATGAATCATTTGTAAGCATTACATGATGGTTGTTTTAAAAGAATTATAACTTTTGTCACTAAATAAATGACGGTTATTAACTACAACCGTTATTTTTATATTTTCGTGAATTCCACCTCGCAATACATGACGGTGCGCGTAATTAATCATTACTTTTAATCATTATATATCCTCGTGCGACCTCTGCGTCGACATACATGACATTCATTAGCTGTAACCATTATATATTAAGCATTATAAATGCGCAGTTATGTAGTAGTGGATAATCTTGACATATTTTACCTTCAAATAAAAGAATTAAGTAATTTATTCTATTTTGCCATTTTTTTGTCCCTTGCATGTTCTCCTCTCGTTTGTTAGTAGCTTCAATTTTCAATAATTTTTATTTTAAAGGATATTTATAGACAGTAGACACACACGTTACAATTTAAGCATTCTTTTTCGACATTATGCCAAACAAATCTTCTAATATAATTTTATTTACTTTGCTTTAATACCGAACATGATTTTGGGTATGAAAATTTTATCACATCAAAGCCGTTTTCCCCCATTCCAGTTCATTTAAAAAAACTTTTTGGCATTAATCCCCGTGACGTTGTGAATCAATATTTGAATTTCTATGGGAAAGATCCTTACATTTAGTGCAGGACTGTGTATCCATTCGGCTCCTTAATGCTTAAAATGACTTCAAAAGCCTAAAATTGAAATCGCCCAAGTTGGCAAAACAGCTTCCACTGAGCGTACTCGGTGGGTTGCCCAAATTTTAAACCAAAGTTGGCAAAACAGCCAAAAATTTCTTTTATTTTTTTTCGTTGCCAAGAAAAAAAAATCTTTTCTAATGTAAGAATGGCTTATCTTGAAGCCCAATTTTTTGTTTCTCAATTCTTACGATTGAAATTCTCACATGCAATAAGCATTTCCTTCATTAAAAAAAGATACTCCGTATTTTTTTCTGTTTAAATTTGAGCCATTATTATCTAGGGTTGGTACCCACTTATTGCTTTTTTTAATATTCCACAACAAGGATGAAAATCTAATTTTTCTCTTAATAGAAGGGCCTTTTTCATTTAAACTTGTGTAAAATTATTTTTCAATTTAATATGTATTAATATTCTTCAATATTGATATACAAAAAGTAGTGTTAATATAACTATTGATACATGAAGTTTGTCCTCATTTTAAATTTGGTCTCTCAAATTTCAAACAATAAGTTTTGAATTTTGATTTCTCAAGTTTCAGTCTGTTTAAAACATTGATACCTATAATTTAATAAATACTTGAACCAACCAAGACTTATGTTTTAAAATGCGAGGAACCAAATTAAATGACCAAAAGATTGTATTAACCTACAGACGTATTGAAGATGAATCATTGGAACTCATTATATATTAGAATAAAATTCAATTAGATAAATCAAATAAATCTTTATAAAACTATAATAAAAAAGGAGCTCAATTATATTACATAATCCTATCTTTTATATACATAAAAGCCAATTACCCGGAGTATTGTGATGCACATGCAATTTTAATTGGGAAAATTCTAAATAAATACCATTTGAACTTAAAAAAACCTCAAAAAGTCTGTTAATACATGGAAATAACAAATGGATCTCAAGGGACTACTTTGACATTTTGAAATGTTGAGCTTTTACCAAAATACCCCTCAATTTTTTTTTTAAAAAAAAGAAAGAACCCTCACTGGAGATGGAGCTTTGCTGCCAACCCCACCCCACCGGTAAGGCTCTGGTTGCCAGAGCTCCGACATCAAGGGCAGGAGCTCCGGTGACAACTTAAGTAATGAAATTGACTATTTTTTTTTATTCATAGAGTGGCCAAGCTAGCTTGGATAGGAAATACAACAAAATATATTAAATATTAAGAGTAATGTAGAAGATATTCTCGCATGATAGGAATACACCCCGAATTGGGGACTGACAAGACAACCAGACATTGAACTAAGGTCTGAGCATCCTTGGCTAAGTAATCAGCACACTTGATCGTATCTCGCAGTGTATAGCGAAGTTCAATATCCTATTCGGAGTAAAGCAAATCCCTAACTGCATTAATCTCCAATCACAGTGGATAGTAAAGGCCGCTGTCCTGCATCAAACCCTATCCAGCATTGTTAATAAGTTGAATAAATGCAATAACAACTTGAGTATAATTATTAACAAATTACGCTCCCGAAGTTATTAATAGCTACACTCAAGTTGTCATTGCCAGTACTCAAATTGTCATTGTCTTTATTCAACTTATCAATGATGCTTGATAAAGCTTAAGGAGCTCAAGTAGTGAATCCCTATACTTAAGTAGCCAATCTCATTACTCAAGTTGTCACCGGAGCTTTAGAGGCCTGTCAACATCGTGGTGCTGGCTGCCATAGCTCTGGTGGTGCTGGGGAGGCGGCTGAGCTCTGGCCCTGGCGAGGGTTATTCCTTTTCTTTTTTTAAAAAAAATCTTGAGGGGTATTTTGGCAAAAACACAACTTTTCAAAATTTTAGATTAGTCCTTTGATACCTATTTGTCCTTTCCATGTGTTAACAGACTTTTTTTTTGGAGTTTTTCAAGTTCAAATAGTATTTTTTTAGAATTTTTTCATTTTAATTTAACGTAATTATATGTGTGTGTGTGTGGTTTATATTATGATTGCCTTCTAGAAGGTGTTTCTGATCATTTTTATAAGTTAGTTTCACGGAAATACTTTTTTCTATGCTCATATTACCAAGGGTAGAGAGATAGTAGAAATTAACATGCTATTGAAATTGAAATTTAGTATAATTAATTAAGATAATATTAAAAATAACTTAAATTTTATTATAAATTTAATGCTTTAAATTGATTTTATTGTTGACAGGTCAAAAAAAGTTGTTTTTATTGGCATGGACGGTTGAGGCCGCAGTATTAGTTACTCATGTTGACAATTGATTCTTGCGCAAAAATAATGAATATGCAAAATATAATACGGCTATAGGGGACTAACACTAAGAGACAATGTTTTAAAAGTCGGACCGGAAATCGAGCCGGAGAGGTTAGCGGGTCATGGTTCAACCGGTCGGACCGGTCGGACCGTCTGATTGGACCGGTGACATAATATTTAAATAAAATTACTAATAGTATTACATGTTTATATAAAATAATATATGCGTAAAAATAAAATATTAAAAAGTTAAATAACTTAAATAATCCAATTTTATAATGGATTAAGTAACTTACATAATAATAATATGCTTATATCACAACAAAATTAAAAGTATTATGAATATATATGAATTTTAAACAAAAACTATAAATACTCTATTCGGTCCTATTTATAAGCAACTTTCCTCTTGATTGCTTAAAATGAATTGGTAGTTAAAAGCAATATTCGTGTCAAAAATGCCATTTTTTTTCCATATATGCCCTTATTTATGAAAAGAGTATAGGAGAGAGAATAGATAAAAGTATGAGAGATAATGAGTATAAGATATGAGAAAGAGTGAGCATTTAATAAAGGTAAAATAAGAAAAAGAAGCTCACATTTTCAGACAAAAAATAAAAGTTATTTATAAAAGGGACCAACCCTATGAGAGAGAAAATTACTTATAAATAGGATCGGAGGGAGTATAAACAAAAAGATTAAAGTTTTAATTACCTATTAATAATAATCTTATAAAAATCTAGTTTTTCTAAGTTTAGGATGAATTTTTTTTTTTTCAAATCCTTACTCAACTATTTTTAAAAGAGAAAATATTACAAAAGAAAAAAAATCAACACACAGGACAGAGCCGCTTTGACTAGCCTGTCATGCCTAGTAAGAAAAAGTAACATTCAAGTCTTTTATCTTGTGGGTACTACAATGCACTTTTAACCCCTGGATAATAAAAGGCTTCTCTCCTCAAAATATCTCACCTCTTCTGTAACACCTCAATCAAATAGCCAAATACTTAACCATAGTAATTCAAATATCGTCAATAAGGATGTTCAACATCCAAACCATTAAAATACAAATCAGTTTAAATAAAGCCCAAGTCTCAATGTTAAATCAAATCCTCAAAATATTTCAACAAAACAAAATAAAATGCGGAAGTCTTAGGGTCATGGCAATAAAAATGACATAACATGAGCTCTAGGAGCACAAAAGAGCCTCCAAGGCTCACTCCATAGGTGCCTTCCCTTGCTCCCTACTAGAACAATCACCTGAAATTGTTAATATAATAGGATGAGATTCAACGTCTTAGTAACTACTGAAAGTTTCTACCGTACACAAGCAAATCACATATGATAAAAAGGAACTGATTACATATATATATATATATATATATTCATATATACCATAATTCTCATACAAGACCAAAAACAAGTTTAATCAATCTATATTTTCATCACAACATGTAACATACAACTATGCCATATGCAATATGTAGGATGCAACCTCCCTTATATCACCGTCCATCCTTATTCCGCTGACTGGAGCCATAGGCTAACACATAGTCCAACAGAAGCCTATCCATTTGACTGGATTGTCCCAAGCTCACCAGTTCTTAAGATACACCCGGCCAAAGGTGTAGAGCTTAAGTCTGGACTATGGCTCCCCTCCTTAAAAGAATACAACTAAGGAGGTGTCACATGTCCCACAGCTCCAATGAAATCCCGGCCAAAGGAAAACATGGAAGAAGGGGCCCTGACAAGTACCATCCACTGTGCACCGAGTGATGGCATACCACGTGGTAAAAGATCTCAACATACAAATTCCTCCTCACTCCAACCCATCACAGATGCAACCGCCATGACAGTGATAAATAAAATATCATTAAAAGATAAAGTACAATAATTCATGCTTCCATTCATATCAAATATAATCACACATTCAACCATGCTAAAAATGAGATAATAATCCAATAATACATTAATTATCATTAAATTATTAATTATATGAATATAATGAGTTATATAGAAATTTACTTGTAACACTACTTATTTGAGAATTTATAATACACACATATACATATAATTCAGTCCATTTTTCTTTAAAAAATAGTCATTCAAAAATCATACACTATTCACAAGTATATGGAAGAATATTCAGAGTTACATGCTACTCCTTATCTCACAGATAATCACACAAGAGGTACTCCATAACTCTCAACGAGAGTCTACAAAGTCACAAATATAAAAATCCATTAATATAATAATTAAACTACTTTAAAGTTGCGCTATGATCACTACCCCTAAGCTACTTAAAAACCTTAAAAAAAATCCCCTCTAATATATTATATACACATTAGCTCCATCAAGCTATTTAAATGCGCACAAAGAAAGAAGAGAAAACATTTTGGTAGATTTCAATAGAAAGTGTGTGTGTTTTATATTACATGGCCCAATATGAAAGGCAAATAGAAAATTCTAAGGCTTTGAAATGAAAAATGATACCCACTGGCAAGAAGGACAAACAAGTAAAGGAGAGTGAATAAAGTATACATGTGCATAAACCATCACAATGTGATTGATAGAGTACAGTGGGTTATGAAAAGATTTTATATATATATATATATATATATATAGAAATGGGCGAAAAGGTTGCTGGCACAAAAAAAAAAACGAAAGAAAGAAACGAAAGAAAAAAAAAATGGGGAAAAGGCTATGAATTAGATAGCTTGATCCCCTTTTATTTATATATATGTATACAAAAGAAAACTAAGTTAAATATACACCCCTCAGCTTGCATAAATAATAAGAAAAAAAGAAGAGAGAGGATGTTGAAAAAAAAAAATTAATAACAAGATATACTCTCAAAGGAAGGACGGTTGGTCATAAAAAAAAAAAAACCTACTGTGTATATACCAACACAAAAGAGAAATGGATTTATAGAAAAAAAATGGATTCATAAAAGGGTTTGAAATACACGCACAACAACTTGCTGAGATAAATGAAAGGCTACAAAGAAATAAATAAATATATATATATATATATATATATATATCATACGCACCAGAGGGATCAAATGAAGGAATTAATGGTAATATATATATATATATATATATATATCTCTCATACGCACCAGAGGGGTCAAATGAAGGAATTAATGGTAGTATATATATATATATATATCTCATACGCATATGAGGGATCAAATGAAGGAATTGATGGTACATGTGACAAGACAAGGCAAGCTTAATGAATAAAAGAGAAGGGAGGAAGAGAGAAAAAGACGGAAAGTTGTGATAAGACAGGTGAAAAAGGGGAGCATGCCGAACAAGAGAAGGAAAAGAGAGGAAGGAGTGGGTTAGCTGCAACAGCGAGAGTGAGACGGCGCTGGGAGTATGTGAGAGGTGAGAAGAGAATGATCTTATATAGGAGTAGATCTAGGGTTTGACTTCTCTTATTAAAATAATATTATTATTTTTTCTTTAAAAAAAAACATAAAAATAATAATAGTATTATTTAAATTACTAGCAGTATTTTTTTTTTATATAATATATATATATTTTTTCATTTTTCCCCCAATGGTAAGACAGATTTACACACATATACTCATATTAAAATAATTATCTTAATGGGGTATTTTATTTGTATTTAGTTTTCTTTTGAATAATTTTTTTTTTCCTTTAGAACTTTATATATATATATTCTATATTCTTTGACTAACTAAAATTAAGCTACAACTAACTCTAAGCCTTAAAAAAAATTAAGGATGTTACAATTCTCCCCTCTTAAAAAGAATTTTGCCCCCAAAATTCAAAACACGAGCTAAAAGACATACCTAGATAAATAAATGAGGGTACTCCTGCCTCATCTTTTCCTCTGTCTCCCACGTGGCATCACCCGGAGCCATACCTCTCCATACAACCTTCACAAGTCTGATGGTCTTGTTTCTTAATTGCTTATCCATCACATCCACAATCCGCTCTGGCTCAGCTTTATATGTCATATTATCTCTGAGTTCTATCTCCTCCACTTCAATAACATGGGAAGGATCCGGTAGGTACTTCTTCAATTGCGACACATGGAAGACATCATGAATGTTCGCAAGCTGTGGAGGTAATGCAATTCTATAAGCAACTGGTCCCACTCTCCCCAAAATCTCATAGGGACCCATGAAACGAGGTGATAGCTTCTTTGCTCGAATCGCTCTACCAATGCCAGTCATCGGTGTGACTCTCAGAAATACATGTTCGCCCGCCATGAACTCCAACGGTCGCCTTCTTCTATCAGCATAACTCTTCTGTCTGCTCTGGGCGGTGAGAAGCTTCTGTTGAATTATCTTAATCTTTTGAGTAGTTTCATCCACCAGATCCGAACCTATTAGACTTCGCTCATTCAATTCTGTCCAACAAATAGGAGATCTACACTTCCTTCCATACAATGCCTCATACGGTGCCATATCGATGCTTGAATGATAACTATTGTTATATGCGAACTCTGCCAGATGAAGGTGATCATTCCAACTTCCTGCCAGTTCAACTGCGCATGCCCGCAACATGTCTTCTAGAGTCTGTATAGTCCTCTCAGTCTGCCCATCAGTTTGGGGATGGTAAGCGGTACTAAACCTCAGACGAGTCCCCATAGCATCCTGCAATGCTCTCCAAAACCGTGAGGTAAACCGTGGGTCACGATCTGATACGATGCTCTTCGGTACCCCATGCAATCTGACAATCTCCTTCACATAGATCTTCGCTAGTCTCTCAAGAGAGTACTCTGCTGCGATAGCCAGAAAATGAGCTGACTTAGTCAATCTATCAATAATTACCCAAATGGCATTATATCCAGAGGTAGTTGGAGGAAGTCCCATGATAAAATCCATAGAGATGCTGTCCCACTTCCATTCTGGGATCTCCAAATTCTGCAACAATCTCGGAGGCTTCCTGTGTTCAATTTTAACTTTTTGACACGTCAGACAACGAGAAACAAACTCAGTAACATCTTTCTTCATGCCTTGCCACCACCAATTCCGCTTGAGATCATGATACATCTTAGTTGCTCCAGGGTGAATAGTGTATTTACTCCTGTGAGCTTCCTCAAGCATGAGCTTCCTTAATTCTCCATCATCGGAAAGACAGACTCTTCCTTTATATCTTAATATCCCATCTTCACCCATCTTGAATTCTGACTCTTTTCCCTCTTCAATATATTCCATGACACCCAATAGATACTCATCCTCAAGCTGAGTGAATTTAATTTCTTTCCAGGTTATACTTTCAATGGTTAACGCTTCCATGGTAGCAACCAATCCTGACATTATGTCAATAGAAGTACTCTGCATATCCTCTAGCAATTTATGTTCCCTGACCATCAACTGGGCTGCATGGATTGACTTTCTACTTAGGGCATCCGCTACCACATTTGCCTTTCCTGGATGGTACTTCAACTCATAGTCGTAATCCTTGAGAAACTCCATCCACCTTCTCTGTCTCATGTTAAGCTCCTTTTGGTCAAACAGGTACTTCAGACTTTTATGGTCACTAAAGACCTCAAATTGTGAACCATAGAGATGGTGTCTCCAAATCTTCAAAGCAAATACTACTGCTGCTAACTCCAAGTCATGAGTGGGATAGTTCTCTTCATGTGGCCTCAACTGTCGGGAAGCATAAGCAACTGCCCTGCCATTTTGCATTAGCACACACCCAAGACCCTTCTTAGATGCATCAGTGTACAAAGTGAAAGTTTGAGTAGGATCTGGAATCACAAGTACTGGCGCCGTAGTCAACTTAGTCTTCAAATCCTGAAAGGCTGCTTCACACTTCTCGTTCCATACATATGGTTGGTCCTTCCTAGTTAACTTAGTCAAGGGCATGGCTATCTGTGAAAAGCCTTTAATAAATCTCCTGTAATAGCCTGCCAATCCCAGAAAACTTCTGATCTCGGTGACACTCCGCGGCCTTTCCCAATTCAATACTGCATCAATCTTACTGGGGTCTACTGACACTCCTTCAGCTGATACAACATGGCCTAGGAAATTTACTTCCTTTAACCAAAATTCACATTTAGACAACTTCGCATAGAGCTTATGTTCTCTTAGTATCTGTAACACCACTCTGAGATGCTCTTTATGCTCTTCCTCATCCTTAGAGTAGATAAGGATGTCATCAATGAATACCACTACAAACTTATCCAAATATGGTCTGAATATTCTGTTCATGTAATCCATAAAGACAGCTGGAGCATTGGTTAGCCCAAATGGCATAACAAGAAATTCATAGTGACCATATCTGGTTCTGAATGCAGTTTTTGGAATATCTTCAGCTCTGACTCTTAACTGGTGGTAGCCTGATCTCAGATCAATCTTGGAAAATATGGATGCTCCGGTCAACTGGTCAAGTAGATCATCGATCCTGGGCAAAGGATATTTGTTCTTTATGGTTGCCTTATTCAATTGGCGATAGTCAATGCATAACCTCAAACTCCCATCTTTCTTCTTCACAAAGAGCACAGGCGATCCCCAAGGAGATACACTGGGCCTGATGAAACCCTTTTCCATTAACTCCTCAATTTGATTTTTCAATTCTGCTAGTTCTGATGGAGACATTCGATAAGGAGCTTTAGAGATAGGCCCCGTCCCAGGAGCAAGATCAATAGAGAACTCCACTTCTCTCTCTGGGGGTAAACCCGTCATCTCCTTTGGAAATACTTCCGGAAATTCATTTACCACTTTAATGTCTTCTACCCCTTCTTCCACTTCTACTTGAATGGAGAAAAACACCATGTACACTGGACAACCCTTACGAATAGACTTTTCAACTTGTACTGCAGATAACAATTGTGGTCTACTAGGACTCATAGGGTCAACAGGGAGGGAGATGGTCTTCCTCTTACAACCAAGGATGGCGTCATTCACCGACAACCAATCCATCCCCACTATCAGATCAATACCCTTTATGGGTAGACAAATAAGATCAATAGTTGATGTCCTACCATCGAACTCAATTGTACAATTCAAGCAAGCTTTAGAAGTTCTCACTGAGGCTCCCGCCGGTGTAGAAACAATCATGTCAAAAGGCAATTCACTTTTATGTAAATTTAATCGATGCACGCAAGCATAAGATATAAAAGAGTGTGTAGCACCAGAATCAAATAAAGCTTCTATCTCAAGGCTTTGAAGTTTGAGAATACCTTTAATCAAATTTGGCGAAGCACTAGCCTCCTGGTGTGATAGTGCAAACACTCTGCCTGGAACTGCAGCTCTAGCATCATTGGCTCCTCGCAAGCCTTCCTCACAGAACCTGAAGACATGGCCTGGCTTCCCACACTTGTAGCATATCAGACAATTGCCCTGGTGCACCCTTCCACACTTGGCACACTTCTGACTATTAGCAGTGCTAGCAACAGGAGCTGTAGAGCCCCTATAAGAGTTCTGTCCTCCACTAAAATGACTCCTCTGTGGTCCACTGAAATTACTCCTTGAAGGTCCACCAGAATGATTCCTTCATACCACTGAAGCTATGGCTATGCTTCTTAGTGATTCCCCCTGTAGGTCTCATGGGAGGTGTAGATCTAGCTTGGAATCCCTTCATTCTCTCAGCTTCTTCTTCTCGCTTGCTTCTAGCAATGGTGCGAAGCTTGTCACACATCTTTTCAAAATCCTTTATCTCATCAAGGAATGGTGACAAAGCCATTTTCAAATCCGGCCTAGCTTTTTCTACTAGTCGATCACACATCCATTTAGAGTTGTTTTGCGAATACTTGCAAAACTTAGACAACTCTAAGAAGCGAGCGATAAATTCTTCTTCGTGTAAATCCTCTTGCTTGAATGTAAGGAATTCAGTCTCTTTCGCCACTCTAATGGAAGTGGGGAAATAATTCTTCTCGAACTTTTCCCTAAACTCTTCCCAAGTTATCTCCACATTATCATCAATTTTTGTGCTCTCCCACCATTCTTGAGCAGCTTTCTGCATCAATTGCTCGGCAACTAGCACTTTCTGTTGAGAACTGATCTCAATGACCTTGAAAATCTTTTCCAGACGCTTCAACCACTCTAGTGCTTCAACTGGATCTAGCTTCCCCTCAAACATTGGAGGAGCAAACTTCCTGAATTTGTCCCAAACTTCAGTAATAGATGGGACGTGGTACTGAGAATGGGAACTGCTACCGCCTCTTGATTCAGTATATGAATGGCTGCCACCTCTAGAATGTTGACCAGTGGAAGTATCTTCATTAATGGGACTCTTCTCCTCATCATGATCACCGCTTTGGCCTCTTCTTGTTGCTAGTTCTTCTTCATGCCTATTCACTTTCTCTCTCACATCTAGGACTAAATCCCGCAACTCCAACAAGATGGCACTATTATCTTGAGGAGGAGGACCATTTTGGCGAGGAACAGGAGTTGAATTAGTTTTTCGAGTATTCACCATCCTCCCCTCCTATGAAGAACACCACAAGGACATTAGGTAAGAAAACAAGTTACCAAATGAATTCTAAACCTAAACAAAGGGAAGTGCACATGTTATGATATTTAAATTGCCACGACCTCTAAAAATTTTAAAGAAAAATAGTTATAAAAATAACAAAATAGCCATGTAACGTTTTGGCTCTGATACCAAAAATGTAACACCTCAATCAAATAGCCAAATACTTAACCATAGTAATTCAAATATCGTCAACAAGGATGTTCAACATCCAAACCATTAAAATACAAATCAGTTTAAATAAAGCCCAAGTCTCAATGTTAAATCAAATCCTCAAAATATTTCAACAAAACAAAATAAAATGCGGAAGTCTTAGGGTCATGGCAATAAAAATGACATAACATGAGCTCTAGGAGCACAAAAGAGCCTCCAAGGCTCACTCCATAGGTGCCTTCCCTTGCTCCCTACTAGAACAATCACCTGAAATTGTTAATATAATAGGATGAGATTCAACGTCTCAGTAACTACTGAAAGTTTCTACCGTACATAAGCAAATCACATATGATAAAAAGGAACTGATTACATATATATATATATATATTCATATATACCATAATTCTCATACAAGACCAAAAACAAGTTTAATCAATCTATATTTTCATCACAACATGTAACATACAACTATGCCATATGCAATATGTAGGATGCAACCTCCCTTATATCACCGTCCATCCTTATTCCGCTGACTGGAGCCATAGGCTAACACATAGTCCAACAGAAACCTATCCATTTGACTGGATTGTCCCAAGCTCACCAGTTCTTAAGATACACCCGGCCAAAGGTGTAGAGCTTAAGTCTGGACTATGGCTCCCCTCCTTAAAAGAATACAACTAAGGAGGTGTCACATGTCCCACAGCTCCAATGAAATCCCGGCCAAAGGAAAACATGGAAGAAGGGGCCCTGACAAGTACCATCCACTGTGCACCGAGTGATGGCATACCACGTGGTAAAAGATCTCAACATACAAATTTCTCCTCACTCCAACCCATCACAGATGCAACCGCCATGACAGTGATAAATAAAATATCATTAAAAGATAAAGTACAATAATTCATGCTTCCATTCATATCAAATATAATCACACATTCAACCATGCTAAAAATGAGATAATAATCCAATAATACATTAATTATCATTAAATTATTAATTATATGAATATAATGAGTTATATAGAAATTTACTTGTAACACTACTTATTTGAGAATTTATAATACACACATATACATATAATTCAGTCCATTTTTCTTTAAAAAATAGTCATTCAAAAATCATACACTATTCACAAGTATATGGAAGAATATTCAGAGTTACATGCTACTCCTTATCTCATAGATAATCACACAAGAGGTACTCCATAACTCTCAACGAGAGTCTACAAAGTCACAAATATAAAAATCCATTAATATAATAATTAAACTACTTTAAAGTTGCGCTATGATCACTACCCCTAAGCTACTTAAAAACCTTAAAAAAAATCCCCTCTAATATATTATATACACATTAGCTCCATCAAGCTATTTAAATGCGCACAAAGAAAGAAGAGAAAACATTTTGGTAGATTTCAATAGAAAGTGTGTGTGTTTTATATTACATGGCCCAATATGAAAGGCAAATAGAAAATTCTAAGGCTTTGAAATGAAAAATGATACCCACTGGCAAGAAGGACAAACAAGTAAAGGAGAGTGAATAAAGTATACATGTGCATAAACCATCACAATGTGATTGATAGAGTACAGTGGGTTATGAAAAGATTTTATATATATATATATATATATATATAGAAATGGGCGAAAAGGTTGCTGGCACAAAAAAAAACGAAAGAAAGAAACGAAAGAAAAAAAAAATGGGGAAAAGGCTATGAATTAGATAGCTTGATCCCCTTTTATTTATATATATGTATACAAAAGAAAACTAAGTTAAATATACACCCCTCAGCTTGCATAAATAATAAGAAAAAAAGAAGAGAGAGGATGTTGAAAAAAAAAATTAATAACAAGATATACTCTCAAAGGAAGGACGGTTGGTCATAAAAAAAAAAAACCTAATGTGTATATACCAACACAAAAGAGAAATGGATTTATAGAAAAAAAATGGATTCATAAAAGGGTTTGAAATACACGCACAACAACTTGCTGAGATAAATGAAAGGCTACAAATAAATAAATAAATATATATATATATATATATATCATACGCACCAGAGGGATCAAATGAAGGAATTAATGGTAATATATATATATATATATCTCTCATACGCACCAGAGGGGTCAAATGAAGGAATTAATGGTAGTATATATATATATATATATCTCATACGCGTCTGAGGGATCAAATGAAGGAATTGATGGTACATGTGACAAGACAAGGCAAGCTTAATGAATAAAAGAGAAGGGAGGAAGAGAGAAAAAGACGGAAAGTTGTGATAAGACAGGTGAAAAAGGGGAGCATGCCGAACAAGAGAAGGAAAAGAGAGGAAGGGGTGGGTTACCTGCAACAGCGAGAGTGAGACGGCGCTGGAGTATGTGAGAGGTGAGAAGAGAATGATCTTATATAGGAGTAGATCTAGGGTTTGACTTCTCTTATTAAAATAATATTATTATTTTTTCTTTAAAAAAAACATAAAAATAATAATAGTATTATTTAAATTACTAGCAGTATTTTTTTTTTATATAATATATATTTTTTTTTTCATTTTTTCCCCCAATGATAAGACAGATTTACACACATATACTCATATTAAAATAATTATCTTAATGGGGTATTTTATTTGTATTTAGTTTTCTTTTGAATAATTTTTTTTTTCCTTTAGAACTTTATATATATATATTCTATATTCTTTGACTAACTAAAATTAAGCTACAACTAACTCTAAGCCTTAAAAAAAAATTAAGGATGTTACATCTTCAACGTTCAATGTTTCTCCTTCATGTTTTCAGTCGAACCTCTCCTTTCTTCAATTTCAAATATACTTTCTTCTTCTCTTTCCGTCTGATCCCCACCTCCTCTCCATATTTCTGGGCACTAGGTTGCTGGCGGAGTCTCAGATCATTTGGGTTTCTCTCATACTTTCCACTTTTCATCTCAAATCCCACCAGCTTTTCTACACACACGTTTCTCTTTGTACTAGAATATGTTATCTGAATCTTAAGATTGAGTTCAGTAATGCCTACAATGCACTTCTTTAATCTTTTTCTCATTTTGTTCAAAACTTTATATCATTTCGGTAAGTGGTTTCTTCTTCAATTTTTCTCTTTTCTGCTCTGTTTTGTCTTCTTCCTTCTTCTTTTTCTCTATCGAAGTTTGGCCGTCCGGCTCTTAAAAAGCCGCTCCGGTTCACGGCTTAATGGCGGTTCCCGGCTCAAAAGCCGGCTCACAGCGGTTCAAAACGGGTGAACTCTTAAAACGGTTGGACACATTGAAACGGCCCGGCATACCTTCCGGTCAACGGTCCGGCCGGCCGGACCGTCCGGTCCAATCCGGATCTTTAAACATTGCTAAGAGATGAGTTCATCATGTCGTCATTCAAACAATATATGTATATATTGGGAACGAGCCACTTGTCCCATCTCAGTCAGTCATTCATATGGGATCTAGACGGTTCAAATTTTATTTTTTATTTTTTTTAAAAAAATTATTATAATTGATATATAATCTAAAATAAAGATAATCCTTTAACTGACACTTTCTCCAAAATGATTTTTTTATTAAAAATGACCAGTTTAAAAAAAATCAAATCTAAATCATTCAAATGGCATGAGTTTTCTGTGCCACCGAAACGGGTTCCGTATATATTGAAATGTATCAACTTCAAGCCGACTTTAGGAACATCCAAAATGTGGATTCCTCGGTTTGATACTCCTCGCTATTTGAATGAATCTCTATATATATGTAATATGATATATAAAAAAAGGTTAAAGTGAATCCAACAGCTGGTGCATTCAGTATAATAAATTATTTGTTTGTGCATTTAATATCTTAAAGTATTTTTTTAAGTATATCCAATTCTCTAAATTATTAAAATTGTTAAGTGCAAAATTACACACAAAGTACTTTAAAGTGATGAACACTAAAAAAAAAAAAAAAACTTTAGGGTGTTACGTGTACCACAAAATATTTTAGAGCATTGAATGCAAGTGTAAAAATTTTCAAGGTGCTTGATGCACCTTAACCCATAAAAAAATATTAAAGTAGAAAGCCAATTCCAATTAAGTCCAATCTAACAAGCATTAACGAGACTAAAGTATTTATTTGAGATAGTTTATTTTTAGACAATAAATACTTATAAATCGTTGATTTACGGTATACGAGGTAAGTATGAGAGAGGAATTTTATCTCGACTTACATAATAAATGTTTATTCTTAAAAAATAAGCTAATCCAAACATGCTTTAACTAATTGGAAAACTTGCATAAAAAATAGCAAATTATTACAATCATATTGAACGCCATCATTCCTATATTTTATTCCACTACTTCTTCTTTGAAATATATATAGATCAATATGGGGCAAGATACAAAGAAAAAAACGACAGCAAGATTTTGTAACGTTACGTGAAACCCAGAAAGAAATTAATTGCTTCATTCAAATAGTTTTTTTTTTTTGGTTTAAAACCCCCCGGTGTCCCACCCCTTTAGAGGCAGACTAATCCGAAGTCGCCCCTTGGAGGGACTTGACAGGGATCGAGTCCTCGACCTGGCAGGGTTCAATCGTTTCCCATACCAGCGGAGCTACAAGTTGTCCTACATATTCAAGTTGTCCTCGATCGTATCACACAAGTTGTCCTACATATTCAATTCCTATTCCTTCATCACCTCCAGCTCCTTCCCACGGTTGCCGTCTCCGCCCATCCCGGCGGCGGCGCTACTTCCGGTCCTATTCTCTGGCACCAGTGCCGCCGTGCTTTTGGTATCCATCGACGTCATAGCCACCGACGACTGGCCCACCCCGGACGTGGCCGCGGAGGCCTCCCGGAACCTCTTATAGATGTCACCTTTATAAAATTTCCTTGTTCTCGCCACCAAAATGAGAGATATAAGAGCACCAAAGAAAGCCGCCGCCGTGATAATTAGAAACGACAGCCTAAAACAATCCGAACCAACACAATTCAACTCCTTTCCTCGATCTCTTCGTAACCCTAAAGCAGCCAATTGCTTCTTAGCTTCTTTATCATACAAATGACCAGTAATCCTCACATTAAGAATATACAACCCAATTGGGCTAGCAGATCCACCAAAATTGTACAAAGTTGAATAATACTTTAGCCCAAACAACTCCGATATTATCGCATAAATCAGAGGCCATTGTGCTCCAAAACAAAACCCAATTATCACCGAAGCCACATAGAGACCATCCTTAACGTTGAAGGCTATCAAAAGATGACCAGCACAAGAAAGTATGAGAGTGAGAGTGAGCATTAGGGTACGAGGAAATTTGTACTTGGCTAAATAATATTCTGACACGAAACCAGCCAGAGAACACACGTCCTAGGTAATTCCAAATACTAACCAGTGACACAAATGTGCTTATACTGGTTTTTGGGTAACCTAATGATGTCCCAATTTGTCCCAAATTATCGATCGCCGTCAACGTCCCTCCGATTCCACAAATGCCAGTCAAGAACAAAATAATCATGTCCATACTAAATAGTGCTTGAAGAATGGTGTAATCCTCACCTCTCGCCGGCGGGCTGAAAATATTCTGCCACCATTTCGTCTCCGGCTCACCTTCTCGTCTCGCTTTAGTTATGTCACCGAAGGCGTTATTTATTGTCGCAGGCGGCGCAGGCGGGTTGTCGACGACGATGTTCTTGACGGGGTCTTGGAGGGCGATTCGTTTGGCTTGCCAGAATTTAAATTCCTCCATGTAGACAATGGCGAGGGGGAGGAAGAGGAGGAAAAGGACGACGGCGGCGCTGAGGCCATATTCCGACTGGTGGAAATGGGTCTGTTTTTGGACTATGATTATGAGCATGAGGAATCCGGCGAGGCCGAGGGAGATGTAGAGGAAGTTGAAGAAGACTTTGAGGTCGTTGGGATTGCGGACGGGGGTGATGTAGCGGATGGTGCGGAGGAAGACGAAGGATATGGCGGCCGGAAGCCAGCCGATGAGGAGGATTAAGGCTTTGGTGTCGTTGTAGTAGAAGGCGTGGTAGAGTTGGGTTATTATGGCTCCGCTCAGGCCAACGTAGCTTTTGAGAATTCCCAGAACCACCCCTCGGCTTTCTGGGAAATTCTTCACACAGGTTACCAGCGACCCTGTGTTCGCAAACATCTGAGAATTCGCACCTGCAATTTTTAATTACCATTATTATTATTAGAATATATTAAAAATTATCACATAGATAATAGATTAATTAATTGGACAAGGAATTTGAAGATATATATATATATATATATATATTTCCTCTCATTTCTAATATACTCATCTCCAATTGTTGGCAAAAAAAATACTCATCTCCAATTGATTTTTTTAGGAGATTAATAAAGTTATTTAAGTTACATTAAAGTATTTATATTTATCGGTTTTTTAAAATTAATTTTTCTGATTTAATTAAATATTTTTATTTAAATTAATTAAATAGTTTTTATAGTTAGGAGAGGGGAGGATATTAAGGTAAGACCTTTTAAATTGATTTAATTAAGTTATTGTAATACTCCCTCTTATTCTTAACGTAGGCCCTAATTGGAGATCTAGAGTTGATTTTGTTTCTAAATGAAATAACTAGTCCTTAATATAAGAGTTAATTGACTTTTTTTTAAGAGAGATTAAGGAAACTAAATAATTTACTTGATCATAACATATATTGTATATTATTAGATTATATATAAGTTTTTTTTTTAAAAAAGTCAATCGGTTTTATATTAAGAATAGGAGGTAGTACCTATTTAACATATTTATCATTTTTTCTCTAATTTAATTCTATTAATATTCCTTCAACAATAATCAAGTAGGGGAGAAATTTAGGAAATTAAGGAGAATGATTACGGTATTTTAGAAAAAAAATCATATTAACTGACTTGATTAACTTTCTTAATTGAATAAATAAGAAGGAAGCAGATGTATAAATCTAATTGACTCAGAAGGTTTTGTTGTTGACTTCCGGTTCGTGGGTCTTCCTTCTTGGGTTTTAACGAAACCAATAAAGGTCGGGTAAGTAATGACTTATATGTCATATCAAAGTGTGATATAAGTCGGGGGGGGGGGGGGGGGGATATTATTTAAATTTGTGTATGAGAAGATTAATTAATTAGATGAAAGAAAATGGTTTAATAAAATTAAGGAGCAGTAATGCTAATTTGATTTAGTCATAAGTATACGTACCTATAAGGATATAGAGGTACATGTGCCAAACTTTTGGTTTGGGAATTTTTTGGGTGACCCCTAGCCATATCATGAAGTAGCCGAAGAAGTTAAGGACGGCGCCGATCATCAGCACCACCCACGGCGGCGTCAGCTCGTTGATCAGCCCGGAGAGGATCCCGACGTTGGCGCCGACGTCCTTGAAAAAACTAAGGAGGTTGAGGGTGGTTTGGTCGTAGCCCATGGCGGATTTTATGTCCGGGGAGTACAAGCCAAACATGTAGGTAGCTCCCGCAGCCGCCATGACCAGAAACGACGCAAACACCACGAACCACCGGCTGACGATCACCTGGATGGCCAGACCTTTCACGTCCGACCATCCAAGAGCGCCGCGGACGGGGCTTCCTCCGGCAACGACGACCATGTTGATGATGTTATGGATATCGTTGTTTTGGTGTGGTCAGGAAAAGAGATGTACGGTGGTGGTCCTGTCACTGAAACGACTTGGCGTTCTCTCAAACCAATTGAACTCTCTCAGGCATTTGACTATTGAGATAAGATGTTTTCGTTCTAACCAATAATGCGGCATTGGAATGGCCGAATCTATATATAGAGAGAAGGGAAAGAAACACTTCAAGTGATATGGTCGACTAATAAAAAATTGGTTTAAATTAATTAACGTAATAATTTTTTTTAAAAAATACTCTTATTTGTTTTTATTTACATGAAAAAATACTAAGGGATCCAACCCGCAATCTCTCACTTACATAAAACTTTAATGTTTCTAGATTATAAGGCCAGCTACAAAATACTCCTATTTAGGGAGAAAGATTTTGAATGAGGGAGAAAATGAATAAATTAATTAGAAACATATCATTATTTTGGTTTTATTTATAAGTATAAATGATCTAATTCTCACATATGAATGAAAGTTATTTAACTTAATAAAAATGAATTAAATTGATAAAATTTTTTTTTAAATTTTGCTCTCATTTATGAATGGGTCTTTTTGACCTCTTTCTTTTTTCTCTATATTTAATAGGGGCAAAATTGTAATACTTTCATTTATTATTTTAAAAGTGAACTTATAATAAAGATCAAAATTTTTTCTCTAACTATACTTACAAATAGGACTAGAATGATATTTAGTAGAGTAAGACTAACAAATAATTAATAAAGATAAATATTAAAAATGACACTAAAAATTTTAGACATATTATTTGTTTGTCCTCTTATGGACAAGAATTGTTTTATTTATTTTTTATTATATATATAGAGGATGGGAGAAAGTGATAAAAGAATTTTCAGGGATGATTGACTTGTATGATATGGGATGACAACTTTCCCACACATGTGCCAGCCGTTGTTTAATACACTATTTTAATTATTTAATAAATTTCAACTCATCAGGAATATGACAAATAATTTAAAAACTCATAGTTGCGCTGGATCGTTTGGAGATGAGATAAATCGTCAAAAGTATATAAAAGTTAAAACATATAGGGTGGATAAAAGAACTAAAAAAAATGAATGAAGAAAGTGGTGTGTTGAGGACATTTCCCTATAAAAAAATAATAAAAAAAGAGTGGTGTATGGAACATTTAATTGTAGGCCGCACTCCCGGCCAAGGTATTTCAATCAAGGTTGTCAAACTCGCGAGTTTAAGCAAACTCGTGATAGTGATGTAAATTCGTATTGTGAATTCGAATCGTAAACTTGTAAAAGTTTAGTTTTACCATTAAATAGATATTATTAGTATATAATTAAATAATTAAAATATAAAAAGTTGACAACAATTTGATTAAAATATATTTTAAATCCAAATAATTGAAATTAAATATATCAACATTAATAATTTTTCGTATTTAACAAAGAAATTTCTATAAAATTCATATATAAAGCCGTTGAGTATAATCAAATTGAAAAAGTTAACATGAGTTTAAGGGTGCGTTAACACAGTTTTGTAAGTTAGAAACATAAAAACGGTTAACTCGGTGTATAAACTCATGAATTTAATTGAGTTTACAAAGGTCACGAGTTTACCAATGACTCGACTCGATTTTATAAGTTAAAAACGTAAAAACGGTAAATTCGGAGAGTCAACTCGCGAGTTTGACAACAATGATTCCAACAGCTTGGGTCCAACCATGCGCAATTATTAATGTATCCATTTCTTATCCTAACTTCTGGCCAAAAAATTAATTTTATCCTAACACTTGATGATTTCTCCAATAGTATACCATTCATTTACGTGCACGCACCTTTTTTCTCGCCAACCATTCATTTATACACCCTTAACCCCCTTTTTTTTTTTATGCACTTAATGCCATAAAATATTTTTTTAGGTACGTTCAGTATTGTAAACTAATTTTTGGTGTATTCAATACCTTAAAGTATTTTTTTAAATGTATCAAATTCCCTAAATTATTAAAATTGTTAGGTGCAAAATTCCACAAAAAGTACCTTACAAGGTGATGGACACCCAAAAAAAAAAACTTTGGGATGTTGAATATACCACAAAATACTTTAGAGTATTGAATGTAAGTGCAAAAGTTTTTAGGGTGCTGGTTGCACTTTAATCCATAAAAAAATATTAAAGTGGAAAACCAATTCCAATTAACACTACTACAAAAAACGCATTTAACGTCCTTTTTTTGGGCCTTTTAACGTCTGAAAACAGAGAGACGTCTATTTGAGCGACGTAGAAAAAATTATCAATAACGTCCGTAAAATAGGGGGACGTCCATAGTCTAGACTTTAGACGTCCACACTTCAAACTGGGGAAGTCTAAAGTGTGTCCCCCAAATTTAGACGTCCCCATTTTAAAGTGGGGACGTCTAAACTAACGTCTTAAGTGTTTTTACGTCCCTTTTTATTTAAGGACGTTAAAAATTTTTTTTAAAAAATGGCCTTTTATATATATACTTCACTGTCTGGCAAATTTAAACTGTAGAAACATGATAGAATAAAATATTGCATAAACCAGAATGGAAACAATAGCAGTTCAGCACTATCTAATAAAAATGTTATCCAACAATCTAATGCTATGTACAACAACAACAACTCTAATTATATGTACAATATATAGAACCATCACAAAGTGTCCTCTATGTACACAAACAACTAATTAATTAACTAATATAAATAAAAACTTTACTCTGGTATACGTTGAAGAAGATGTACAGCCAAAAAGTCTCTGATCAAATTAATGTCTTCATATAAGTAGGCATCTTCATTGTCAAAAATCTGCAAAAATAAGTTTAGATGAAATAATGAATCAAGTGAATGAATTAATTTGCAATTGAATTACAACACCAAAAATATTATCCTTTGAGAATGAAGAAATGATTTCTTGTTCAAAATCTTTCGTAATGCCACTTTGAATGATGTTATATATATAAAGTAAGACATAGTATTCACATTCCCAGCCGCCAGGTTGTCGATGGCACTATAAATCAAAAGTAAATGGTTAAAATCAATAAATGCATATCTAAAACGACCGTCAATCAAAAAACTTGATTTACAACCATTTCGGGTCTCTACCACCTCTACGATCACGTGGCCCACCAAGGATTCGATATGTCTGGGTTGCCCTATCATTAAAATGAAAATCAACAGAAATTAGAACAATTCATTTAAGTCAAGAATCAAGAATCAACAAAATACAAACAAAATAACTTACGTGTTAAAGACGTTGTTTGTTTCTGTGTCTAGCCTTTTATGCAAGGAATCAAACCAGTAAACTGTGTTGAGCTGAGGACAGAGAACACACAAACTCCAGTGGTAACTATAACAACCTATACAGATTAAAATAAAGTTAGATGGCAAGACAATTAATTATTAAAAATCTTAAATAGACAAAATTAAAATGCGTACCCTTGAACAATCGATGCTAGATAATAATGATAGTTGTTCTCTCCCATTGTGTAGCTCGCATAGTGAGTCCTTGCTTACACTGTATTTTTATCCCTTGTCGTATTAGTAGGACATAAAAATCCATATAAATCATGTCTTTGCATGTTAATGCATATACGACGGAAGGATCTATAATAGAATTAAAATGATGAATGTATTAGCTAGTGAATATATGAAATAAAAAAATCACTTCACTAAATGAAGGAAAAAATGGGAAATAAAAAACTTATAGGATTGCAAATTTGACCCATCCTACATCTATCTCCTCCAACTTAATGAACTGTTTAAGGTCTTCTTTATCAATTGTGAAAGGATACTCTAATTTCAGGCCCACAATCCCTGGAGGCATATGCAAATCAATTTGGTGAAAGATCTGCTGCAATTGTGCTAAGAAAGGCCATTTACCTACTTTCTGCTCGTTCTTTTAGAACATAAAAAAACATATTGTTAGTAGGATGCCAACAGATCTCAAGTAAAAGTGAGATAGTTCCTACTATTGGAGGTGTTGCCGCTGAGCTAATAAGATTTATAGGCCAAAGGATGAAAGATCCTCTCGCTTAACCTATTGTGGCAACTTCATCATCAAGAATAGGGATGACTATACCTTCTTCCCCTTCTCGAACACACATCACAGTCACTCTACGTAAATGCTGTAGAATTTGCTGATGATGGAGGGTGGTAGCTTGTGTGTGAACGAGAGCATCTGCAACTACACGCAACAGTGGGGCATCTAAATAAAGGATGGAAGGTTCTACCGGTGCTGGAGTGGGAGAAGGGTCGCCAAGTGGTTCCTCTAGTGGGTTGTAACTTCCTTTGGTGCTGTGGAAGGCCGGGGATGAATGGGTTCTACGCTCGAAAGTTGCCATCTGTGATTCATGTGAAAAAATAGCTCAAAAATTCGTCCCTTGTAAGTATATTAAATTTCATATCTTAAAGCACAAATTATGAGTACTAATACATACTAAATTTCTTTTATTTTATTTTGTAGATGAGTGGTGGCTGTACTACGGGGGTTCAGTACCGAAATTGCAACAAATTACTATACGTGTTATTAGCCAAACTTCTTCTTCGGGCTGTGAAAGAAATTGGAGTTTTGAGCGTATCCACAGTAAAAGAAGAAATAGATTAGAGCATTAAAGGCTTGATGATTTGGTTTTCACAAACTACAATCTGAGGTTAAAGTTTAGGTAATCCGTAATCTTAAAAGTCATGACTTTCGAATGGTTGTTTTATAGTTTAATTAAATATAGTAATATACATTGCATTAATGTTGATCTTCTATCACTACAAAAAAAACGTGATTTAGTAGCGGTTAAAAATAGGTATTCGTAGCGGTTCTAACCGCTACAAACTAGGTTAGTAGCGGTTATAAAAACCGCTACTAAATCGTACGTTGCAAGCTGTTTTGTAGCGGTTATACAAAACCGCTACTCAATCAAAAATAACCGCTACAAACTTTGTAGCGGTTAATATTAACCGCTACAAAATCAAGAGATATTTGTAGCGGTTACATAACCGCTACAAATATAAAAAATTTTATTTACAGTCTTAAAAGATTTTTTTTGTAGCGGTTAAAAAACCGCTACAAATATATAAAAATGAAAATTTGTTAAAAATGACTTTTTTTTATTTGTAGCGGTTAAGAAACCGCTACCAAATTTGAATTTCATGAAATTAGTAGCGGTTCATAGAACCGCTACTAATTTCATGAAATTTAAATTTGCCGCCAAAAAATTTAAATTTATCTTTAAAAAGGCGCGTTATTTAGTAGCGGTTTAATAACCGCTACAAATATTTAAAATTTTTTTTAAAAACTTCCGTTGATATTTTTCTTTTTTTTCAATATTATATTAATTAGTTTAATTTATTATTATTTTATCTATTTCAATTAGTTTATTATTTAATAGTTTAACTTATTAATAAATTAAAAAGAAAAAATGTAATTGAATATGATTAGTATAAAATTATATTAATAATATTATTAACGATAGTTAGGTAATAAGGAATTATTATGTTTTATAATATAATGTAATTGTATATGAAAAATAGATGAAAATGAGATAGAGTTAAGATATATCTAGAAAAAAAGATGTTTAGAATAAATTTTACAGAAAGGAAAGAAGTATTCTAAAAGAAATTGAAAATGTTGTTACCATATTTGATCGTATTATTCAGCTCCTCTACTCATACGAAAGAAGTTGTAAATGAGAGGAAATGAAAGAAGGGTAAGGTGAAAAGAAATTGGGGAGTGTATGAAATGAGTTGTGATAAGGGTATTTATAGGGATTCACGTATTATTTGTAGCGGTTAATGTAGCGGTTACTAATTAGTAGCGGTTATTTATATTTTTGTAGCGGTTTAATTATTTGTAGCGGTTAATGTAGCGGTAAATGTAGCGGTTATTATTTAGTAGCGGTTATTTATTTTTTTGTAGCGGTTTAATAACCGCTACAAATATTATATTAATTTTTTTTTTAAATTTTTTTTTACATTTTATTTTAACACAAATTTTTTGCATTTTTTATAAAGAGAAATTTTTTACACTTGAATTCTACAAATATTATTTTAATTTTTTTTTACATTTTATTTTAACACAAATTTTTTGCATTTTTTTTAAAGACAAATTTTTTACAATTGAATTTGATCACTCATCGTCGCCATCCCTACAGAAATTTTGTAGAAAAATTATTGTTATTGATGTATTATAAAATTTAAAAAATTTAATTGAAATGACGTGGACTTAAAAAAACTCACCGCAGTAGAGGTAAATTGCCATCGCCTTCAGGGAAGTAGTTTTCAAAATCAGCTGGCTGAAATGGCTCACTCTCGTAGGCGATGTTATCGCCTTCACCCATGTCGTAAAGGTCTCTTGGCTTTAAATGAACGACCATGTGCCAATCCCTATGCCGCTCGTCTTCGACATAATAAACCTGATGTGCCTCTGAAGCTAGAATATACGTCTCATCATCTTGAGAAATACCAGTATGAATCGGGCGTGAGAAATTGACTGATGTGATCCCTAGGTCGTCAGTTGTCAGTCCCCGAGAAGTCGTGGTATTTGCCCACAAACACTTGAACAGCGTCACGGTGAAACGGCCTTGATAATTAAGCTCGACCACATCAAGAAGCTTGCCATAGTAAGGGACGCCTCCGAACTGCATGTTGGCGTCACTGCTGCTCGCATAACTCCTTGTCCCAAATGTGCCATAAACACCCGAATTCTGTGTTTGCAATCCTTGATCCCGTGAAACCGTGCAAAACTTAAAACCATTGACATTGTACGCTGTAAACCGTTTTGCATGATCAAGAGGGCCGATTGCGAGAGCTCTGAAATCCGGTGAGTGTGGGTTGTGGTCATTTAGTATTCTGCGAGCAAACCAGGCCGGGAATTCTCTGTGGACCCTCCTATCAACTTCCGAGGATGTCTGTGTACGGATCCTGAGCTGACGCTTGACATGACTTCTAAATTCCCTGCAATTAATAATGGAAAGGCGTTAGTGAAATGAAAGTGAGAAATGTTACGAAAGATATAGATCGAATAACATACATGTGAGTGTACAATTCTTACCGTATGAAAGGCTCAACTTGAGTGCAATTAATCAAAACATGTCTATGTGCTTGGAACTTCTCAGTTGCCGTTAGTTTGAAGTTCTCAGTTGCTCCAACTGGTTTACCAACACGAGGGATAAATTCTCCTGATGTCGGCGCAGGTTCAGGACAATCGTCAACACGAGGGGGGCGGTTGAAAGCCGTCTCAAGATCATCAAAGTACCTTGAGCAAAAATAAAGCACCTCATCCCCTATATAGCCTTCAGCTATAGAACCTTCTGGCCACGCCTTATTCCTCACGTAAGATTTTAATTTCCCAAGGAACCTACGAAGTACATAAGAGAAAATTGATATAAAATGATGAAAAGGACGACTAGGAAACATTAAATACGGACAATAAATGAAAGCACATATTTAAAATGAGTACCTCTCAATCGGATACATCCAACGATATTGTACTGGTCCAGCGAGCTTTGTTTCATGAACGAGGTGGACCGTGAGGTGAACCATCACAGTAAAAAAGGACGGAGGAAAGATCATCTCCAAGTGACAAAGCGTAAGAATGATTTTCGACTGCAGCTGATCGAGCTCCTCAACGATCAAAACCTTAGAACACAACTTCCGAAAGAAAGAACAAAGTTCCACCAAAACGATGGAAACATCGGGAGGAAGTGTATTCTTTATAGCCAGAGGGAGTAACTGCTGCATAAGAACATGTGAGTCGTGACTCTTCAGGCCAGCAACCTTCCGAGCCTGCAAGTCGACACATCGAGAAATGTTGCTTGAATACCCATCAGGAACTTTTATTTTCTTCAACGTCGCGAGGAAGACATCCTTGTTCGATTTTGTGAGGGTAAACTTTGCCGGTGTAAATCTGTCATGCTCATCTGGCCAAGCTTCTTCACGAACTCCCATGTCGCGTAAATCTTTCCTAGCTTGAAGGTGATCTTTTGTCTTTCCGGGTTCGTTAAGCAGCGTATACAGCACATTGTCGCAAACATTCTTTTCAATGTGCATTACATCAAGACTGTGGCGAAGTAAATTAGATCTCCAATACGGAAGCGTGAAGAAGATACTTATCTTCTTCCACTGCTGAGGCGCCGAAGTCCTGCGCGTCTTTTGGCGAGTTTGTGCTGAATCGTCGCTTTTTCCAAACTCGACGTCAACATGCTCAAGCTGCTGTAAGATATCTGTACCGGACAAAGTCTGAGGTGGTCCTCTGTTCTCTGCTTTCCCATTGAAGCGATTCCGTTGCAATCTGAACTTATGCGTTCCATCGAGAAACCTCCGATGCCCCATAAAGCACCACTTTCGGCTGTGGGGAAGGCGCAGTGCGTCAGAGTCGAAATTGCAAGCCGGACACGCCGACCCAGTGTGCACGTTCCAACCAGATAATGTGCCAAGGCCAGGAAAGTCACTGATCGTCCACATCAAGGCTGCACGCATGTTGAACAAAGTCTTGCTGTGAGCGTCGTACGTCTCCAAGCCGACATTCCACAGGTCAAGCAATTCCGCAAAAAGCGGTTGGAGATACACATCGATGTCATTGCCCGGTGCCTTTTTGCCTGGAATGATCATAGACATAATGAAAGAGCTTTGTTTCATACACATCCAGGGGGGAAAGTTGTAGGGAACTAAGACTACCGGCCAAATGCTGTAACTTGTGCTAAGATTCCCGAAAGGATTGAAACCGTCGGTCGCCAACGCAAGCCGGACATTTCTGGGGTCAGTCGCAAAATCTGGAAAGTCGTTGTCAAACGTTTTCCAAGCAGCTGCATCCCGCGGATGTCTTAATTTACCGTCTTCGTTTTTATCAACGGCATGCCACCTCATGTGCTCAGCAGTTTTAGACGACATAAATAATCTTTGTAGACGAGGTTTCAAAGGGAAATACCTGAGAATCTTTGCGGGTTTCTTCTTCTGCTTTTTCCCCTTCCGAATTGTCTTGTACCTCGATGTGTGACATCTCTTGCACGTCTCCCTGCTGGAATCGTCTCCCCAATACAACATACAATCATTTGGGCACGCATCAATCTTTTGATAATTCAACCCCAACCTGTTGATGATCTTCTTGGCCTCGTAGAAGGTTGTGGGAATCTCGGCGTCGGGGAATGCATCTTGTAATAAGCCGAGCAACATCGACATCCCCTTATCCGTGATCCCACACAAGCACTTGATATGATACAATTTGATCAAGAAAGATAATTTAGAATATTTGCGACAACCTTGATATAAAGGACGATCTGCCTCATCCATCAAGCTGAAAAAATCCCGAGCTGCTTCATTCTCCATAAAAGCCGGCTCAGAGCCGTGCACTTCTTCGTTGAAGTTGTCGCCTTGAAATCCAAACGCATCACGCACAGCATCATTCACAGGATCATCTTCATCTACTTGAACGCCTACTTGAGAACTTCGAGGAAGAGCCTCGTCATATCTAATGCCGGCCTTCTCACCATGAACTGCCCAGAACGTATAGTCCTCAGGGAAAGGCTTCACAAGCAAATGTTCCTTCACAACATTTCGTGGATGCCACTTCTTGAACTTGCATTTCCGACACGGACAGACGATCTTGCCGTTACAGCTGGCGTGAGTGAATGCGAAATCTAAGAAACTATTTAATCCGTACAAATATTCAGGAGAATTGCGCGGCAACCTTATCCAAGATTTATCCATAGCTATAAGTGAGAGAGAAGAAAGAATAGAGAAGAAGATGAGTGAGAAGATAATGAAGAATGCCTAGAACCTTATATTCAAAAAATCCAACGTTTATAACTTTGTAGCGGTTATTAAACCGCTACACCAACCGCTACAGAAATTCCAACGTTTATAATTTTGTAGCGGTTACATATACAAAACCGCTACTAATATTCAAGCCGTTAATTGGTGGGAAATTCAAAATGTACTTGTTGAGTATTAGTAGCGGTTTTAAATATATAACCGCTACTAATGTTCAACGAATTAGTAGCGGTTATATATGTAAAACCGCTATTAATATTAAAGCCGTTGGACATTAAATATAAAAATAATTTTCTAATTTGTAGCGGTTATACATAAGATAACCGCTACAAATGTGCACAAAGGCGGCAAATTTCAAAATTCAAATGATTTGACAGTTTGTAGCGGTTATTAGTAATAACCGCTACAAACATATATATTTGTAGCGGTTTCTGAAGAGAAACCGCTACAAATATATAAGTAAATTTGTAGCGGTTACGGGTTTAAAACCGCTACAAATATACATTTATAAATTATTTATAAATGTATATATAATTTATTTTTTTTAAAATATATTTAAAAAAATAAATTATATTTATATTTAATTTATTAAATTATTATATATTTGTAGCGGTTATGTACTAATAACCGCTACAAATATATACATTTGTAGCGGTTTTAACCAGAAACCGCTACAAATGTATACATTTGTAGCGGTTTTAACTTAAAACCGCTACAAATCTATATATAATTTATTTTTTTTTAAATTTAGATTTAAATCATTTATAAATTATTTCAATGCGATATAATAATATAAATATAATTATATAAAACACAATAAGAAAATTCTGAAATAAAATTTCATAAATATTTACAAATGTTTAAAAGAAAAGAAAATGTCCTAAACTAAGGAGCTGGGGGCTGATCCTCTGGTGCTCCCTCAGGTGGGGCTCCCTCAGATGCCGCTGGATCGGGCCGCTGCGCAGACTGAACCGCACCATCGTCATCAGCAGGAGGAGGCGCAGTAGGAGGAGGAGCAGTAGGAGGAGGAGCAGTACTCGGGACGACGTAGTGAGGGACAGGGGGGACCGCTGGATGCTGCTCGTCCGGGAACAGCCGACGCCAGGCTCCCTCGAGCATAGTGTTCGCGATCTCACGCCACTGCGTCTGCTGAGCGTACATCGTATCTGCGTGCACCTGCAGCATCTGCTGCATCTGCTGCTGCTGCTGCGCCATCTGCTGCTGCGTCTGCTCCAAATCTGACCGCAGCTGGTCAATCGACTCGTCCCTCCGACGTCTGACCCCTCTAGAGCTGCCAGCCTCAGAGGCGGCGCTCCTGCCGTAGATCATGCTGGGTCTGGCGCCTATCCCCATCCCCCGCACTCGTCCGGGGTGCTCAGGATGACTAAGGCCCGCCTTCAGAGGAGCCGTCGGGTCCACTGACCCCTGTGACTCCTCAGGCTGGGTCTGTCGCAGCTCAGCCTGCGACAGCTGCATCCGCTCCTGCCATTTTATAATTAATAATTACTAATTAATAACTTGATTTTATAATAACTTGATAATTACTATTTTTCATTAATAACTTGATTTTATAAAAAATATAATAATAAAATAACTTACAATTGCCGCCTCTGCCTGCTGAGAGGTCGCAGTCCCGTCACGGTGTCTGTGTGTGATGGCGTACAGCTCCGCATAGTCCGTCTGACGGTTCTCCTGCTGTGCCCTCGTCTCCTGAAACAATGACAAAACAATTAGTATTATGAACTAATCAGCTAAAAGTAAGTGAAGCACTTGAAAAGTTACCAGCTCGCTGTAGGTCACAGCAAAGGTCTTCGATCCTGCTGTGTGGTGGATCATCTGCTGCGCCCGGATCGCGGCGTTCCTCTGAGAAAGCTCCTGGAAAAACAAATAATTAAATGTATTATAAAATTTGAAATTAAATACAAATTAAATTGAAATTATAATTTAATATTTAACAATTAGAAAATTATATATCAAAAATATAATAAATACATTACCTGCGCCTGAGGGCTCCTCCTGAACTGGACGAAACGCGCCCAGTCGTTCGGCGGCACGCCGTCCGGGACGCTCTCCTGCAGCTGCTCCAGAGGCATCGTCCCGTCCCCATCCACACTGTGGAACAGACGGTTCCTCCTGTTCCTCCAGGCGTCGCCCATCTTCACGAGGGCGTACCTCTTCCGGTTGGCCCGGACGGCAAACCGCAGCTAAAAAAAATACATTTAAATATCAATAATACTAAAAATCATAATTTAAAAAAAATAATTAAATAGAATTAATTACAAAATATATTAATTAAATAGTTTTAATTACCTGAACCACCTCCTCCCAAGCCTGGTCCTTCGGCCCCTTCGGAATGTGCCTCCACGTCGGGAAGTGCAGGGGGAACCGCATCCAATTCGATCCCAGGTCGCTCAGGAAGCGGTTGAGCAGGTGACCCCCATTGTGGATCGGCTGGTCAGTGCCCTCGTTCCACGGCACTACAACTCGCAGGGACCGGTCCATACTGTTCAGACCGGCCACATCCAGCCTCCTCGTCGTCACGTTCCCCTGCTCATCTGCACAGTTGACCGCACGTTAGATAAATTATAATTCAAAGTTAAAAAGTTAAAAAATTAAAAAATTAAATAATTTACCTTCGACCTGCACCTCAAACCCAGTGGACCGCGAAGACGACCCTCGTGGGTTGTTCTGCTCCCGAGCCTCTTCCTCATCGAGGAACTGCTCCATCTCCCTGAACCCACTAATCGGGATCTCGAACTCCTCCTCGTTGAGGAAGTCCTCAACGCTAATCTCTGGCACCTCCACCTCAGGCACCTCAGCTGCGGTCGTCGCCTGTGGGATCGTCTGTGGATCCTGTGGGGGGATGGGCTGAGATGCCTCGGTAGCCCTGGCTGCGCGCTGCCCCCTCCCTCTGCCCCCTGCCCGGCTGTTGCCACCCCGTAAAGTCGGTCTGGGGGGTATAGGGGCCTTCCCCTTATCCCGTCCTGAAGCCATATCAACTGTACAAATTAAAAAAAAAATAGTCCATTATTATACAAAAATTTAATAAAAATACAAATATAAATAAAAATACGTGTTATATACGTACCTCAAGTGTAAAAACTGTGGAATACTGACCAAAAACTCCTATAGACTCGTCTGAACGCTCAAATATCGAATAAACCACTCAGAGAACCTCAGGAAACAAAATGAGCAAAATGAGAAATGGAGGAGGTGAGGTGTTTAAATAGGCAGATATTAGTAGCAGTTATTCAAAATAACCGCTACTCTAACCGCTACAAATAATTAAATTTGTAGCGGTTCTACAATAACCGCTACAAATCTTCACAACGTTTGAAATTCTGTAGCGGTTATTGCCCAGAACCGCTACAAATTTGGAGTCTCTTGAAATTCTGTAGCGGTTTTTGGGAAAAAACCGCTACAAAATGTGACCTTTGGTATTTTGTAGCGGTTTATGTGCGTTAACCGCTACAAAATAACCGCTACAAGTTTTGGCGGGAATTTCGCGCCAAATTTGTAGCGGTTTTTTTTACGAAACCGCTACAAATATTCTTGCCGCTACAAATTTGTAGCGGTTTAGGTAAAAACCGCTACAAATGTCATAATTTGTAGCGGTTTAATATAACCGCTACAAATACACCGCTACAAAATACCTTTTTTTTTGTAGTGTATTATGTTGGCTAGGAATAAATTGAAAAGGAAGAAAGAGAATTACGATCCTATTGATTATGAATCAATTGATAAACTAGAGTTTTAAGTACTTGAAGAAGATCCAACTCCCAAATTTGATAATATAGAATCGACAGATCTTCAACTTGAACAAATGGTGAGGGATTTTGGAGGTTTCTAACTTCTAACTATCTCTTTTATTATTTAAAATTATATTAGTATACACAAGAATATAACTATACTTGTTACATAACTATTCATAATTCTATTCATTTTATATATAGATGATGATGATGTTGCTGGGGCTCCATCTTTATTTTGCTAGTCAAGTAGTGATTCAATGTATTGACATTATATATATTTTTTGAAATTATGGATGGTGTGATAAGAAATTAAATTATTTCTCAATTTTTTATTCCTCTCCGATCTGGTATCGAGTTGACTCCAATCTGATCCACTAACTCTTGACCCACTAACTCTTGACCCATTTCTTCCACCGGTTCAATGACCGGTTCAGATTTGATCACCTTACTACTAACCCATATTCACAGCACTTTTCTCTTCAAAAGTTATAACTTTTGTCGCGATGGAAATAAATGGAAATTAGTACACCACTAAGTTGAGAGTTATTGTGAGTTTGTGACTGTGGTCTCCTACAACAAGTTAGGTGGATCACACCGTCAAAGTTTTACTACAGTGAAAGCACTCATCGTCTTCAAGGATTGAGCTCCAACTTAACCTAGTTGTAGAGTCATATGAAGCTCAGGATTGTTATTATGGTTACGTTATATGACTGTGTTTGTGTTAAGTTCTTTTATTTTAATTTTTCTTTATAGGTTTATGGATTTGAATTTGTGTGAGTGTAAAAAACTTAAGAGCAGAGAACAAAAAACCGAACCTGACCGGCCGGTTCAACCGGTTGAATCGAGAACCGGTCAGTGGTCCGGTTTGGTTTGATCATTAAACCTTCAAACCGGTCCAACCGGTTGGACTGGTTTCATTTTTTCATTTTTTGCTTTTTTAAGGAAAATGGAAGGTTGAAGACCAAAATGAAGAGAAAAGTAGGTAAAGAAAGAACAAATCTAAAAAAAATGAAGAAGATAATGAAAAAAATTATTTAAAAAGATATAATAATTATAGGAAAGGAGATATCATTACATAAGTATAAATATTATAACTAATACTAATAGATTTTAAGCATTTTTTTCCTAAAAATCTTCATTTTTATCTATAGAAGTTTAAAAATATATTAATATATATTGCTACTAATAAATTATAATATTTTAATATGACCGGTTCAACTACTGATTAGACCCCGATTGACCTATTAACCCTTGAACCTGTGTTGTGACAGGTTCATTGTCCGATCCGATTTTTTGTTCCTTGCTTAAGAGTTACCTCAAATTGAACTAGATAATATTCAAATATGATCGAATTAGTAGTCATATAAAATGAAAGAGGTAACAAAATATTAAATATTGCCTTCTACTAGAATTACAAAATTGAGTTATCCCCAAAAAATAAAGGATAATTACAAAATTGACCCTAGATTAGCCGTGTTATGCTCATATGGGCCATCCATAGATTGATTGGGCCTAGTTATGCTCATATGGGCCATCCATAGATTGATTGGGCCTAGACTCTAGAGTGCCCCTCTCTGTTGAGCTATCTAGCCATATTAAGTCCAAATGCCAAATTTGTCAAACCAAGTTTAGATTTATTTTTTGCACCATGAAAAATTTATACGCGGTCTCAGAAACTGCATTTTGTTCCCCAATATTAGAACTAAGAGCCCGTTTGGTTCAACCCCATTGTATGCCTGCAATGGTAATCATGATTGCATTATCAAGAGAAGAGTGTTTGGTTGCTCTTTAGCATAGTAATAGGGTTTACCATGATAATCATGATTACCAAAAAATTGGTAATCCTCATTCATACCTCCCCCTATGAATCCTCATTACCATCTCATTGCATTGTTAAAAAATTCTAATTTACCCTTTAGTTTTCAGTGTCTTTATTTCACTTATCTCATTTCACTTGTCACATCATGTCACAACTGCCACCGCCACTACCTCATCCTCCTCCTCCACTGCCGTCACCTTTATCCTCTGCAGCCGCCACCACTTCCTCCACCGCCGTCACCACCACCCACTGCAGCCACTGCCACCTCCTCCTCCACCCCCATTGCCGCCCGCCACCACTATTACTATCTTCTTCGCCGCCGCCGCCTGCCCACCACCACCTCCTCCTCCTCTGCCGCCGCCGCCACCACTACCTCCTCCTCTGCCGCTGCCACCACTACCTCCTCCTCTGCTATCGCCACCATCACTCACCCACCGCCACCACCACTGCCTCCTTCGTCGTCGCCGCCGTTGCCACTCGCCTACCACCACCACCTCCTCCTTCTCCACCGCCGCCGTCGCCACCCGCCCACTGCCACCATCACTACCTCCGCCGCCACCCATTGCCTCCACACTACCTCCTCCTTCTCCGCCGTCGCCATCACTCGCCCACCGCCACCACCACTACCTTATTCGCTACCGTCGCCGCTGCTGCCACTCACCAACCACCACTGCTACCTCCTTCGTTGCCGTCGCTGGCGCCACCCACCCACCACCACCACCTCTTCCTTTGCCGCCACCCGCGTACTACTACCACACTACCTCTGTCGTCGTCGTCGTCGCCGCCTCCTCCTCTTCTACCGCCACCCCTATCGTTGCCGCCGCCACTGGCTCCTCCTCTTCCATCCCTGTCGCCGGCAGCTCTTAACTATTTTTTCTACAAAAATTATATTAAGGGTAAAATAAACTTTGTGTAATATATTAATTTTAAATAATTGTTAAAATATTAACTTATTGCATCTTCCTTAAAAATCAAACCAAACACCACCCCTGTAATTAATATTGTATTGCATTACCATTGTATTGCAATGCACTGCACTACAGGGTGTAATGGGATCGAACCAAACGTGCCCTAAATATTGAAAAGAACAAGATATCACCTAATGAAATAGTTAGTTAGTGTATAAAAAAGTTAGGTTTCCAGAAAAAATAATCATTTAAATTTTTAAATGCACACAAAAATGTCTTCCTTTTTGTAACCGGACAAAAAAAAAAATCTTCTTCCTGTTTTATGCTTCTGTTCAAAATTCAATAAGAACAATTACATCATTTAAAAATTCTGTTGATAAAAACTGAAATTCACATATGCCAAGGAGGGCCTAAATGAGTGGGTAAAATAAATAGAGCCTAAATGAGCAATTTGATTGTCGATTTTTTTTACCGGAAAAAAAAAAAAAAAAGATTGCCGTTTTTTTAAAAAATAGATTATTTTAAAAAATCTAAATGATTTATATAAACTTGTAATGTTTGAAATTTGAAGTTTTTGAATACTCCAACATGGATATTTTTTTATGCTATTAACCGTATCTAGTACATTTTTTGGATCCTGTTTTTAAACATCTAAGTAGTCAACTACTTAAATTTCAGAGTTTGTGACTGCCTCTTCCAATATAAGTATGCCCTGTAGGACTCAAACTTTTAATTAAACTCATTGTACTAGCTAAACAAAAACTTGAGGATAAAATACCCCGAATTTGGCTCACTTCTACACACAAAATGATTATTATGACTTCATTTTTTGGCATAGAAGTTTAACTTGTTTAGAAAGCATATAATGATATCTACTAAATTAAATTAGAATATTATCAATTTTTAAATATAAAGCTACTCTGTTAAAAATGTTTTTTTCTACGAAAGTTACTTTTGAGAGGTTACTTAAAAAAATATCAATTCTTTTGTATTTAACCTCATCATGATAGCAGAAAAAGATGAGTATCATTTTTTATAAAATAAAATATCTAAATTTTGATATTGATTTCCATCTTTTTAAACCTCTTGACATTGTTTATCACAAAATTAAATTTCAATAGATTAATAAGCCTTGATACACCTTATGATGTTGGTAGATCTAATTCTTGGAGCCATTAATAATCCTTAACTAAATTCCAAAACAATCCCACAAAAAAGCCTACAATAAAGCTCTCAAATAGAAATATTATTAATTACATGATGTGTGTGTAAATATTATTTTAGAATTATTTTACAATTAGTTTGAATGAAAACCATAATAATTATTATCTTTTAAATCATTTTTAGGTTACAAAAAATATTTTAAATTTACACACACACATATATGGGCTCAGTAAAATTGTCACGAACTCGTGATTTTTGGAAAGCATATGTTTTTTAAGGTAAAATGATAGTTAGAGACTGTTTAATAAGGTGATGACAATTAAGGACCTCAAAATTTTAAAATACCAATCAAGGGACAAAAACCTTTACTAATTAAAAAAATACCATGAACCAAAATGCCTATATTAATTTAAAATGATACGGAAGCTAAATTGGAAAAAAAAAATAAAATGATGATTATGGACCTAGAAATTTTAGAATACCAATCAAGGGACAGGGACCTTTTCTAATTAAAAATACGACGAACCAAAATGCTCATATTAAGTTAAAATGATGGGAAATAAATTGGAAAAAAAACTAAAAAAATTGAAAAAGATCAAACTTTTAGATTTTTTAATTTTTAGTCATTTCAATTCTAAACTTTTGGGAGATCCTGAACTTGTGTTGGGGAAACCTTTATTACAAACCCTAGAACATGTTAGAAATCGAAGAAGTTCATAATTTTAAAAAAGCTAAAAGTCGAAAAAAATCCCTAAACTTTAGAGGTGTTGCGGATCATCTCCCTGACCTATAAAAGTTTGAATCTAAGACTATATTTTGACCATAAACTCCCTTACCATTAAAGTTGCCATTAAACTTAACGGTTTATGACATGTCATCTTTTTTTCTTAATTGAACAATGTGCCACATCGTATTCATTAGTAACACTTGGCATTGACATTGAATTTTAGGTAATTTAGCTATTTTATTAAACTTTAAAAAATGCCTAGAGTCACTGTGTCATTTCCCCCATTAAAATAGATTTTCTCCTCCACCTGCAAACTGAGACAAATGATGGTGGCGCAAAGAAAGAAGAGTATTTTACCAACGGAAGCTGGCTCAGATGGGATGGGCATCTGAGCCCCACTCATCCGCTCCAGGGTTCGATCCTTGGGGGGAGGGTGGAGAGAGTTTCTTCTGGGAGGAAAGCCCTCACACCAAAGGTGTGGGCCGGACAGAATTCCTGTCCGAATTAATCTGTTGCTCGATGATTTGTGCCAGAGAAGACGGGAACCAAAAAAAGTGCTGGATACCGGATGATCCATAAGGATTGAATCAAAAAAAGAAAGAAGAGTATTTTAACATTCCATTTTCAAGTTTATCTTTCAAAAGGAACCAAGTATTTTTCTCATATGAATTTGTCACGTTATTTTAGCTGGTCCTTAATTACTTTTTGGTTTGAATTCTGATATATGCAAGTCCCTAATCTGGTGATTGAGCTCTAATAAGATTCTCCTTGCTTCCTTTTGTTGATTTTAGTTGATGCATATATATAATGACGTAGAGACTTACAAGGATGATGCAACATATAAAAAGTATTTTGAAATCAATGGCCTTGCAATGAAGTCAGTCTAATCTCCACTGTGAAGGATTGCTATTGCTGGATCATTCAACGTTCTCCACCTCCTGATGCTATTATGACCTAAAATGGGAGATGACACAGAGACCCTAAGCATTTTTTAAAGCTTAATAAAATAGTTTAAATATCTAAAATTCCATGTCAATACCGAGTGTTACTAATGAGTGTGATATGGCAAATTGTTCAATTAAGTCAAAAAGGTGAGATGATATAAACCATTAAGTTGAACGGCAACTTTAATGACGGGAATTTATGATCAAAGTATGAAATTCAAGATCTCATATTTAAACTTTTTATAGGTTAGAGATGTGATTCACAACAACCTTAAAGTTCATAATCTCTCTTTATAAAGATAATAACAGAATTTAGTCATTAATTAGCGTTTTTTTAAATCATGAAAGCCTTAATTATTAATATTAATTGTTGAATTATTTCTGGTCCACGCTTAATGAATTAAGGCTCAAACCCAGTTATAGGTGAGGCACAAATGAAAATGAAGCATATTACAAGGCAAGCATGTGAAATACGTCCCTTTATATAGAAAGAGAGCTGTATAACCATACACATATTGTGTTATATGGTACGAGGACGAGAGTGAGTAATAAAGATCTTTAGACATACACCAGAAACCATGTAACTTTAATTCCGCATTCCTCCTTTGGAAACCTAAGAGCTTGTTTGTTTCTGTTTTCCTTTTTTTTCTTAAACAGTTTTATAAGATTATTTTTAAAAACAAGTTTTGAAAAAAAAAATCAATTTGGATAGATGTTTTAAAAAATCTGTTTTTGAAGAAAAGACGTGGTGGTGGCTATTGCCAGCAATGGCCGTCACCGATAATGTGGTAGTTTCTGTAGTGGATAGATGGTGACTTCAAAAAATAAAAAATTATAAAATCAAAAACAAGAAAACACCTAAAAATTGTATATTTTTAGTTTTAGAAACAAATTTTTGTTTTTTTTAAAAAAAAAACAACTTATTAAAAACAGTTTTCTAAACAAGTTTTTTTATTTTTTTTTATTTTTAAAAATAAAAAATTGTTTTTAAGAATAAAATCAAACTAAGACCTAAGTATCTTATCCTATCCCTCTGTGTAAGACAAACTGAACTTAGAGGTATACCTAAATCTCTTCAAATACACGGCTGAAAAATCCCTAACCGTCGTTTACTCTTAGGTCTAGCGGGGCAAATGGATTAAAAAATAAGGTGTCCAGTGATAGGGCAAGTTGAGGAAGAGATTATTGGTTGGGATGTTAATAATTATATGGGGTGGTGTGACCAAAACTTTTCTATCATTTGTCCTTCTTGGAATATATTCCTCTAGTGTTAGATTCGGATATGCACTGAATAACTGAATATTTGGTTTACATTGATCGATAGATAAGTTACTGCTTTGAGCCAAAAAAAAAAAGATAGATATAAGTTACTGCCAGCCAACTAAGAAGATCTAATTGGATCAACTCATGGATATATATATAGTCCGCACTCCTTAAGAATCTAAGTACTAAATTAATAAATTTCAATGACACATTATTATTTATATACCTCTTTACACGTTTTCTGTTTATTATTATAAGTCGAGTTGATGGAGATCAATCTGTTTCTTTCTTCGTCAAAAATACTTTTGTGGAAAACATATTGATAACTTTTTTCGCCTAAATACACCATCTTCATGTGCATTTTTTTTATTGGAAAAAAATACATTTGCTAAGGTTTGATTGGAAAATTAGACCTAATGAATATAAGCAAATGGACATACGTTTTGTATTTTACTATTTTATTCCTTCAATATAATTATAATGCTATATTTGCTTTTTAATATAAGAGCTAGATATTTTATTTACGAATATTAAGAAAATTAATTAAGTTAGTTATTTAAAAAAAATGTATTACAATTTTCCTAAAATATGTCACACCCTCATCTTATTTTCACTTATTTCAGAGTATTTGCAGAAAACGATACGTGGTTCGATTGGCAACACAGGAATAACATAAATATACTGATATTACGTGCACGATTACGGAAATTCCCCATAGGGATTCGTACTTGATAATTACAATTAATGTAGCCTTGCAGCGCTATGTGGGTGTCTACAACTGTCCCAGTGAAACGGAGACCTCTTCCAGTCTTCGTTCCACCAGCTCCGTCAATTAAGGCAAACGACCATTAAGTTTTTTTTGTGGGCCCCACTTTAATATTTTTTAATTATTTATTTTAAGGGCTAAGATGTAAAATTACCTATCTACATATCCTTCGGATACAAAAATACCTATGATCATTAAAAAAGTGGACAAAAATGCCAGCTTCATTAACGAAGGCAAACGACCGTTAATTTCTGATTTTGTGAGCCCACTTTAATCATTTTTAAATAATTATTTAAAAAACTCTCACCCTCTCTCTCTCTCTCTTCCTGCACCCCTTTCCCTCTCACTCTCCTTTCCCTCTCCCCGTCCAAACTAGAGCCCCACCTTCACACCGGTAATAACTCTCTCCGACCTCCTACATGGTCACCGCCTTTATACTACCCTCTCCCTCCAAATGCTCTTCCGTAGTTCATCATCAAAACTTTTCCCTTCATTAACAAAATTAGAAATTAACGAACATTTATCTTCATTAATGGTGATGGCATTTTGTCCCCTTTTTTAATGATCATAGGTATTAATTAAAAGCTATAATCATTAAAAAAGCGGACAAAATGATAATAGGTATTAACTAAAAGCAACATTTTGTCCACTTTTTTTTAATAATCATAGGTATTAATTAAAACCTTAAAATACCTCTCTACATTAAGCTTTTAATTATTACCTATAATCATTAAAAATGGGGACAAAATTCCAGCTCCATTAATAAAGGCAAACATTCATTAATTTCTGGCTTCGTTAATAAGGGGAAAAGTTTTGATGATGAACTATGAAAGGGCATTTGGAGGGAGCGGGTAGTATAAAGGCAGTGACCATGTGGGTGGCCTAAGAGAGTTATTGCCAGTGTGAAGGTGGGGATCTAGTTTGGACGAGGAGAGAGAAAGGAGGGTGAAAGGGAAAGGGGTGCAAGAAGAGAGAGAGAGGGTGAGAGTTTTTTAAATAATTATTTAAAAATGATTAAAGTGGGCTCACAAAATCAGAAATTAACGGTCGTTTGCCTTCATTAACGAAACTGGCATTTTTGTCCACTTTTTTAATAATCATAGGTATTTTTGCACCCAAAGGATATGTAGATAGGTAATTTTGCACCTTAGCCCTTAAAATAAATAATTAAAAAATATTAAAGTGGGGCCCATAAAAAAACTTAACGGTCGTTTGCCTCAATTGACGGAGCTGGTATTTTTGCCCCTTTTTGTAAAGATCATGGGTATTTTTGCACCCAAGGAATGTAAATGGTGCCAGGCGCACATGTGACATATGTAGATGGGTATTTTTGCACCTTCGCCCTAACTTTAAAGGAAGATTTTTTTTTAATAGGTCATCCTCCTAATTTAAGCACTGATATACACTGAATATGGACACTTCTTCAAAAATACGAATATTGATTTATCATATCGCGAGATGTTAGCTCCTCCCCCTTTGAAAGGAGGTTTTCTTATTCTTTATTTAAAAACTCGGATATTAATAGTGGTGGAGGAAGGAACATGTCCAAGAGTCACAACCTCACTTTTTTTTTTTAATTTTAATATTAGTGTGTTGGTAATTACATTTTTTCATTGTTTTCAAAAAAATTTAAATTCTAACCTACATCTCCTTTCTACTTAAATCTTGACTTTTATTCCTGTCGGTATAAACATTTAAGAATATATATAATGGTTAAATAAAAATTATTAAAAGAATAGTAAGATACTTAAAATATATAAATAGTACAAGAGAATGTTATATTTATATAAGTAGGTTTTAAAATTCAATGAAATAATTATCCGGGTGGGGGATTACTTTTCAGAGGGAAGAGACTTTAAAGAAGATAGAACCAAGGAAGGGAGAGTCACTACCAAGTATGCGTCTGGATCTCTGGAGTTTACTTTTCAAAGGAACAAAAAGTCTCTTCCCTCTGAAAAATAAACTCCAGAGATCCAGACGCACAATTGGTAGTGACTCCCCCTTCTTTGGTTCTATCTTCTCTAGTCAACAACACGTGCTGTTTTTTATGTGACTAGTTTGGTGCTTCTTCCTTGTCCACTTTTTCCTTGCTCATTCCGTATATATTATAAGATATATTTTTCTAATTTGATTAGATTACAGAAATTAGTTAAGTTAGTTAATATAACATGTATTTTTTGAAACATCCTAATTATCTTCTTTAATTCTCCCATTCACTCTCCTTTTTTATTATTGTCAAAGAGCATCAATATGAGAAAATTAGAAAAAGATAGATAAATATAAAAATTATGTCCTATATTTATGACTAAAATCAACTTCCCAAATATGTCTTTTGTTAATGACCGGAGGGACTAACTTATAGAGTAAATAAAACTTAATATGATTGTCCATCCTTATAATTTCAAATGGTTATTTTCTTAGTTCCTATATAATTTCACAATGACTTAATTTGTATTTAATACCATTAAGTATATGGATTAAAACTAAGGTTCGTTAAAGGTATTTAGACTAAAATCAAAACCCAGAATGGAATTGGTTTCCCTACTAAACAAATTTGTTTAGCAAGAAGAATTAGGTAGATTTGAACCTTTAGATTTGATCGGATGGTCTATATCTATTTTTTTTTTAAGTCTACATTTTTTTAAAAAATATTTTAATTAGTATAGAATATAAAATAAAAATAATCTATGAACTATTATATATTCTAAAAATGTCTTTTTATTTAGAAAATCATCATTATTGAAAAACTCATATCTGGATCTATCATATCAGATTTGGACAGCCCGTGTCTGTTTAGCCCCCCTCTGACAAGCTTGGATTTTGATCCTTATAATTAACTGTTGTCTTTTCACTTTTGTCATTTGTGTTGTGATTACTTTCCTTTATTCAGGATCTCATAGTGATTTTTTTTCCTTATAAATATGGCATTTGCGCATCTTATTTTTATTTTGAATTCGTCAACTTTTTTAATTATGTTATTGATTTAATGTCTATTTTCCTTTTTTATCACAAATATGAAATATCAAACAGAATCTCGTATTTATTTGTACGCAACATTTCATAAGAGAATCATCTTTGAGAATCGAAAATTGATGCTGTTATTAATTATTATCAAAGCCCATGCTATCCTATATTGGCGGGCATTAATGCAATTTATATACTTCAAAACTCAAAAAATAATAGTTATTTACAATTTATAATTTCTGTTCAAAAAGGAACTACTCTCTTCAAATTTCAAAATATAGGTTTTCATCAAATTCCAATCATGCTCAGATTTCAGATGGGGCATTTAAAGGTGATCCTACCATGGTCTTCAATCATGGAAGTATACTTTTACTTGATTAATTGTTATTTTGACTTAATTACCCATATAATCTTATTTGTAAGTCACTTCTAAAATTTTAGCATATGTTACACAATAAAAAAAATCTTATTAACTCAACCATAAAATTTAATAACTTTTCAATTTTATCTTTATTAAATAAACAGTATACCCTTTATAAATAAAGTCAGCATAATAAAAAATAAAGGGTAAAATGTTAAATTTATATAAAAATTTTAGGAAAAATCACTCATAGATTCCAACACTATTACAAATAGGGGTTTTAACGTCCCTATTTTGACACTTTTAACGTCCAAAAATAAGAGGACGTCTATGTGAGGGACGTAGTAAAATGAGACTTTAGATGTTCATAAAAAAAGGATGTCTAAAGTCTCAAATTTAAAAAATGGACGTCTAAAGTGGGACTTTAGACATCCCAATTTTAAAAAATGGATATCTAAATTAAGGACTTTAGATCTCCCAAATTTGAAATAGGGACGTCTAAAGTTATTTGAATCTCAAATTTCTTGCAAATGTTGTGATCATCAATTACGGAATCAAACATAAGTTTCAGACGAGAATCCTCTGCAATAGTTTTGTTAAACACAAATATATAGGTTTTCATCAAACTCCAATCATGCTCAGATTTCAGATGGGGCATTTAAAGGTGATCCTACCATGGTCTTCAATCATGGAAGTATACTTTTACTTGATTAATTGTTATTTTGACTTAATTACCCATATAATCTTATTTGTAAGTCACTTCTAAAATTTTAGCATATTTTACACAATAAAAAAAATCTTATTAACTCAACCATAAAATTTAATAACTTTTCAATTTTATCTTTATTGAATAAACAGTATACCCTTTATAAATAAAGTCAGCATAATAAAAAATAAAGGGTAAAATGTTAAATTTATATAAAAATTTTAGGAAAAATCACTCATAAATCCCAACACTATTACAAATAGGGGTTTTAACGTCCCTATTTTGACACTTTTAACGTCCAAAAATAAGAGGACGTCTATGTGAGGGACGTAGTAAAATGAGACTTTAGATGTTCATAAAAAAAAGGATGTCTAAAGTGAGACTTTAGACATCCCAAATTTAAAAAAAGGACGTCTAAAGTGGGACTTTAGACGTCCCAATTTCGAAAAATGGATATCTAAAGTAAGGACTTTAGATCTCCCAAATTTGAAATAGGGATGTCTAAAGTCTCAACTTTAGATGTTCCTTTTTTTTTTTAAAAAAAAAGGGACATCTAAAGTTATTTGAATCTCAAATTTCTTGCAGATGTTGTGGTCATCAATTACGGAATCAAACATAAGTTCCAGACGAGAATCCTCTGCAATAGTTTTGTTAAACACAAATATATAGGTTTTCATCAAACTCCAATCATGCTCAGATTTCAGATGGGGCATTTAAAGGTGATCCTACCATGGTCTTCAATCATGGAAGTATACTTTTACTTGATTAATTGTTATTTTGACTTAATTACCCGTATAATCTTATTTGTAAGTCACTTCTAAAATTTTAGCATATTTTACACAATAAAAAAAAATCTTATTAACTCAACCATAAAATTTAATAACTTTTCAATTTTATCTTTATTGAATAAACAGTATACCCTTTATAAATAAAGTCAGCATAATAAAAAATAAAGGGTAAAATGTTAAATTTATATAAAAATTTTAGGAAAAATCACTCATAGATCCCAACACTATTACAAATAGGAGTTTTAACGTCCATATTTTGACACTTTTAACGTCCAAAAATAAGAGGACGTCTATGTGAGGGACGCAGTAAAATGAGACTTTAGATATTCCTAAAAAAAGGATGTCTAAAGTGAGACTTTAGACATCCCAAATTTAAAAAAAGGACGTCTAAAGTAGGACTTTAGACGTCCCAATTTTGAAAAATGGATATCTAAAGTAAGGACTTTAGATCTCCCAAATTTGAAATAGGGACATCTAAAGTCTCAACTTTAGATGTTCCTTTTTTTTAAAAAAAGGGACATCTAAAGTTATTTGAATCTCAAATTTCTTGCAAATGTTGTGGTCATCAATTACGGAATCAAACATAAGTTCCAGACGAGAATCCTCTGCAATAGTTTTGTTAAACACAAATGCTAGCTTTTTCCATGTTTGTTTTGCTCCAGAATTTCCTTTTTTGATATCACCATACTTCCACCACTTTGCTAGCTTTGTTCAAACTTCTTTTAGTCAAACTTTAGAATTCAAAAATCCATTTTTAGCCAGATGCACTGTACTAGATCTGATTGTGAAAAAAGAGAGGAAATTGTATAATAATAATAATAATAATAATAATAATAATAATAATAATAATAAACAGATAAGCATGTAAAATTTGAGAAGTGATAAATAGAGAGTTACCATTGTAAATAGGGGCACCGAAGGGCATGATGATAGGGGGAGGATGGCGAGAACACCGTAGGAAAAAGCCATTTGAATATATAGAATGTAGGTTTCTCTCTGCAACTCATCTAAGAGAAATTGAAAAATGTTGTGGAGGAGGGAGAGAGAGAGAGAGAGAGAGGAAGGAAAAAGTCCCTTTATTTAATATAAGGGACGAGCATCCCTTATATTCAACACAGCTCGTAAGAAAATTTTTAAATTACTTTATACGTCCCAAATTAAAAAAGGGACGTCTAAAGTAAAAAAGAAAAAAAAAATCTAAAGTCCCACTTTAGATGTCCCAAATTCAATTTGAGATGTCTAAAGTGTAAAAAAAATTAAAATTTTTTTTGTTTATTTTAGACGTCCCAAATTCAATTTGGGACGTCTAAAGTGTAAAAAAAAATTAAATGTTTTTTTTTACACTTTAGGCGTCCCAATTTGTATTTGGGACACCTAAAGTCATCTAGTTCCCACATAAAATTACAAAAATGTCATCGCCTATGTTTTAGACGTCCCTATTTTAAAAAGGGACGTCGTTTAGGGTAGCAGAATCTATATTCTGTAATAGTGCAAGGACCAAAGATAATCACAATAAAGACCTAAAAAACAGAAACAACAACTTGTTAAGCGTATTTTTTGCTGAGTTATTTTTTGCTGCTTTGGGACTTTATTGTCATTATCTTTGGTCCTTGAGACCTATGAGTGATTTTCCCAAAATTTTAATAATATGACTTATAATTAAAACTAAAAAAAAACTTCTTTTTATCATGTACATCCGAGCAGAGGAGAATCTTATTCCTATGTAGAGAAGTCATAGGACATGTCACATTTTCAGGAATTGGACACCTTAAGATGTGAAGTGTGAACTCAACATTGTACTCCCTGAGGATTTCAATCTCTTTAAGAAATAAATAACATCGAACCATGACCTTACAATCATAAGGAATTTTTATATCATTAGCCTATAAATTAAAATCATTAACAGAACGAATACTACTTTTTATAAAAAAAAATATCAATTTTAAAATTTCAAATCAATGAATTCATACTAAAATAAGTTATCAATTATTTTACACTTATAGTTAATATCTATTCTCTTATAAATATGGGATTTTAAATTTCAAATGGTATTTTTATGTCTTTTTTTTTTAAAAAAAAAACAGGACTATACTTCACTTTGGATGGTACGTGCAATGCCCAAATCAGATGTAGATGCAGTGGTGTTGGGTTATTATATAAAAAATATATAATTCCAATTCATTACTGCAATACAGTAGAGTAAAATACTTTTGATCTTAGGTGATAAATATGTTGAGGTCGATCTTAATTCTCCTTTGCTTGCTTCACTTATGATAAATGGTAAGGAAAAACAGATAGTCTACGAGGGTCTACATCTGATATGTTTCTCATGTGGGAGGTATGGGCATGGGTCAGAACACTGTCCACATAAGAAAGAGTCTGGGGTTTCAGGCACTCAAATGTCAGATAATGAGTGTGAAGGGCAAACGGTGGATCCAACGCAAGCTACTCACAACCCAGTAAAAACAACATATGGTGAGTGGATGGTAGCACCCAGGAGGCGTCGGATACAACGCGGTACTAGAGGAGAGTTGAATAATAGTCGAGAAGGGGGACGACAGTTTCGTAGTCAATATAACGTTGGAGGATCAAGATTTACGGTTTTGTCAGATGAGAATAAGGAAAAAAATAGGAATGACATTCCTTTGATGGTGCCTAATAATTCGACTATTGATACTACAAAGCAGGAATCTTCAATGACTAATACAATTAAATCACGTGGGAATTTGCTTAGTAAGAAGAAGCAAGTGGAGATTAAATCTAGGAATGCAGCAAGTGTGGTGGGCCGTAAGCTTGAGTTGTTAAGCCCAATGGAACATTATCAACAAGTTAAGAATAAAGTGGTAGATCAGGGTAACTCGAGTTCGAGCAAAAAATGTAGTCAAGTGCAGAAGGCGGGGGATTTGTTGCAAGAGTTTCATGAAGGAGTAAAACGTGTAGAGGGATCCTCGAAATTGCAGCCAATAAAGGGGAGTATGTGTACGTTCTCAAAATCTACAGGCGAGAAAGTACAACTCCCAAAATCTACTAAAAATAGTGCTTCTGACCCTATTGATCCAGGTGCTTGTCGGGAGACTAACTATTCAGCACGTATAAATCCTCTGGGAAAAGAGGGTGACATTGTAATGAAGGAATCAGGTGAAGATGATTATGGGACTATGTCCCAGTAGTTTTTGCCTATGTTTGGGTTCTTTAATCCTTTTTTATCTGTCTTAATGATAGTTATGACATGGAATACTAGAGGTGCCGGTGGTGCCTCATCTCGACGTTTAATCTATGACATTGTTAATAATTATGGAGTTAATTTATTTACTCTTTTGGAGCCTAGACAGGTTGGCACAAAGGCTAATTTATTGGCCTGGAAGCTTGGATGGCATAATATGCACATCGTTGAAGCACGAGGATTTAGTGGTGGCATTTGGTTTTTTGGGATTCTGGCTGTAATTTTTCAGTTATCTCTTCTAGTGAACAATTTGTGCATGGAATATTTAATGCAGGAAATGATAATGAATAGTCCCTCACTGTGGTTTATGGTAATCCTAATATTATCTCGAGACGAATGCTGTGGTCTTCATTAGGAGATATTCGTCAGCTTGTTCGTGGGGGTTGGTTGGTAGTTGGTGATTTTAATACTGTATCATGTCCTGACGATAGATGGAGTATGAAAGTTCGGGAAAGCAATGGAGTAGACAGATTCTTCAAAGAGTGGATTGCTGAGACTGATTTGATTGATATCGGTTTCAGTGGCCCTAAATTTACTTGGGGGAATTCGTCTAGTTAGAGTAGGATTGATAGAGCATTGGTGGATGCTAGTTGGAATGTTCAGTTTCCTAATGCATCGGTTATTCATTTACCCAAATATAAATCAGATCATTGTCCTATTTTGGTAAATACAGATAATTTGGTGCATGTTGGGAACAATCAGAGGCCTTTTTGTTTTTTCGCTCCCTGGGTTATGCTTGATAACTTCTCAGGTTTTGTTAAGGATTAATAGAATGTGAAGGACGATTGGTGTGGATCTCTAGAGGTTTTTACTGAGCAGCTGAGAAATTGGAACAAAAGCGTGTTTGGAAATTTGAAGTATATGAAGAATAAGCTATACAGACGTCTTGATGGGATTAATAACAAAATTTCTATAGATGGACCGTCAGTGGTTTTGGAGAATTTGCAACATCAATTGTGGAAGGAACTTGAAAAAATTTTGTCACAGGAGGAAGTTATGTGGCTCCAATATTCTCGTTCTACTTGGTATGTTCAGGGTGACCGGAACACTAGATATTTTCACTCAAAGGCAAATGCTTGTAGAAGACGGAATCGAATATTAGCTATTAAATGTAAGTCGGGGGAATGGTTGTATGATGAGAAGGAAATACGAGATATTGGTAGTAAATATTTTGAAGAATTATATACAGATGCTAGCATGTATCAGGGGACCTTGGTATTTGGGTGTACCTACCCTGAGATTGATTCAACGAACAGATATGCTTTGGGAAAACAGGTTGATGACATGGAGATTAAACGTGCTTTATTCAATATGGGGTCTCTAAAAGCTCCAGGACCGGACGGATTCAATCTTCTTTTTTATCAGAGCCAATGGGATACGATTGGTCTTTCGGTGATATCTTTGGTTAAACGGGTATTCTCTGACCCTCAATGGGTCCAGTATATTAATGATACTTTAATTGTTCTTATCCCTAAAATTGATCATCCTCAATCTTTCTGAGATTTTCGCCCAATAAGTCTCTGTAATGTAGTGTATAAGATTGTTACAAAGATTATTTCTATCAGGCTTAAAGCTATTATGCCATTGGTTGTGGCCCCAAACCAATGTAGCTTTGTGAAGGGGCGCCAAAGTACTGATAATGTTATTCTAGTGCAGGAAATAATCCACTCTATGCGAAACATGAAGAAGAAGCAGGGATTCATGGCAATAAAGATTGACTTGGAAAAAGCGTATGATCGAGTCAAATGGAGTTTTCTCTTTGATTGCTTAAATGAGCTTAACATTCCTAAGTATCTTTGTGATGTGATCAAGGCTTGTGTTTCTATACCACAAATGAAACTACTTTGGAATGGGTGTACTGCAAATGCTTTCCACCCTTCTAGAGGAGTTCGTCAAGGCGATCCTATCTCTCCGTATCTCTTTGTCATTATGTTGGAGAGGTTAGGACACTTAATACAGACTGCTGTACAAGACAGAGATTGGAAACCATTTAGGTTGTCAAGACAAGGTACGGCTATCTTTCATGTTTTTTTCGCTGATGATCTTATTTTATTTACAGAAGATATGGATCAAGCTGGAGTGGTGAAAGCTTTACTGGATGATTTTTGCGAGATATCCGAACAGAAAATAAACGTGGAAAAATCACTGATTTACTTCTCAAAAAATGTGGGACACACAAGAAGTCAAGAGATTAGTGGGTTCTTAAATTTTTCCCAGTCGTCTAATCTGGGAAAATATTTAGGAATTCCTGTTTTACATGAGCGTAGTACCAAGTCTACAAACAGGTTTATTCTTGACAAGATCGATACTCGACTAGCAAGCTTGAAGCCAAACTTGTTATCTATGGCGGCAAGACATACCCGTGGTGTCAGCCATGCCATCCTATTCCATGCAGTCTGTGCCTCTACCTCCAGGTATCTGTGATGAGATAGACAGAAAGTGAAGAAATTTTCTTTGGGGAAGTACATCCACAAATCGTAAACCTCATATGGTAGCTTAGAGTCGGGTTTGTTCCTTGAAAAAGGACGGTGGATTGGGATTAAGACAGGCAAGGATTCAAAATCAGGCTTACATGACTAAACTAGGATGGAACTTTGTTCACAAACGCGATGCATTGTGGGTTCGTTTCTTTTGAGAAAAGTACAAGACAGGTATTGATGTGATGCCGATTGTGGAAAAAAGACGACACGAATCGAGCACATGGAAGGGGATTAGACAAAATTGGGAAAGTGTAAGTGAGAGCATTTTATGGAGGATTACTGATGGAGCCTTGGTGTCATTTTGGCAAGATATATGGGTTCCTCATTTGGATAGATTGGAAAGCTTGGTAACTCAACCATTATCAAATGATATCCGAAAATGGAAGGTAGCAGACTGGTAAGGAAGCGAAGATTTCATGGTTATTTATATGAAATTTTGAATAAAATATAAAATAAAAAAACGGTTGAATCGCCCCAAAACCGGTCAAATCTGAGTTAACCACCGGACCAAACTGGTCAGACCACTAGTTGGCCAGTTTCAAAACCATGAGTGAAACAGTTGCAGTCATAAAAAACCTCTGGAAATATTTCATCATCCAATCATCCATGATCTAACCTCGTCATTTCCAATAAGAATTTTCCATTCAACTCTCTTAAGATTTCCACAGTGCGTGTTAGTGAAGCCATTTTGTTAATTACTCGTACTCCACTATGGTCGAATTTAAGTTATGAATTCTGATTAAATCATATGTCTATTATTATAAAAAAAAATCAAATGTAACGGTAAAAAGTTTATGAAAATCGGCCAATTCCAAAATTTATTACCTACAAGTACCTAAAGATCTTGGTGTCCCTTTGGGGCATCCCATAAAATTGGAACCATATAAAGAAGATTAATATGGCCCTTACGAAAAGATAACACGCATAAATGAAAAAAAGATCTTGGTACTTATAGCATGTACAAATGTCTTTTATTCTACATATAATTAATTTTTTTATATATACGTTATAAATTAAAGGGTTAAAATGTAAGAATACACATAAACTTTTGTCAAAAGTGTGTCCAACGCCATATGTTTTTTAGGGGTGAAAAAATACCTGTAAACATTTAATACGAGAGTAAAAATGTTAGGATGGTTAAATATAATCTTACATCCTTATCTTACACACACATATATATAAATATATATATGCAAAAATAGTATCAGCCTCACAATAAAAAGGAATGGTGTGAGGTCATATTTAATAGTCTTGACTATTTTTGTTTTGGTTCCAAATTTGATTGTTTATTGGATTTTTTTAATCTATGAAAAATATATGATACTATACACACTTAAATTAAAAGCTCATGGTATTTTTATACCATTACTTTAAATAATTTTTTGGTAATGAATTTTGCCATAAGAAATTTCCTTTGTAATATAATATGAGAACAAGAGAAGTGGACGGGTGACGACCGTGACGTGACAGTACTACTCCTGCATGAAATTTCACTATATAATCAAATAATCCCCCTTTACCGAGCAAGCTTCGTGTGTCACACACTATCGTCTCATTATCTTCACACAACCAAACACAATCACACGATTTGGTGTTTTCACTTCTCTTAATTATCTGACCCAAACATGGTGGTCTCTTCAGAACCGCACACCACCACCACCACATGTCTCCGATTGACAAGGTCCTTCGCCGTCCAGCTCATTACCGGGCGGTGGTTCATGATATTCTCCTCCTTCCTCATCATGTCGGTCTCCGGCGCCAGCTACATGTTTGCTCTTTACTCTCGTGGCATCAAGTCCGTCCTCGGCTACGACGAATCCACCCTCAACCTACTCTCCTACCCACCGTCAACCGCAAATTCCCCCACCCTCCCTCCGTCCCCCTCATGGCGCCTTCTACATCTTCGTAGGCGCCCACTCCCACTTCTTCACCAACACCGGCGTCATCGTCACCTCCGTCAAAAACTTCCCCGGCTCCCGAGGCATCGTGATCAGAATGCTCCAAGGCTACCTCGGCCTCAGCGCCGCAATCATCACTCAATTATATTACTCTTTCTATGGAAACGACTCAAAGTCTCTTCTTTTGCTCATGGCTTGGCTTCCCACAGCAACTTCTTTATTGTTTCTTCCAGTCATAAGACACCATAAGGGCCTTCAACAACCAAACGACACCAAAAACTTCTACAAGTTCGTCCATTTGTCTCTTCTTCTTGCAGGTTTTCTTATCATCATCATCCTCGAAAAATGTCTCAAATTCACCCCGAACGAGTATTATCTCTCCTCTTCTTTCATGCTTCTCCTTCTAATCCTTCCCGTCGTCGTCGTAATCTCCGAGGAGCTTAACATTTGGAGAGACAAGAAACAAAAAGAACCACAGAAAGTAGTCGTAACCATAGCCACAGAAAAACCCAAGCTTGATGAGTACGATGTTGGAATATACTAGTCCATCCTTGGTGGATTAGGGTCCAAGCCCAATTCAAAAGGGCTTCATGGAGAGACACGGTTTATAAAGAGTGATACACTTTGTGGTTTAAAGGTTACATCTATTCCTATGTGACCGTACGTTTAAGGGTTGCATCTATTCTTATGTAACCGTACGTACATTATATATATAATGTGTGGGATTAAAGGAGGAGACTAATGAAGAAATAACATGCCAAATATTACTATTCTCCCTCCAAAAGATTCTCTCATAAGAATGTTCTTTTTTCTTCCTTTCTTTGGTGTATTTGCTGTGTAGCGTGATTGGGGTCCACATCGGTGCTCCGATTTCGTATGGGTACTTCAGCAAGTCAGTCGGATTCCAGGTACGCCCAAAATTCTTACATGGTATCAGAGCCAAGTTATTCTATAACCTGTATAATTTCTCCATATTCTTGTTCTCTGAAGATTTTTTTTTTTTTTTTTGGCCTTATGATATTATTTTTCTTAGAGAAAATGTTTTTCTTGAGGCCTTTATTATTTGAACATGTTTATGGCGTCTTTCTTGCCTCTCTATCATATTCCAGATTTGTTTTTTTCCTTCCGGAATGAATATGCAAAGAGAGAATCATATTATTTTATTTAGTTTCTCTCGTGCTTGTGATTAAATATGGCAACATATGTGTTTTTTTTCCCCTTATGATAATAGTTTGCAAATAGTGAATATTCACTTGATTCAGCATCCGTATGGCATATATATATTGATATAAGTTCTTGACGCTGGAATGAAAGTTTGTTTTTCCACTGCATGAATTACATGCCTATCCCTGGTTTCATCAAACTATATTTATCAAAGTAGTATAAGCGAGTGCTTTTTATGTGTGTTTGAAACTGTCAATCAACATATATGTTTAACTCCAGATGCCTCTGTCAACGTTTTTGCCATTCTCTTATATATTCATATGCTATTTATATATATATATATATATATTGTTTAAACATTGGAAAATATATAGCATATAACATATTAGAAATCCTAGAACCAGAACCGTAAATATATAACCCAAACGGCATCGACAGATTTTTAATTTTGGAATTGGGTTCTGAGAAAATTGTGTTTTTCGACCCTGCAATTAGTCAAAAAGTGTAGAGCAAATAATATATGTTTGCGTCTGGAACATAAACAAGAAACTATGAATTCACTGATCACGGTAACAGGAAATGAGGAAGTTGTCTACTTGAGATTGGGTCACTGTAAAAAAAAAATCATTTTTTTAGGCCATGAAATTAGTCTCATTGTGTAGATCTCAGAGAAACTAAGAGATAGACACCAAGAACACCAAAAACTGATGTTGGAAACGTCGGTTATGAAAGGAATAGATATTGGGTTTGACGGATCCGACCCGATAAAAAAAAAAAAAACTGGGTCATCATGACCGGCTGGAGGAAGAAGAAGAACCAAATGACGTGTCGTTTGATCCTTCACTTTTGCTGTTTCCTTCAACGGCATGTTGTTTTAGTTTAAACTGCGTCTCTATCTCCATTTGTGAAACGGTGCATTTCGCATGAAATTGAAAAAAAAAAAAAACCTTTGGACGAAAGAGTATGTGCACCTAGGGAATGTTTGGGCTTGTGATGGTGCTTGATGACTCCCCAGCAGGCACGTGGTCCAACCTGAGATCCTTGTAATGGCTAATGGTGTCCACTCTCTGATGCCAAGAGTGGGTGTCGTTGACTTTACTTTTTATTCATTACAGATTTTTTTGTATACTTCTTTCTTCTGAGGCATGTGAAGGAGTGTATGAGTTTCAATTGAGTGTGATTTATTTTTTAAAAATCCCTGAATTCATTATCTATATTTAGACATATGATATGTTTATTTTAAAACATGTTTGGATATATTTTAAATGTTTTTCAATGTTATAATAGTGATTTTTTATGTGCTTAAAAATCCTGAAAATATTTATAGTGTTTTGTCTTATTTTTATTTGAGATAGATATGATTTAAAAGTGTTTTTAGAAGCACTAAATCAAAATATTTTAGTCTTTTGAAAAACATATATCTTAACTTGAACTTGATGGCTTTAGAAAATAAATAGGTTTTTCAATTAAAAGCCATTGGGTGTTGATCCAAATATAAATTACTTAGAGAAATGTGAGCCTCTGAGTAACGGATGATTGGGATTTGCCCATTTAAATATGAAATTATAAGTGGTGATATCTAGAAGGAGATTATCTTGATAGAAGATCAAGATGAAACAATTCAAAGTAAGGTTATAATTAATCCTGAAATGGAATAAGATAAATAACTGGAAGAGAACTGAGAAGATCAGTCCTAAGAGGAACTTGAATCTCCTTAATCTTAAGATGTCAAGATTTGAATCCAGAGCAACCTGAAAGGAGGTAAAAGTGAAGGATCGGATACTGAGGAAGCAGGGTCAAATCAAAGTGAAAGAAAATCTCAAATGAAGAGATTTCTTAATATCCAATCTTTGGATCATGGTGGAGTGCAGGAAAATATTACTTCTTGGGTAAAGAGTAAAGACTCATCTTAAGTGAAGAATAAACTCTTAAGCCAAGTCCAAATTCCCAATACTTGAAACTATAAGAGTTTTAAGAAGAAATACTAAATGTTTCTATTAGGAAATAGATATAATTTGAATAAGAGATATGGGATATTTGTTTTAGAAAATTTGAAAGATTGTTGACATAATAGGAGACACAAAATACTCACAATTTAAAAAAAAAAAATATTTGTTGAGAACCTGTCAAACTATGTTTGAGAAGCATGGAGACTTAACTCTTTAGAGGAAGTATTTTCGGCTGGAAATTAAAATGTGCATAAATGAAATGCATAGAGAACTTAGAAAAACTATTAAGTTTTCCCAACTCCTAGATAAGAGGTTAATAAGACATTATGAATATAATGTGATGAAAGTATGAAGAAGTAAAAGTTAAAATACTCTTCATAAGTGGGAGCTCTTGGAAAATGAGTCTTTTAAGAGTAATAATTAAGCATCTTATTTAAGGTACTTGTATGAATTTCTTGATAGATGATAATGGCATAATTGGAATCTGTGTGATGGGAGGTACAAACGTATTCTCCTGATCATAGATCCAGTGACATCATTATTTTTCTAGTCAGGAATAATACAAGTACATGATGTTGTATACTTCAATGTGTTATATTATTGATAAGTTCTTGGATTAAATAAATTATGAATAATCCTATGTGTAGGATAATTTGAGTGGCTAAGCCAAGAGAGGCTACCAAGAACATAATTTGTAAACTAAATAGGGACAATCAAAATATCTAGTATTTATAAAAATAATTTGTTATCAAGTCATTGACAAATAGTCATGGTAATACTGAAGTTGAGATGTCAGCTTAGTAAAGAAAAGGTTACGAGACCTATATGGCTTGACAAGAGAAACAAAATAGTGTGAATTGCCCTATAAAATTGTATAGTTGTGATTCAATCTTTCTTTCAATAAATTTCTTTGGTTGGTAAATTCTTTGTGCATAATTGCATTACCTTTTCTTTTGATTTAAGTATTGACTTAAATATATGTCTTACTAGTCAAAGGTATAGAATTTGGTTCTAGAAATAGCATAATGAAAAGTTTTCAGAAAGATACTAGAACTGAGTTTATATTGCAATTATTCTATTTCATTGCATGTGGTCCTATAAGTTTGAGGGTGAGACACAGAGCTGGGTAAATTATTACCTTTGTTGATGATTTCTCATGTTATTACTTAATTTTATACAAGTCTGAAGATTGTTGCTTTAGACAATAGGTGAATAAAGTTCGAGAATCAATTGGATAGGAATTTTAAAAGTTCCACGAACTGATCAAATGAGTGAGCATCTATTTGACTAGTTTTAGTTAGCTCTGTGGAAATAAAGGGATAAATAAATAGATAACTATCTGAGGAACTATATCCCCAAAGAAAAAGAGTTTAAAAAGGCATGATGGAATGCTATTAGACATGGTTAAACAAATTATGGCTCATGCTAACCCCCCAAATGTGAGTGGGAGAGTATTAGCTAGTCCACTTTTGGTGGATTAGTCCACATGCACACATACTTGGTTATATCAAGTTATGTGGACTTGGGTTTAACCATGTACCCTCTAAAGGAGTCACTACCATACCCTATAAATAAAAGTTAAATATGAGTTTTCATAGACCATAAGGGTCGGTTGCAAATTCCTATAGTGATTGTAAGTGGGAGCTCATGAGGGTTAAGTTTTTTAAGAGTGAAATGATGATAGAGTTATGACCAAAAAGAATTGAAAGGTACAACATTTGTTGTGAATTAGTTTTCAATTAAGGGTGAAACTAATCACATTGCATTTTTTTGCAAGACGCAAGGACAAGGCAGTACAGAACATGCCAATAATCCTCAATTGTTTTTGAGAGTGGGAGCTTAGAATGGTCAATAAAGAGACCAAACAAAATAAATATGAAATGCAAAAAGCTCATAAGAAAAGGGATAACTAAGAAACATGTTCATGGTTATTCTAAAAGAGGATGATGAGTCACATTCTGTACAAGAGGCCATGTCAAGGGAGAATGGAAGAAAGCAATGAAAAGGGAAGTGGATTCTTTAAGAAAGAACCAAGTTGAGAATCAGTTGATCTACTGCCATGTCAAAAGGGCTATTGAGAACTAGTGAGTTCTATAAGTTTAGGAGAAAAGTGAGTAAATCAATTGACATGCACAAGACTTATTGTTACAGAGGGGTATGCATAACAGGAAAGCATTTTTGCTCACTTGTTGTGCATTTAAATTAGTTTTAATATGGCAATAGTTAACTATTTGAATTTAAATTACATCATATGGATGTAAAACATACACTTTGAGTGATGATCTGGATGAAGAAATCTATATGCAATGACTATTATATTTCATTAAAAGTAGCATTTGAAGTTTCACATAGTAGCAATTTCATGTGATTTTGCAGAAGTCCCTTTATGGATTAATGCAATCATCTAGATAATTATGTTTAATGCTTTAAAAGAGCGGTAACCCAATGTGTTTTTCAAATGATTGAAAAGAACCATTAGTAAATAATTTGTGATATTATTCCTTTAAGTGGATGATATACTATTGGCCATACATAGTTTGAATTTGGTAGTGCCTATTAAAGAATGGTGCTGGTTCATGGGTAAAGCAATTGGATTTAAGATCCAAAGAAATAGCTTAAGAAAACTTCTCTCTTTTACAAGAGAATTACATTAAGAAAATTCTTAAGCGATTCAAAATAAGTGAATGCAATCCCATGGATACCCCAATGACTTTAAGAGTAAGTCTAAGTCTTGACAAATTTCCCTAACTGAGCCAACCAAGAAGATAATGGAAAAGAATATCTATATGATAATGTTAGCAGTATGATGTATGCAATGATAAATACAAGATCAGATATATGCGCATGGTAGGACTTGTAATTAGGTACTAGTCCAACCACCGTGAGAGAAATTAGATGGCTTCATAGAAGGGTCATGAGATACTTGTATAGTACATTGATTATGTACATTTAAAGTATGTGTTGTGATAGTATAAGAGGCTTTATAGCAGGTAATGTTCATAGAACATGTGAGATTTGAAAGTAAGAATTCAAATATAATGTCGAAGTATTGTGACTACACGTAGCCACTGCTTAAACAAAAGACCCTAAGCATAATAGATAGATTAAATGCAAAGGTATAGCTATATGAGAGATACTATAGCATATAAATTTATTGTTGAATAATGTATTCATATGCAAAGTCCCCCAACTAAGCCTAATGACCAAGGACATGTATGAGAAACATATTAAGTCCTTTGGCATACATATAGTATGGAGTAATGATACTTCATTTTGGTTTTTAATGTGTGTGTAAGTATACAATGTCTAGTATGTCGTACAGGTTGGTGAGGTCGTCTTTCTCACACAAGCGACCGCCTTTGACATTCAGGAAGAGTGTTCAAAGATGAGACAATTGTGTTCACCAGTAAAGTAGCAAGAGTGCTAATATGGTAGAGAAGAAACACAAACTATGTCGCCTCGACTTAAGTGCAGTAAGTGGAGATGAGATCCTTAATTGTAAAAATATGGATCGAATCATGGAAACCCACGTCCATGATACCTATTGCTAGACAACAAATTCTTCAAAATTGACGTCATGTAATATGAGTAGAGTTGAGGAATTTGGGTTTAGATAATGGGAATGTCTAGACTCAAGTCTGTACGGTGTTAATAATAAAATCAAACGACATACACTCTTAAAGTATAAGAGTAACACCGTAGCATGTGATTCATACCATATGTGCTAAAGAATCGCAAATAGGAAGCAAGTGAATAAATCCCTGCTTCATTGCTGTGTGAGTCCTAGAAAGGTTAATCCTTTATCGATGTCTTTTGACTTTGACATTATCATGGAAATATGTTTTAATGTCTGCTACTTTAGCATTTTGTCCTATGATTATGATTGATGCGATCTAAAGGCATTATGTTAGGCAAGCGGTTGATACATATCAAAGTGATATATGGACGAAAGAAAGATTATTACCTGAAATATACACGCCTATGCTGGTGTCTAAGACCGGTCCCTTATGATATTATTTTGTAGTTTCATAAGTGTAGACACTATGCATATGAGAAAGGCAATTTGAGTTTTATATTGACTCAGGAGGGATTAGATTGGCCATGAGTATAGTGTATATTGGTAAATCTAGGACATTCGGGCATTATATCAATATTGAGCTGCACTACAGGGTTGTCTTGTGCTGATCTCTACAAAAAAAGGGATTTCTAGTACAAAGCGCCCAAATGGAGACGTCATGCCCACGCGGTCACAGCAAAACACCTAGTATGAAAGAAGTAAGAGAAAGAGACTTAACCCATAACATCTAATCCACCAAGTGTGAGTGGGAGATGTTGGAATATACTAGTCCACCCTTGGTGGATTAGGGCCCAAGCCCAATTCAGAAGGGCTTCATGGAGAGATACGGTTTATAAAGAGTGATACCCTTTGTGGTTTAAAGGTTACATATATTCCTATGTGACTGTACGTTTAAGGGTTGCATCTATTCTTATGTAACCGTACGTACATTATATATATAATGTGTGGGATTAAGGGAGGAGATTAAGGAAGAAATAACATGCCAAATATTACTATTCTCCCTCCAAAAGATTCTCTCATAAGAATGTTCTCTTTTCTTCCTTTCTTTGGTGTATTTGCTGTGTAGCGTGATTGGGGTCTACATCGGTGCTCCGATTTCGTGTGGGTACTTCAGCGAGTCAATCGGATTCTAGGTACGCCCAAAATTCTTACATACGAGAATACGACGGAACATAGAGAAGAAGCTGCTTCTTCTTCTTCTGGGTCATGTTCATGGTGGAGGAACATATTCAGAAAGCCAGAAAGAGGCGACGACTATACGATTCTGCAAGCCATTCTAAGTCTAGACATGGCGATTTTGTTCTCTGCAACAATTTGTGGTCTTGGAGGAACATTAACAGTGGTGAACAACATGAGCCAAATAGGTACGGCTTTAGGGTACTCACCACATAGCTTAACAACTTTCGTGTCACTAATGGCGATCTGGATCTATCTGGGGATGATAGCTCAGGGCGTGGCATCAGAGTTCATGGTAACAAAGCTAAAATTTCCTAGACCCTTCATGCTAACTTTAATTCTGGTCCTTTCATGTGTGGGCCATCTTCTTGTAGCCTTCAACGTCTCAAATGGACTGTACGTGGCATCAATAATTATAGGGTTTTGCTTTGGAGCAAACTGGCCTATACTTTTCACCATTATTTCTGAGCTTTTTGGGCTCAAATATTACTCGACGCTTTATAATGTCGGCTTGGTCGCGAGCCCGATCGGGTCGTATTTGATGAGTGTGAGGGTTGCTGGTTATTTGTATGATAAGGAAGCTATGAGGCAGTTGGCTGAGAATGGTTTGAAGAGGAAGGAAGGAGAAGAATTGAACTGTAATGGGAATGAGTGTTATAGATTGGCCTTCTTTATTATTGGTGTGACCTTGTTTGGGCCACTTGTGTACTAAATTAACAAATTTCAATGACATTATTATTTAAACACCTTTACACTTTTCTGTTTATTATTATAAGTCAATTGACGCGGATCAATTTGTTTCTTTCTTCGTCAAAAATACTTTCGTGATAAACATATTGATAACTTTTTTCGCCTAAATACACCATCTCCATGTGCATTTTTGTTATTGGGAAAAAATACATTTGCTAAGGTTTGATTTGAAAATTAGACCTAATGAATATAAGTAAATGGACATAACTTTTGTATTTTACTATTTTATTCCTTAAATATAATTATAATGCTATATTTGATTTTTAATATAAGAGCTAGATATTTTATTTATGAATATTAAGAAAATTAATTAGGTTAGTTATTTGCAAAAAAAAAAGTATTATAATTTTCCTAAAATACCCTCTTTAATAATAAGCATTGGATCTACCCTTGATCTAAATATGTGCAATCAAAAAAGATATTTTAGGTAACAATTATAAGTTCATAAGCCAAACCAACATAGAGTTGGTCTAGCGGTGTAAGGTCTCGTTAGATCTTTATGCGCCTCAGGTTTGAATCCCAAAAAAATCACTTATGCTTGGAGAGGTAGTCACGAACCCCGAATCGGATACTGGATCATAATATTAAAAAAAAGTTTAGAAGACAAAATAAATCAAGATCTTACATTTAAAACAAAAATAAACCCTTTATATAACTCGTATTTAGCATCAAAAGGAATAGTTTTTTACCATCGTTTGATTATTAACGTTGTCCTTTCAACTCTTAACTTTAAAGGAAGATTTTTTTTAATAGGCCATCCTCCTAGTTTAAGGCCTAATATACACTGAATATGGACACTTTTAAAATTTCGAATATTGATTTATCATGTGGGGAGATGTTAGCTCCTCCCTCTTTTTTATTTTTATTTTTTTGGTAATACAACTGGGTCAACACCCACTACTAGTCAAAAACTCGTCTCAGGAAGCAACGTCCCTGATAGTCTTCTCTCAAAATATCCTCAACTTCCAATGGCGGTCTCATCCATTCTTGCATAACTTCCACCAAATCGAGACTCAGGGAAGCAAGCCTATCAGCACACCGGTTGCCTTCTCTATAAATATGATTTACAGTGACCTGCCATTCTCTTTGAAGCATACACCTGATTTCCTTCAATACTCTGTGACAACCGTTGATGATCTTGTTTTGTTGGATTGCCTCAATCATAGCCAGCGCATCTGATTCTATTTCAATTTTCCTGAATCCAAGCTCCCAACATAGCTTTAAACCTTTCAATATGGCTCTTGCTTCTGTTTCCACTAATACACAGTGGTTAAGCCTCATGGAAAATCCTATGATCCACTCTCTTTGCAAGGAAGTTTTATTATTCTTTATTTGAAAACTCAGATATTAGTAGTGGTGGGGGAAGGAATTCGTCAAAGAATCACGACCTCACTTTTTTTTTAAAAAAAATTTTAATATTAGTGTGTTGGTAAGTACTTTTTTTCATTGTTTTTTTAAAAAAATTAAATTCTAACCTACATCTCCTTTCTACTTAAATCTTGACTTTTATTCCTGTCGGCATAAACATTTAAGAATATATATAATGGTTAAATAAAAATTATTAAAAGAATTGTAAGTTATTTAAAATATATAAATAGTACAAGAGAATGTTATATTTATATAAGTAGGTTTTAAAATTCAATGAAATAATTATCCGGGCAGGATATTAAACTATTAAAGGAACAAAAAATCTCTTCCGTCTGAAAAGTAAACTCCAGAGATCCAGACGCACACTTGGCACACTCGGTAGTGACTCCCCCTTCTTTGGTTCTATCTTCTTTAGTCAACAACGCATGCTGTTTTTGATGCGACTAGTTTGGGGCTTCTTCCTTTACGGCTTTGTCCTTGCTCATTCCGTACATATTATAAGATATATTTTTCTAATTTTATTACATTAAAGAATTTAATTAAGTTAGTTAATATAACATGTATTTTCTTAAACACTCTAGTTATCTTTTTTAATTCTCCCATTTACTCTCCTTTTTTATTATTGTCAACGAAGCATAAATATGGGAAAATTAGAAAAAAAATTGATAAATATGAAAATTATGTCTTATATTTATAACTAAAATCAACTTTCCAAATATATATTTGATTAAAGACTGGAGGGACTAACTTACAGAGTAAATAAAACTTAATATGATTGTCCATCCTTATAATTTCAAATCAAAGTTTTTTTAGTTCCTATATAATTTCATATAAAGACTTAATCTGAATTTAATACCATTAAGTATATGGATTAAAACTAAAGTTTGTTAAAGGTATATGAACTAAAATCAAAACCCAAAGCAGAATTGGTTTCCCTGCTAAACAAGTTTGTTTAGCAAGGAGAATAGGTAGATTTGAGCCTTTAGATTTGATCTGGATGATTTATATCTATTTTTTTTAGAAGTCTATATTTTTTTAAAATTTTTTTAATTAGTATAGAATATAAAATAAAAATAATCTATCAACTACTATATATTCAAAAATGTCTTTTTATTTAGAAAATCACCATTATTGAAAAACTCATATCTAGACCTATCATATCAGATTTAGACAGCCCATATCTGTTTACAATGCTTGACAAGTTTTAATTTTGATCCTTATAATTAACTGTTGTTTTTTCACTTTTGTCATTTGTTTTGTGATTACTTTCCTTTATTTAGATCTTATAGTGATTTTTCCTTGTAAATATGGCATTTGTGCATCTTATTTTTATTTTTGAAAAAAATATAATTTTTGACTCGTCAGCCTTTTTTAATTGTGTTATTGATTTAATGTCTATTTTCCTTTTTTATCACAAATATGAAATATCAAGCAGAATCTCGTATTTATTTGTACTCAACATTTCATAAGAGAATCATCTTTGAGAATCGAAAATTGATGCTGTTATTAATTATTATCAAAGCCTATATTGGCGTGCATGATGTATCAGATTGTGGGGCTGACAAAATCAAAAGAGATCCACAAGCGTTTTTCAAATCTTACCCACGTGGAACTACTTTTTGCTCTTTTTTCGGCTGTAATTATAGTTATGATTATAATTTTAGTTGTTTTAGTTTTGTCGGTTAAATGTGTCTGCATCAATTGAATACTTAATTATCTTAAATTAAGATTGAAAATATGCTTTTAGATACTTCAATCGTAACTATTAATAAACCCTAAAATGATAAACATTAAATTTGGAAAAAATATGGATTGGAGGATCCAAAACAAAAACTCAAACATAACCAACCTCATCAATTTAGAAATAATGCAATTTATATACTTCAAAACTTAAAAAATAATACTTTATTCAATTCATAATATATGACACTTCAACTAATTCAAATGAAGCAAGAAATGACAGCTAACTCAATAAATATGTTCTAATTAAATTTTTTTTTTTCACTTTTACCCTTATTAAAAAATGTATTTAAAAATTTATTGAGTGGGTAAATTGGAAATGAGCATTAATTATCCTATAAGTGATTTATATTATGGACCAAACTATTTTTTTTAAGTGCTCTATATTGTTGATCGGTGGGAGTAGTTATTTACAATTTATAATTTTTGTTCAAAATAAAGAAGCTACTCTCTTCAAAATATAGGTTTTCAAATTTCAATTATGCTCAGATTTCAAATGGGGCATTTAAAGGTGGTCCTACCATGGTATCCAATCATAGAAGTATACTTTATTTGATTAATTGTTATTTTGGACTTTATGATTGCTTGAACTATCAAGCCTAAGAAAGGTTGCTTTCTCAGTCCAAAAAAAAGAAAGGTTGCTTCCTTCTTAATTATTCATATAATCTTATTTATAAATTACTTTTAAAATTTTAGCATATTTTATATGATTTAAAAAAAATCTCGTTAATTCAACCATGACATTTAATACATTTTTAATTTTATCTTTATCTAATATACAGTATACCTTATATAAATAAAGCCAACATAATAAAAATTAAAGGGTAAAATGTTATATTTAATAATGTGACTTATAATTAAGATAAAAAAAAACTTCTTTTTATCATGTACATCCGAGCAGAGGAGAATCTTATTTCTATGTAGAGAAGTCATTGGACATGTCACATTCTCAGGAATTGGACACCTTAAGATCAAGACTGTGTGAACGAAGGCGTTTTGTTAATTACTCTTACCCCACTTAAGCATGTACAAATGTCTTTTATTCTACATATAGTTTTTTTTATACACGTTATAAAGAGTTAAAATGTAAAAATACACATAAATTTTTGTCAAAAGTATCCAATGTCATATGTTTTATAGGAGTGAAAAAATACCCATAAACTTTCAAGACTAGAGTAAAAATGTCAGGACCATTAAATATAATCTTATATTCTTACCTTACATATGTATATGCAAAAATAGTATCGGCATCGCAATAAAAAGTAACAGTGTGAGGCTATATTTAACAGTCTTGACTATTTTTTTACTACAAATTTGATTGTTTATTGGATTTTTTTTATCTATAAAAATATATGGTACTATACACACTTATATTAAAAATTCATGGTATTTTTATACCATTAATTTTTAGGTAATGAATTTTGCAATAAGAAATTTATGATCTATTTTCCTTGGTAATATAATATGAGAACAAGAGAAGTGGACGGATGACATGACAGTACTACTACTTCATGAAATTTCCTATATAATTCCACCTTTACCAAGCGAGCTTCGTGCGTCGCACACTATCGTCTCATTATCTTCCTTCAACCAAACACAATCACACGCATTGGGGTCTTCACTTCTCTTCATTCTCTGACCCAAATATGGTGGTCTCTTCAGAACCGCACACCACCACCACCACATGTCTCCGATCGACAAGGTCCTTCGCCGTCCAACTCATCACCGGGCGGTGGTTCATGATATTCTCCTCCTTCCTCATCATGTCGGTCTCCGGCGCCAGCTACATGTTTGCTCTTTACTCTCGTGACATCAAGTCCGTCCTCGGCTACGACCAATACACCCTCAACCTCCTCGCGTTCTTCAAAGACCTCGGCTCCAGCATCGGCATCCTCTCCGGCCTCCTCAACGAGGTCACGCCGCCGTTCGTCGTCGTCTCCGTCGGCGCCATCCTAAACTTCTTCGGCTACTTCGTGATCTGGCTCGCTGTCAACAGCAAATTCCCCCACCCTCCCTCGGTCCCCCTCATGGCCTTCTACATCTTCATCGGAGCCAACTCCCACTGCTCCACCAACACCGGCGTCGTCGTCACCTCCGTTAAAAACTTCCCAGGCTCCCGCGGCATCGTCATCGGAATGCTCAGCGGCTACATCGGCCTCAGCGCCGCAATCATCACTCAATTATATTACGCTTTCTATGGAAACGACTCAAAGTCTCTTCTTTTGCTTATGGCTTGGCTTCCCACAGCAACTTCTTTTTTGTTTCTTCCAGTCATAAGACACCATAAGGGCCTTCAACAACCAAACGACACCAAAAACTTCTACAAGTTCGTCTATTTATCTCTTCTTCTCGCAGGTTTTCTTCTCATCATCATCATCCTAGAAAAATGTCTCAAATTCACCCAGAACGAGTATTATCTCTCCTCTTCTTTCATGCTTCTCCTGCTAATCCTTCCCGTCGTCGTCGTAATCTCCGAGGAGCTTAACCTTTGGAGAGCCAAGAAACAACAAGAACCACAGAAAGTAGTGTTAACCATAGCCACAGAAAAACCCAAGCTTGATGGGTACGAGAATAAGACGAAACACAGAGAAGAAGCTTCTTCTTCTTCTTCTGGGTCATGTTCATGGTGGAGGAACATATTTAGAAAGCCAGAAAGAGGCGACGACTATACGATTCTGCAAGCCATTCTAAGTCTAGACATGGCGATTTTGTTGTCTGCAACAATTTGTGGTCTTGGAGGAACATTAACAGTGGTGAACAACCTGAGCCAAATGGGTACGGCTTTAGGTTACTCACCACATAGCATAACAACTTTCGTGTCACTAATGGCGATCTGGAAATATCTGGGTAAGATAGCACAGGGTGTGGTATCTGAGTTCATGGTAACAAAGCTAAATTTTCCTAGACCCTTCATGCTAACTTTAATGCTGGTCCTTTCATGTGTGGGCCATCTTCTCGTAGCATTCAACGTCCCAAATGGACTGTACGTGGCATCAATAATTATAGGGTTTTGCTTTGGAGCAAGCTGGCCTATACTTTTCACCATTATTTCTGAGCTTTTTGGACTCAAATATTACTCGACGCTTTATAATGTTGGGTCGATCGCGAGCCCGATCGGGTCGTATTTGATGAGTGTGAGGGTGGCTGGTTATTTGTATGATAAGGAAGCTATGAGGCAGTTGGCTGAGAAGGGATTGAAGAGGAAGGAAGGAGAAGAATTGAACTGTAATGGGAATGAGTGTTATAGATTGGCCTTCTTTATTATTACGGGTGTGACCTTGTTTGGGGCCCTTGTGTCCTTAATTTTGGTGGCTAGGACCAGAAGCTTTTACAGAAGTGATATTTACGAGAAGTTTAGAGAGAAGGAAGAAGATATTATTAATAATCATAACAACGAGACGGAAATGGGTGTGGTGGTGGCTCACAAACAAGATGGACCACCAAGTGCAAATTGAAGATGCATGGAGGGTACTTTTGTAAAATTATTCACATGCTTTAATTTCCCATTAGTGTCTGTAGATCTTACTACAAGTATATATAGTTTAACATATGAATAAATTATTGCGTTTAAGTTTTTTGTTTTCGATCTGGAGTTCCTTTTTCTTAAATAATTTGATCTTTTTAATAGAAGTTCCAAGGAATTGTCGAACAGGTTATTAATTAATATTGGGAGAAAGACACACAGATGTATACTAAATATGTAAATCTAAATTCAGGACTCTTAAATAATTAATCAGCACTGAAATTAAGCCACATTTGGAGGGATAATTTTGAAATTCTCATATTTCAAATGGTTGACATATGTCTTTCTCCTATTAATAGTTATGGATAGACAAAATATTCACTTACACGTATAGTCTTCAAATAATAACATCACTTACGAGGCTACATAAATAGTACTACATGCTATACTACGTGTTCACATGTGTGCATAGGATAAACCAAGATGCACAGGGCGACAAGTAAAGAGTTTTTTCCCCTGCTAAGTATAGATATTTTTCTATTGGAGACAATCATGTTCGAGGTACTATCAAGTATTAAGTATGGGCACTTCTCCCCGTGAGAATTTGAACTTTAGTTTACTACGTTATGAGGGACTAACCTTTTTTACTAAACCCAATACCGAAGGTAAGCAAAGAGTTTTATGCAGTATTTTATTCTTGTTACTAAGACTGTTAGCTAGTGGGCTGTTAGCTCGTGCTTTTATATTTGGTACATGACCCCAATTATATATATCCGATTATAATTACAAAAAATCCCCCATGTATGCTTATTCATTTGGACATAGTGCATTAATTGAGGTCAAACTATGCAGGTATATATATGGGATATATTCCGTATTGTGGTTTGTTAATACGTTAATATACATATATATTATACTTTTACTAAAATTAAAAAAAAAAATGATGATTCCAGCCAACTTTAAGTTGACTTTGGAATTCTGGCATTACCGGGTCAATGAAGGAGTTGACTAGGGAGTACCATCACTAATAGCCTTACCCATACGTTAATGGATAATGCTTTGAAGACAAATTCACAAGGGCTTTTGTTTTTTGCTTTGAACAAAGAGAAAAGAAAACAAGTTTAGATGCTTTCAAAGGTGCTAGCCAGTTGTTTTGAAAAGGAAAACAACAACTTTGTACGAAACTTCGTGTTCATCTTATGAGGCAGAAACAAATCAACATCAGAATTTTAATTTGTGTGCAGCTTTGCACATGCATGCTCAATTATAGCTTGGACTTAAGGGGAGACGTTTGAAAGTAACGCTATTGCATGCAATTTAATGTAGTAGAAAATACTCTTTTGGTCTTAAATATATGAGTTAGTAATAAGTAGAATATACTTTTTTCAATCATAAATATATGAGTTAGTAATAAGGTTTAAACTTTGGTTCTAAATATTAAACTTCAATTCATTTTGTCATTAAAAACTTCCCCCCAAATTACACTAATTAAGTGTATAATGTAAATGGGTTTTTATAAGGTATATAGTTTTCATGTAAATGATGATTAAAGAGTGTATTTTAAGAAAATCAATACAAATTTTTTATAAATAACTTTTACTTGACTAATTTTTTTCAATCTATACAAATTAGTTATTAGCTCTTAAATTAAGAATAAGACAGAGAGGGGATGACTTTGATCTCTTTAGGGTTCACAATCCCATTGTCATACTAAACCGTGGTTTCAGAAACTATTTTTCGTAAGTCGAGACAAAACTCATTTCACATACTTACCTCATAAATCATAAAAGCTATTCTCAAAAGCTAATCTAAACACACACTAAGATGCATTGGCAACCTAAGTAGCGTAGTGTCCATTGGGTTTGACTATTCATGTTTTGTTGACTTCCAAAATATTGATTCTTTATTGATTTAAAAAAGTTTTAAATTAGTTCTAGCATTTGTTCAACGTTATCATTCATCTAATACTATCTCTCGTTGTAAATATAAGACACAGACTAGATGAGTATAATTACTTCATCTGTATTAAATATAAGTGATTTTTTAAAAGTCTTATTTTTCATTATATAAGGACTTTCATAAAATTCCAATTAAATTGATTTGGGACAAGACACTTTATACACTGGAAAAGAAAAGCAATACAAAGTAAGAAACTAGGAAGCAGTAGCAGTTAAAAATCACATTAGCGACTATGGTATAAAGATTTGCAAGCTTCCTGACAAGGTTAGAGACATAAATCATACTCACATTATTTTGATTCCAAAGGTTGATCACCCAACCGTGTTAAAAGAGTTTCGGCCAATCTCCCTAAGTAACGTGAGTTATAAAATCCTGAGCAAGGTACTTGCAAACAGGCTGAGACATGTGATGGATTACTTGATCTACCCTACTCAATGCAGTTTCATTAGGGGAAGGCAAAGCTGTGACAATATCATCCTCGTCCAAGCAGCTATACATTCGATGAGAACTATCAAAAAGAAGAGAGGGTATGTAGCAATAAAGGTGGATATGGAGAAAGCGTTTGATAGACTTGATTGGGGATTCCTGAAATTCAATCTACAAGGTCTGGGTCTAAATGACAATTTTGTGAAGCTCATGATGATGTGTGTCTCTTCTGCGACTATGAAAGTTTCATGGAATGGTTCTCTATCATATCCTTTTCATCCATCCAGAGGAGTCAGACAGGGAGATCCTCTGAGTCCTTATTTATTCATTTTATGTATGGAAAGATCGAGCCAATTGATTAGCAGAGAAGTGGAAGAAGGCAGATGGAAACCACTAAAACTATCCCACTCCGGCCCAAAGCTCTCCCACCTTTTCTTTGCAGATAATCTATTTCTTTTCTGTGAAGCGTCCTCTAGCCAATTGGAGAGAATCAAAAGCCCTAATGGCATATTTTTGCAAAGTGTTAGGTCACAAAATTAGCCTTCCTAAATCAAAACTCTTTGTCTCTAGAAACGTCCATTACCATAGAGCATTAGAACTTGGCCAAATCCTGGGCATCACTATCTCAGCTGATCTGGGCAAATACTTGGGCATTCCATTGCTTCACAAACGATCCACTAAGTTGACATTTGCTCTACTGGTTGCCAAAGTCCATCAGAAACTTTCAAACTGGAAGGGTAAATTTCTGAGTATGGCAGGGAGAACGGTCTTGATAAACTCTGTACTCTTAACACTTCCATTCTATCATATGCAAACCACCATTCTTCCAAAAGGGATTCTACAAGAACTTGAAAAACTCAATAGAAACTTCTTTTGGAACCAAGGAAGTGAAGGTAAAAAGTTGCATCTTATTGCTTGGAAGAATATAAAGAAGGACAAAAAGGAGGGCGGTCTTGGTATTAAAGACTTATCTAGTCAAAACAAAGCTCTCATTATGAAGTTATGCTGGGGCTTAATTACAAAACCAAATGCCTTATGGGTGCAAGTCCTTCGACTAAATATGGCTATGGTGATTGTATTTTTCCAAAGGTTTAAAGGGAAATAAATCAATCTGCAGTGTGGAAAGCAATTACTTCTGTATGGGATTCATTTAGGAAAGCGGTAGGGAGAAAACTGTGAAGTGGAATCTTAACTAGTGCTTGGTGGGATCTATGGACCACTCTTGACCAACCACTTATGTTCTATGTTGACAGAAATCAACAATTGATAAATCCTGAGGAAGTGGTTAGTCAGTTCATCCACCCAAATGGGGAATGGGACCTAAACAAATGGGGTATGTTCTTACCGAGTTGGGTGATTGAGAAAATAAAACAAGTAAACCCCCCTTCCCTACCAGGTGATGATATGTTCTGGTGGAGGAAATCTCCTAATAGGAATTTCAGCATCAAGTTAGCTTATTCCATGATCTATAAATCTCATCCTACAAATGCAGATCCTATCTGGCAAAGTATATGGAGGTGGCCTATTCCAAAGAGGGCCAAATTCTTTATATGGCAGTTAATCCAAGAGAGAATTTCTACAAACTCAATCTAAGCTAAGAGGGATATGAGCATAAACACTGAGTATCCTTTTAAGCGCCATTGTGAGGAAACAACAATTCATGCTTTGAGAGACTGTGAGTTAGCAAGTAATGTGTGGCTTTCTTGTATTAATCCAATTTATTACTCTGCTTTTTTCTCTGGAAATTTACAGATTTAGCTTAAATGGAACTTGCATCACTCACCTGGTGGCCGCAAGTTCGTCCAGTGGCCTTGGTTGAGGGTATTCGGTTCGCTATGCTAGCTTATTTGGAAGAATAGGTGCAGGAAGGCATTTGAAGGTGCAGGCGATGATCCAAGGCGTCTAGTTCACAAAGGTCTCCATTTCCTCCATGAAGGGATTGAAGAGGGAAGATTTAGGCACAAAATTTTCAGAGTTCCAGACAGAGCATCAGTTAGGTGGATCGCGCCCCTAGAGGGATTCGTTCGGGTCGATGTGGACGTGGCAGTTGACGAACTTAGAGAATCAGCTGTAGGAGTTGTCCATGATAGCGAGGGAAAGTGGATGTGTGGCTTCCAACAACACACGGGTTTTGCTTTCAGCTCAACCTCTGCTAAGATCCAAGCTATTAGGATTGGACTTCAAATATGCAAATCAATGAATTTCACACAGGTCAAGCTATACACTGACTCAACTGAAGCAATCTAGTTGTTACTTCAGTTAGGTGGCCAATTTCACCCTCTTCAAACCGAGATAAAGGAAGTGAGGAGTTTAATCTATCTTGATTGGGACTTAGAGATTTCTCACTTCCATAGGGAAACTCTAAGATGCGCTGATTTTTTGGCCAAATTGGCACTAAACTTGAACAATGATCTATTAGTATTGAAAGATCCTCCAGGTTTTTGTTCGATCCAAATGTTAGTTGATCTCATCTAAGATTTGGTTTTCTAGCATTAGCAATCTGTTGGTTCATGTAAGAACGTTTCAAGGGTCTTACTTGGCCCTTAAGAGTTTTTCTCTTGTCCATGTAATACAAAAAAAAAAAAAAAAAAGATTTGCAAGTTTCCGCCTTCATTTAATGCCCTCTTCGCAAGAGAATCTGCCATAAGATTAGTATTCATGTCTATAACTTGGAACTCAACTTGTCAATTCCGTTGAATCATGTTTTTAATATCTAAAAGCAGGACCTAATCATCATGTGTTTTAGGAATCTCATTCATGACCAAGTTTATTATATCAGTCGAGTCAAGATTAGAATTCTTTACACCCTAATCTCAAGCTCTCTTTTTAATTCCGTCAAGCATCCCTCAACTGTGAGATGGGACCCTCTACATATTCTACTCTCCCCAGAAAGACTCTTTGCATTTTCGAATAGGTGTTCACATATGCACATAAAGGACATAATTAATTAAAGCCATTCAACCGGCCAGTCATCGCTCTTAAATGCGTATATATTTTGATCAACTTGTTTCTTTTCCCCTGTTTGCAACCTAGACTAGCTAACCACCCAACTAGGTTTTGTCCATTAGGGTCATAGACTCGCATTTGATGGACTAGCCAGAGGGAGAATAATTAATTTTTCCCAACGGTCACAAAGAAAATGAGCCAAATAAAATTAATTACCAACCTTTAAAGATTTTTTGTAAGCTACATTCTCTGCTTCAAAATATAAAACGTTAACTACTTCACACTAATCATAATATGTTTGTTAAGTTATTTATATTGTGTTGAATTGATAAAATTTAGGGAGAATAACAAAAAAAATACCATCTGAACTTCAAAATCCTAAATTAGTCATTTGACAAATATTTACATTGTCAATCCCATTACTCTTCTTGTCAGCGGGATTTTGAAATTCAAATGTTATTTTTCTGTCATTCTCCCTAAAATTTATCTTTTTTATTTTTATTTAAAAATATGATTTTCATCAATAAAGGTTGGTCTAGTTGGTAAAAGGGCTGGTTTATAACTATAAGGTTGTGAATTCAAATCCCACCGATGTCCTGACTCTAATGAACCCATGTGACCCAACTCATCTAAACATTTTGTTATTAAAAAAAGGAATATGATGTTTAAATATGTATTTATTATCTGTTGCATCTTTCTATCTTTTAAGGGTAAAAGTGGGAAACAATTATTATTTACTCTATCAATCTCTTATGTTTTAGACCAAAATTTCTTTTTGAAAATAGGAGGGAGTACTTGACTAGGAGTTTAATTATTTTTCAAGTTAAAAGCGCACTTTTATCCTTCAACTTCCACCATAAAAAAATATTCAATTTCTGACGGAATTTACCACGGAATAAGCTTTTCTGACGGACCGCGTGTCCGACGGAATCCGTTCTGTCGCTAATAGGTGCGTTTCAAACAAATCTGTGACAAAATTTCTGACGGAATCCGTTCCGTCGGAAATTTTCGACATAATTCATTTCTATCGCAATTTTTTTAAAAAAAATCGAAAACAATTTTTAAAAAATATTTTGAAAATTTTTTTAATTTACAAATGCCACGTGTTTGCTCCTCAGAGCGTCACGTGTCCCTCTCCCCTGGCTGCCACTTGTCTCCTCCTTGTGCTGCCATGTGTCGGCACCTCATAATTCCTCCAAGTACCTGTCCTCCAATTTGAACCTGTGACCTCAGGCTACCGATGCCTTCGCACGTGAGTCCTTGCCAATTGCGCCGAAATGAACCTATGTCATATTATTACATATTATTACATATATAATATTATCATATATATATAAACATACATACATATAATTAATTAATTATATACATATAATTAATTATGAATTAAATATAATATTATTAAAAATAATGAAAAATTTAATAAAAAGAAAAATAATAATTATATATTTAAATTAAATAATTTTTTAATTAAAATTATTTAATAAATAATAATTTAATATTATAAATATTATTTTTAATATAAAATTATAAATATGATATTAATAACATATATATTAAAAATAATAATATAATTTTAATAATTAAGGTTAAATAGAATTATTTAATAATTAATATTTTAATTTTTTAAATATTATTTTAATTTTATAAATATTATTTTTTTAAAAATTAATAAATTTTAATTTTTCCGACGAAACCTTTCCCGTGGCAAATTGTGACGAAAATTCGGTCGGAAAACTCCCTAGGAAAATTTCCTACGGAATTTTCCAAAAAAAAAATTCCGTCAGAAAATTTCTAAAGACAAATTCTGACTGAAATTTTTTCGGAAAAATTTTCGACGGAAATTTCCGTTGGAATTTGCCATGGAAAAAATTCTGTGGCTAAATTTGCCACGGAAAATTCCGTCGGAAAATTTTCTGACGGAATTTCCTTCAGAATTTGTCATGAAAAAGGTTCCGTTGGAAATCGAGTGTTTTTTTATAGTGTTCACACAAGATTTCATTTTGGTTTCTCAATTTTACAAATGATTTTTCAGTCATCCAATCCTAATACAATTAGTTTTATTAACAAAAAATGTCAACATTAAAATTTTAAATGTTGACAAACATTCTTGAATACTAATATGATGGTTTAATTTTGTAAAATAACAATGATGGACACAAAAATTCATTATTTTAGACTTATGGAATTAGGGTTTAAGGATTGAAAAGTAATTGATAAAATTTAAGGACCAAATTGTAACATTGCATAAAATTATAGGATTAAAGTTATACTTTTCCCTAAATTTTTAAGGTTGCTCCTATTAAAAAGTCTATTGGATAATGTGAGATCACTACTATAGAAATCGCACCACATAACGGTTATTAACTGCCATACTTCACAGTTTTGAGCTGTCATATATATGGGCACTATATTTGCCTTAAGCAAATAAATTACGTTTCTTAACAGTTATTCATTCTTGAACTATTATAACGGTTATAAGATAACACCCGTTATATATTGAGGTTTAGTGAGGGCATGATATGCCCATTGTTGTGATAATAATTGATGGGCACATTTGAAAACTGTGAAAATATAAGGTAATGCTTACATGATACATAACGGTCTCATTTTGACAACTGTAATTTATTTAGTAGCATAAATAATGATTCTTTTGTAAAAACCGTGACTTTTAATAACACTAAATAACGATCTCACATAGACAACTATTATTTATTTAGTATAAGGATAATGGTTCCTAACTAAGAACCGTGAACTTTTATTATACATGATAGTTTTTATATAATAATCGTGATATATGGTTGTGAGACTCTTCAAGTGAGAGTTTTTGAGCTAGTTGGACTAGAGTACTAGACAGTATATAATAGAAATAATACCTCCCATATTGAGTTTCTATGCAATATGGGATAGATTAAGACATTCTAGACTTTTAATTGCTAATGATATTCGTCTTTTTACTTATAAATTGTGTCTCTTTACAGGAATTAACCCTGGAAAGCAATGTGGGAAAAAACCTACGAATATCTGTATTAATTGCCGATGATATTGATGTTTTTACCTATATATGGATGATATTTGTCTTTTTTTCACCAACTCTTCACTTTCCTGGTATAATTGCTGATAAGACACAAGGTATAGGTGATGACAGTTATGTTATGAAATATACAGGTCAAGAGTGAGATTGATTCAAGCTATAAAGCCTAGAAAATCTTGATCCATCTCATATGGCATGGCTACTCAATTTGGGAAGCACTACTCTATCTGTAACATCCTTTATTTTTAAGCATAAATATCAAGTTCAGAAAAAAAAATTATTCAAAAAACAAATTGTAAATGAAATACCTCCTTAAAATAATTATTCCGAATATACAGGCATATAATTGAAAATATATATCTTATTATTGAAATAAGTAATATATTAAAAAAAATGCTTCTAGCATTATGAACATTACTATATTAATTTATTATTATTTATTTTAAAAAATTATTTTAATAGGGGGAGACAAACCCTAACCCTACTCTTATAAAATCTCTTTTTTTCCTCTCACCTTAAGGACTTGCTCACAGTCTCACAGGTTCAATTTTTCTTTCCTCTTCATTTCTCTTCTCCGTGCTATCTAGTATCTACCTTCATTACAGTCAAGCAATGTCTTGTCAAGAATTCTTCTTGCCTTTTTTTTTGGGAAAATCACTCCTAGGTCCCAAGGACCAAAGATATTAACAGAAAACTCCTAGGGAAAAGTCAAATATCAGAAAGTCCCTAGGGACTTTTATGTAATTATTTCCTAAAGTAAAATGACAAAGATGCCCCCAAGCATTTAAACTCTCCTTCGTTCAAAACCGTGGAGCTCGTGCGTGTTCACCTTCGTTCAAAAAAGAAGTATTTTAAAAACTTGCTTTGCTTTTGGCTCTTCGGCTGTTACCATCGAATCGGAGTCCGTTGCTGCTTCGCTCCCAGTCGCCGTCCATCCCTTCATCGGTGCAGAAGGCTCCATCATCCTCCACAGCTGTAGCCTCCATCGATCGTCTGAAGCTAACAGTTCGTCGCAACACGCAAGCTCGGTCGTGATAGTACAATGATGAAGTTGCAAAATTATAGCAACAGTTGTTTAAAATCATGATGTGTTGTAGTTATAGGGGGACATTAATTTTGTAGACTATTGCAGGTTGGACAGTCACCTTGTGAAAATAACTCTTGATGTTATGAAAACATCCATTGTAACTTGTGAAAACTGATGTCAGCTATTGTCAAATTTGGCAACAGGTGTTGTAATCAAATAGGCACAATAATGAGTTAAAATGATGGTTAGCTTCTGTGACAGTAGGAAGGTATGAAATTTATAAACTCATGGGAGAATTACAATTCACTTGCAAATGTGACCAATGCACTTGATAAAATAGGCATAACAAGTTCTTAATCACTTGATAAATTATGACCAATTCAGCTATTCTGATAGCCCCAATGGGAATTACTAAAGTTTCATTCAGCCACAAGATGAACTTATAAAAAGCATTGAACATGTTAACATATGCTTAAGAAGTTGTAAACCAATAAAGTTGTTATGGTAAGATTATGTGAACAAAGGTAGTTTCATCCAGCCACGACCAAAACGGTTATAAAAAGGACTCAGCATGTTGTTAACATATGCTTAACAATTTGTAAACCGTCAAAGTTGTTGTGTTAAACTTATGTGAATAAAGGTAGTTTCATCCAGCCATGACTAAAATGGTTGTAAAAAGGACTCAACATATTGTGAATACACGCTTTAAAAGTTGTAAACAGAGCATTTCACATAGTTAATATGAGAAAATATTGTTTCAGGCAGACATGAGGAAGAAGTTGTTAATATGACTCAACGTGTTGTGAATACACACTTCAAGAGTTGTAAATAAAGCATCTCGCGGTGGCTAACCTTGTGAGCAAAGGTAGTTTCATTGGAACCTGAAAAGTATCTTGTCCAACAAAATGAACATGTTATAACACAAACATAACCAGTTGTAAAACAAGACATATGCAGTTGTAAACTTTGTCGTTGTTCAAAAGGTCATTTCATCTTGGAAATATAGTTCTATGTGTAAAAAAGCACTCAAGAAGTTGTTAAAACATGTTAAAATGATTGATGAACTTGTAAAAATGCCTCCAGAAGTTGTAAATATAAACTTGTCTTATTCCTTGTTTTACAACTAGTTTTGTTTCTGTTGTAAATATAAACTTGTCTTATGCCTTGTTTTGCAACTATTTTTGTTTCTGTTACAACATGTTCATTTACAATGCGTGAAGCGTGTATTTATGACTAAAACATTTGTAAAAAAGGTTCAACATGTTGTGAATACATGCATCACGAGTTGTAAACAAAGCATTTCGCACAATTAATGTCAGAAAACATTGTTTCAGGCAGACATTAGGTAGAAGTTGTATAACACCAGGAATAAGATGAAGACAAGAGATCAACCCAGTCACCAATATCATAATGTAGACTACTATCAACTCACATTTCAAAAGCAACCCAATCACCACCTTCGTAATGCAGACTACTTTCAACTCACATTTCAAAGGTACACAAGCAAGTATATAGAACTACTACGTACGCACTAGTCTTCATGATTATATGCAAGTTTATATAGAAAAACTACAAAATATTCAATTTAATTTTAGGATCAGTCAGCCCCCCACAGAAAACAATTTCATATAGGGAAAATCACCCACACCTCTTAAGCATTGTTCAGTTCATGTGCAACACCCTTTTGGCTATCCAATTCTAATCTCAAACTAGTTAAAAAAATCCAACATTTCTATAATTCTTTTCACTCACCTTCTCTTTTCTGTTTTGCCCAATCCACGAACGACCGATGACCGAGCCTGCGTGTTGAGGGCAACGACGGACCGTTAGTTTTAGACTAGCGAAGGACCCTGCAGCTTTGGATTACCATTAAGGGCTTCCTGTTGGGGGACTAACGCAAGCTATGGCTTTGGTTGACCGTCGGAGCCTGCCACGTGAGAGGAGCGACGGACGGAAGGGCGACTGGGAGAGGAGCAGCGACGGATGGTGACTGGTAGCGGGGCAACAGCGACGGAAGGCCAAAAGTAGGGTAAGGTTTTCAAATGCTTCAGAAGCACAAGCCCCACGATTTTGAACGAAGGAGTTACAATTAGAATGGGGACATCTTTGTCGTTTTACTTTGGAAAATAATCACAGAAAAGTCCATAGGGACTTTTCTGATATTTGACTTTCCCCTATGACTTTTTTGTTAATATCTCTGATCCTTGGGACCTGAGAGTGATTTACCCTTGGTTTTATTCCTTCATTATGCCACCATTTTATCCCAATAACCCATTGTGAGAGGGAGTGTGTAAATATTATTATATCTATTCAGCTATTCTCCAAGTTACTCCCTTTCCAACAAAGCGCCTGAGTGTGGGTCAAACTTTATTCATACTCCAGATCTCTTCGTTTGTCCTTTCCTTTATCCTTGCTTACTGTGTGTATTTAATTATTTTTCTATCTATTAATTCCTCCCATTTATGACCTTTCATTCTCTCTTAAATATGTGTATGTGTGTGTGTATTGTGAACCTGGTTTTGTGTGCATCCTATTGTGAAAACACACACACACACACACACACACACACACACACACACACACAATTTCTGTTGTTTATTTCAAAATTTTATTGAGCCTATTTCACAATTATTTCTCTCTCTTTATTTTAGTTTTTTTCCTTCCTTTTCTTCCTCCAGCAAGTTTTATAATATTACCGTATAAACAGTGCAATTCCTCTTCCATCATTGCGCTATAGTGGGATTGAATTTTTGTTCTTTTATATTGATATATATTGAATAACCTGTGTCCTCCCTGTCTGGTTTGTAATTCATTTAAAATTGATCTCTTCTTTTTAAAACACACATACGTGCAGTGCTTCATTTATGCCTTCTCATAAATTTGTAACCATATATTTAAAACACACACACACACACACGCCTATATATATGTATAATAAATCATAAATTTAGATTTTGTTAGGAATTGAATGAAAAGGGCAGCTTTAAGGCTATAGATTAGTCTTTGAGTGGGCTTATTATATCCTTAAAGTAACTCTAAAATAGTTTTAAGTTATATATTGATAGATATTTGTATTGGTGACTTTGTAGACTTTCATTGAGAGCTTTGAAGTAACTTCGTATGATTACATGTGAGCTAAGGAGTATATGCTAACTCTGAATATTCTTCCATGTATTTGTGAATTGTGTATGATTGTGAATGACTATATTTTGTATAAAAATAATGGATTGAATTATACATATATGTGTATATAATATAAATTCTCTAGTAAATAATATTACAAATAAATTTCTTTATAACTTACTTTATTCACATAGGTAATAATTTAATTATAATTAATGTACTGTTGGATTATTATTATTTTTAGGCATGTTTGAATATATGATTATATTTGATATGAACGGAAGTATGATGTATTGTACCTTATCTTTTAATGATAGCATATTTAATGATGATTGAATATAACTGGCATGTCGATTGCATTTGTATTGGGTTAGAGTAAGTAGGAATTTGTATGGTGCGATTCTTTACCACGTGGTATGCCATCACTTGGTGAATAGTATATGTCACTTGTCAAGGCCCCTTCTTCCATGTTTTCCTTTAGCCAGGATTGTATTATAGCTATGGGACATGTGACGCCTCCTTAGTTGTGTTCTTTTAAGGAGGGGAGCCATAGTCCAGACTTAAGTTTTGCACCTTTAGCCAGGTCTATTTTGAGAACTGGTGTGCTTGGGACAATCTAGTCAAATGTTTGAGTTTCTATTGGATTATATGTTAGCATATAGCCCTAGTTAGTGGAATAAAGATGGACAATGATATAAGGGAGGTTGCACTTGCATATTGTATAATTGTATATTTTATGTTGTGATAAAAATATAGATTAACATAATGATGATTAATTTGCAATTGTTTTGTAAGAGGTTTATGATACATGCATATATATATATATATATATATATATATATATATATGATCAGTTCTTTCTTTTAAATCATATGTGGTTTGCTTGTGAATGGTAGAAACTTCCAGTAGTTATTGAGACATAGAATCGCATCCCTATATATTAACATATTTCAGGTGATTATTTTAGTAGGGAGCAAGGGAACATACCTGTGGAGTGAGTCTTGAAGGCTCTCTTGTGCTCCTGGAGCACATGTTATGTCATTTTATTTGGCATGATCCTAAGAATTCCACATTTTATTTTGTTTACTGAAATATTTTGGGGATTTAATTTGACATTGTGATGTGGGTTTTATTTGAATTGATTATGCATTTTGATGATTTGGATGTTGAACATCCTTATTGGCGACTTTTGAAATACTTTGGTTTTAGTATTTGGTTGTCTAATTCAAGGTGTTACACTATTAGATAGAGTTGATACCAAGTAGCTCTGAAACTCTCACATTGAAGAGTCTAGGACTGATCACAATGCTGAATTTTAGAGCTCTTAACTTAGTGCACCTACTCAATACAGAAATAGGAAAGGAATAGTTGGTTAGCAATAATGAGTTTTCCAAAAAATATATAAGTTCACAAAAGCAATTTAATGTCACCTTGAATGCTTTATCGCATCTTGGTACAACTGAACTAATTTATTCATCACATCCCTATTAATCTTTTCAAAGTAACTTCTGGAGATATGAATACTTTCAAGAAAGTAGGTGTTTGCTTAGGAATCTATATCTCCACAAGTGACCTCAAAAAATATCAATAGACTGGGAACCTTCAGTTAAAGCAATGGGTTGACAACTTCCTGTAATAGGAAAGAAACCTTCGATAAGAGCAATACTATGGTTTCCAAGAAAATATAATTTCACAAAAGCAATTTAATGTCATCTTGAATGCTTTATCGCATCTTGATACAACTGAACTAGTTTATTCATCACATCCCTTTTGATCTTTTCAAAGTGACTTCTGAAGATATGGATACTTTCAAGAAAGGAAAGATATTTGTTTAGGGATCCATATCTTCAAAAATTACTTCGAAAAAGATCAAGAGAGTATGAACCATGAATCAAAATAATGTGTTGACAACTTTCTGTAATAGGAAAGGAACCTTTGATCATAGCAATACTAGGATTTTCAAAAACATATAACTTCACAAAAGCAATTTAAGGAACCTTCGATCAGAGCAATAATGGGTTTTACAAAGAAAAGATAACTTCACAAAAGCAATTTAACATCACTTTAGATGCCTTATCAAGGCGTGACTTTACAAAGGCAGCCCAACCGGCTAGGGCTCACAAACGAAAACAACTCGCACGACAGTTGCTAAGAAGTCGGACGAAGGCTTTTTATTGGGGGATTCAATTGAAAATGATCCTGACAACCGAAAATCACAACAAGAGTCGTTGGGTTAAGATGTTGTTGGGTTTCATTCGAACAAATTAAGTGTCAAGTGTATTCTATTTCAGACATTTAAATAGAAGAGGAATGGTCGGGTTTTTTGGGCTATCGTGCCTAAGACTTTACATCACAGTTCACCCAAAGAATTGTTATTTATTTGTTTACATTTATCACTATTCTTTCTTAATAACCATTATGTAATTCACTTTTTTTTACATGGTATTCTAATAAGTGACAGGTTTTAGTTAATAATCGTTATGTATTTTCACTTCTTTCTAAAAAGATTTTGGTGGTTGATTATGCAACCGCCATTTTTTACAAACAAAATAAAAAAACAAAAAAGCAAAGTTTATAAACAGACTAAAAATAAAAAGTTATGGAGATGTTTTAAGAATCTAATATATCATCATATTCTTTCTTCTCCAGTAACTTTTCTACCTTCTCATTCGACGAATGAACGAGAGTGGTAAGTTCCTTCAAGTGCTGGTCCATGCATCCTTGCTCTGCAGGTAAACCTGGACCATATGATAGAGCTCGTAGATCGTGTGAACAAGCCCTTCAATGCTTGTTGGTGAGGGGAGTTCACTTTCAGTTTGTCTCGAGATGATGAGGCAGTAATTCTCTTACATTTGTCCATAAATTTGGTGAAGATATTGGCTATAAGAAGTTGAAATAAAAATAAAGTTCAGTTTTTAGACATTTATATAGAGAGGGTTTCATGGATTATCAAGACGTCGCATCCTTTATAAATGATGATTGGTTTTTAATAACCGTTATTAATTTGTCTAAGACATATTGTTTGTAAGTATTACTGACGGTTGTTTTTTTATGACGGTCGTTAAGAATAGTATAAGAACTATTATTTATTTTATTTTATGACGGTATTTTTTTAAGAACTGTTGGATATATTCTTTTTTTTACAAAATATTTAAAAAAGACAAAATGATAAAACAAAACAAAAAAAGAACAGTGGCGAGTAGCCTGATGAACTAATGAAATCACAAGGCTACTTGTCACCAGAGGATTGACTAAGATCATTATTAGGATCATGACCAATCCTATATTCATTAAGTATGAGATTGGCCTTCCGGTTCATACTGAAGAGGTGTCTATAAAGTCTCCTCATGGCATGGTTAGCCTGTTGTGCATGCCGCAACATTGCTTCCGATTGAGTTAGCATAGAATGTGGAGGCAGAGGCAGTAGTAAATGTTGGAGAGGAGAAGCAGGAGGTGGAGGTAGAGGATGACACTGAGAGTTTTCTGGTATGTCTTCCGAACGGTGTTTCATCTTGACGATTAAGCTAGAGAACAAAGAGGAGGATGATAAAGAAAACATAGGAAAAAATAGATGGAAATGTGGAGTTTAAATAATACACATATGGAAGAGATGTGTAAAAATCATCATTGCACACGTTGGAAGTTGAAAAGGTAGGGCATAATGAAAGGGTACTTGGTTTATTCTTATGATGACAATTATCTGATGATAATGAGGAGGTAGGCATCCATAGTCAGCATGAGGAAGAGAAAAGGTTTCGAAAGCTTTAATTAACGTTTATTAAGTTACAACCACTAAATATGTTAGTAAGACTACTTTACAATTCTTAATAAGTTAGAACTGTTAAGTATGTTGGCAAGAATACTTTATGGTACTTAATTAATAACCGTGAGTTAACTTGTTTTTTTTTACACTTAATCTCTCCCTTTGATCCGATGATGAGAATGAGGATGAAGATGATAAAGAGGACGAGGAAGAGGATGAGGACGACAGGAAAAAAATAATGATGATGTTCAGTTATCACCACCACTTTCGTACTTATCCTCCTCATCGTCCTCTTCCTTATCATTAAAGTAGAGAGATGAAGGGTTTGACTGCAAGTCATATTCAACATCATTGTGATAAAATATGTGGTTCAACTTCCTGTTCAACATATTGGTATATGCTGCGAGACGCCTTGTGTCGCAGTTAAGGCTTGCCAACATCTGCATCATAGCCTCCATTGCAAGAGGAGGAGTAGGAGGTGGTGGTGGTGTTGGAGGGAGTGACGGCAGCAAAGGAGCTCCCTGGGAACTTAACATGATGAAGAAGGAGGAGGAGGCCAATAAAAAAGCATTAAAAATCACGAGGAATATGTGAATTTAAATAAAGGTCTAACGGATTACGAAAGGTTATGAGTTATGACTTATGAAGGCCTAATGGATTGTGAAGAGTTATGACTTATGACTTATGACAATCTAACATATTACAAAGGGTTGAGTTATGACTTAGGTTATGGCAGGGTGTTAGATGACAGTTGTTTCTAAAGACCGTTTATGGTATGTCTTCGCTAATATAAGGGTTAGAAGATGAATCGTTTGTAAGCGTTACATGACGGTTGTTTTAGAAGAACCATAACTTTTGTCATTAAATAAATGATAGTTATTAACTACAGCCATTATTTTTATATTTTCGTGATTTCGACCTCGCAATACATGACAATGCGTGTAATTAATCATTTATTTTAATCGCTATATATCCTTGTGCGACCTCCACGTCGACATACATAACACTTATTAGCTGTAACTATTATATATTAAGCGTTATAAATGTACAAATATGTAGTAGCGGATAATCTTGACATATTTTGCCTTTGCATAAAAGAATTAAGTAATGTATTCTATTTTGCCATTTTTCTGTCCCTTGCATGTTCTCCTCTCGCTGGTAGTAGCTTCGATTTTCAATAATTTTTATTTTAAAGGACATATATAGACAGTAGACACGCACGTTATAATTTAAGCATTCTTGTTAGACATTTTAACACAGATGCCAAACAATCTTCTAATATAATTTTATTTACTTTTTTTTAATACTGAACATGATTTTGAGCATGAAAATTTTATCACATCAAAGCCGTTTTTCCCCATTCCATTTCATTTAAAAAACTTTTTAAGTATTAATCCTCATAACGTGACGAATCAATATTTAAATTTCTATTAGGAAATATCCTTACATTTAGTGCAGGACTTTGTACCCATTGGGCTCCTTGATCTTTAAAAATGACTTCAAAAGACCAAAATTGAAATCGCCGAGGTTGGCAAAACAGCTTACACTGAGTGTGTGTTTGGGGGGGGGGGGGGGTGGTTTGGAACCCCCAAACGCTCAATTGAGCAAATACGTTCAATAGGCAATTTGGGGAAAAAAAAAAAATTTGAGTGTTTGTTTTCCAAAGTGAGCAATTGAGCTTAATTCTATCTTAATAGCTTTTGCCATAAGCTCCATTTCTCAGCTTTTACTGATTTAGCTTTTGGGAAGAGTGAGAATGGTTAAAATATTTTTTCAGTTGTGTCCAGTATACTATCAAACTTATTGTAATTTTACCCTTAATGTACTTTTTTTGCTATAAAAATTAATTTCAACTATTATTTGGTGTTTTTAACCCTTAAAATATTTTTTCAACTGTACCCAGTGTGTTATCAGACTGATTGCAATTTTATCTTTAATGTACTTTTTCAGTTCCAAAAATTATTTTAAACTATTTTTTGGTATTTTTAACCCTTTAAAATATTTTTTCACCCACTCTCTCTTACTATTATCACAAAAGTCACTTGTGCTTAAGTCAATCCAAACAAGTTTTACTTTTGCAAAAGTCATTTATACAATCGCTGTTCCAAACATAAATCACATTACACAATCGGGCTTTTATCAAAAATAAAATTACCAAAAACTAAATTGAGAAACTCCATTTTTCCTATCGCTGTTCCAAACACACCTTGAGCGAACTAGGGGGTTGCCTCAATTTTAAACTAAAGTTGGCACAACAGCCCAAAATATGTTTTTTCCGTTGCCAAGTGGGAAAAAAAATCTTTTTAATGTAAGAATGGCTTATTCTTGAAGCCCAATTTTTTGTTTCTCAATTCTTACGATTGAAATTCTCACATGCAATAAGCTTTTCCTTCATTAAAAAAAGAAACTCCGTATTTTTTTTCTGTTTAAATTTGAGCCATTATTATCTTGGGTTGGTACCCACTTATTGCTTTTTTTAATATTCCACTAGTATGAAAATCTCTTTTTTCTCTGCAATAGAAGAAGGGCCTTTTTCATTTAAAATTGTGTAAAATTATTTTTCAATTTAATATGTATTAATATTCTTTAATATTGATATAAAAAATGTACGGTTAATATAACTATTAATACTTCAAGTTTGTCCTCATTTTGAATTTGGTCTCTCAAATTTCAAACAATACGTTTTGAATTTTGATCTTTCAAGTTTCAGTCTGTTTAAAATATTAGTACCTATAATTTAATAAATACCTGAACCAACCAAAACTTATGTTTTAAAATGCAAGGAACCAAAATTAAAATGAGAATAAATTTAAATGACCAAAAGATTGTATTAACCTAAAGACGTATTGACGATGAATCATTGGAGCTCATTATATATTAGAATAAAATTCAATTAGATAAATCAAATAAATCTTTATAAACCTATAATAAAAAAGGAGCTCAATTATATTACATAATCCTATGGGAGAATCCTGAAAAAGTATTTGGAATTTGGGAAATGACAAATGAGTTATTTTAATAAGAGTTGATTAGAAAATATCAAAACGTAATAAAGAATTTCTAACTTTTTTCTTGGGAAATGACTGACTTATCATATCCCAATTTTCAGGTTCATTTTCAGGGATTCTCCCTAATCCTATCTTTTATATACATAAGAGCCAATTACCTCGAGTATTGTGAAGCACATGCGATTTTAATTGGGAAAATTCTAAATAAATACCATTTGACCTTGAAAAACCCGAAAAGGCCTGTTAACATATGGAAATAACAAATAGATCACAAGAGACTATTATGACATTTTGAAATGTTGCGCTTTTACTAAAATGCCCCTCAATTTTTTTTTTTTTTTTAAAAGAAGAACCCTCACTGCAGATGGAACTCCGCCGCCAACGCCATCCCGCCAGCAAGGCTCCGGTTGCCAAAGCTCTAGCACCGACAACGGGAGCTTCGATGACAGTTTGAGTAATGGGATTAACTATTTTAGTATAAGGATTGACTACTTGAGCTCCATCAACCCTATCCAGCGTCATTAACAAGTTGAATAAAGGCAATGACAAGTTGAGTATAATGATTGACAAATTGCGCTCTCGAAATTATTAATAGCTACACTCAAGTTATCATTGCCAGTACTCAAATTGTCATTGCCTTTATTTAACTTATCAATGATGCTTGATAGAGCTTAGGGAGCTCAAGTAGTCAATCCCTATACTTAAGTAGTCAATCCTATTACTCAAGTTGTCACCGGAGCTTTGGAGGCCCGTCGACATGGTGGTGCCGGCCGCAGGAGCTCCATTGGTGGCGGGGCAGAGGCTGAGCTCTGGCCCCGGCGAGGGTTTTTCCTTTTTCCTCTTTTTTTTTATAAAAGCACAACATTTAAAAATTTCGTATTGATTCTTTGAGATCTATTTATCCTTTTCATGTGTTAACAAATCTTTTGGAGTTTTTCAAATTTAAATAGTATTGATTTAGAATTTTTCCATTTTAATTTAACGTAATTGTGTGTGCGCGCGCGTGTGTGTGGTTTCTATTATGAGTGCCTTCTAGAAGCTGTTTCTGATAATTTTTATAAGTTAGTTTCACGGAAATACTTTTTTCTATGCCCTTATTACCCAGGGTAGAGAGATAGTAGAAATTAACATGCAATTGAAATTGAAATTTAGTATAATTAATTAAGATAATATTAAAAATATCTTAAATTTTATTGTAAATTTAATGCTTTAAATTGGTTTTATTGTTGAAAGGTCAAAAAATGTTGTTTTTATTGGCATGGACGGTTGAGGCAGCAGTATTAATTACTCATGTTGACAATTGATTCTTGCACAAAAATAATTAATATACAAAATAAAATACGGCTATAGTGGCCTAAGAGATGAGTTCATCATGTCGACATTCAAAGAATATATGTATATATTGGGAATGAGCTGTTCGTCCCATCTGAATGGTTCAGATGGAATTCAGACGATTCAAATTTTATTTTATTTATTTATTTAAAAAAATTATTTTAATTGATACAGAATCTAAAATAAAGATAAATTTTTAATTGACACTTTCTCAAAAAATAAATTTTTTATTAAAAATAATCAGTTTAAAAAAATCAAATCTAAATCGCTCGGATGGGACGAATTTTCTGTGCCACTGAAACGGGTTCCGTATCTATTGAAATGTATGATGTATCAACTTCAAGCCGACTTTAGGAATATCCAAAATGTGGATTCCTCGGTTTGATACTCCTCGCTATGTGAATGAATATATATATATATATATATATATATGTAATATGATATATTAAAAAAGGTTAAAGTGAATCAAACAACTTGTAGTATTTTTCTGATACATTTAGCACCATGAAATATTTTTTCTGATATATTCAATATTGTAAACTTTTTTTTTTTTTTTTTTGCATCTAATACCTTAATGTATTTTTTTAAGTGTATCCAATTCTCTAAATTATTAAAATTGTTAAGTGCAAAATTGCACAAAAAATACTTTAAAGTGATGGACACAAAAAAAAAATACTTTAGGGCTTTAGGTGTACCACAAAATGCTTTAGAACACTGAATACATGTGCAAAAATCTTCAAGGTATTGGATGCACCTTAACCCATAAAAAAAAATATTAAAGTAGAAAGCCAGTTCCAATTAAGTCCAATCTAACAAGAGTTAACGAGACTAAAGTATTCGTTTGTGATAGTTTATTTTTGGGCAATAAGTGCTTATAAATCGTTATTTACGGTATACGATATAAGATGTGAGAAGAGTTTTATCCCGACTTACGTAATAAGTACTTATTCTTAAAAAGTAAGCTAATCCAAACATGCTTTAATAACTAATTGGAAAACTTGCATAAAAAATAGCAAATTATTACAATTATATTGAAAGCCATTATTCCCATATTTTTTTCCACTACTCCTTCTTCTTTGAAATATATATAGATCAATATGGGGCAAGATACAAAGAAAAAAACGACAGCAAAATTTTGTAACGTTACGTGAAACCCAGAAAGAAACTAATTGCTTCATTCAAATATTGTTTAGCATACACAATTAATTTCCTCGATCGTATAACACAAGTTGTCCTACATATTCAATTCCTATCCCTTCATCACCTCCAGTTCCTTCTCACGGTTGCCGTCTCCGCCCATCCCGGCGGCGGTGCTACTTCCGGTCCCATTCTCTGGCGCCAGTGCCGCCGTGCTTTTGGTATCCATCGACGTCATAGCCACCGACGACTGGTCCACCCCGGACGTGGCCGTGGAGGCCTCCCGGAACCTCTTATAGATGTCACCTTTATAAAATTTCCTTGTTCTGGCCACCAAAAAGAGAGATATAAGAGCACCAAAGAAAGTCGCCGCCGTGATAATTAGAAACGACAGCCTAAAACAATCCGAACCAACACAATTCAACTCCTTTCCTCGATCTCTTCGTAACCCTAAAGCAGCCAATTGCTTCTTAGCTTCTTTATCATACAAATGACCAGTAATCCTCACATTAAGAATATACAACCCAATTGGGCTAGCAGATCCTCCAAAATTGTACAAAGTTGAATAATACTTTAGCCCAAACAACTCCGATATTATCGCAAAAATCAGAGGCCATTGTGCTCCAAAACAAAACCCTATTATCACCGAAGCCACATAGAGACCATCCTTAACGTTGAAGGCTATCAAAAGATGACCAGCACAAGAAAGTATGAGAGTGAGAGTGAGCATTAGGGTACGAGGAAATTTGTACTTGACTAAATAATATTCTGACACGAAACCAGAGAACACACGTCCTAGGTAATTCCAAATACTAACCAGTGACACAAATGTGCTTATACTGGTTTTTGGGTAACCTAGTGATGTCCCAATTTGTCCCAAATTATCGATCGCCGTCAACGTCCCTCCGATTCCACAAATGCCAGTCAAGAACAAAATAATCATGTCCATACTGAATAGTGCTTGAAGAATGGTGTAATCCTCACCTCTCGCCGGCGGGCTGAAAATATTCTGCCACCATTTCGTCTCCGGTTCACCTTCTCTTCTCGCTTTAGTTATGTCACCGAAGGCGTTATTTATTGTCGCCGGCGGCGCCGGCGGGTTGTCGACGACTACGTTCTTGACGGGGTCTTGGAGGGCCAAACGTTTGGCTTGCAAGACTTTGAATTCCTCCATGTAGACGATGGCGAGGGGGAGGAAGAGGAGAAAAAGGACGACGGCGGCGCTGAGGCCATACTCCGACTGGTGGAAATGGGTCTGTTTTTGGACTATGATGATGAGCATGAGGAATCCCGCGAGGCCGAGAGAGATGTAGAGGAAGTTGTAGAAGACTTTGAGCTCGTTGGGGTTGCGGACGGGGGTGGTGTAGCGGATGGTGCGGAGGAAGACGAAGGATATGGCGGCCGGAAGCCAGCCGATGAGGAGGATTAAGGCTTTGGTGTCGTTGTAGTAGAAGGCGTAGTAGAGTTGAGTTATTATGGCTCCGCTCAGGCCAACGTAGCTTTTGAGAATTCCCAGAACCACTCCTCGGCTTTCTGGGAAATTCTTCACACAGGTTACCAGCGACCCTGTGTTCGCAAACGTCTGAGAATTCGCACCTGCAATTTTTAATTACCATTATTATTATTAGAATATATTAAAAATTATCACATAGATAATAGATTAATTAATTGGACAAGGAATTTGAAGATATATATGTATATATATATATATATATATTTCCTCTCATTTCTAATATACTCATCCAATCGTAAATGTTAGATTCAATTGACTTTTTTAGGAGATTAAAAAAGCTAATTAAGTTACTTTAAAGTATTTATATTTATCAGTTTTTTAAAATTAATTTGTCTGATTTAATTAAATAGTTTTATTTAAATTAATTAAATAGTTTTTATAGTTAGGAGAGGGGAGGATATTAAGGTAAGACCTTTTAAATTGATTTAATTAAGTTATTGTAACACTCCTTTTTATTCTTAATGTAGGACCTAATTGGAGATCTAGAGTTGATCTTGTTTATAAATGAAATAACTAATCCTTAATATAAGAGTTAATTAACTTTTTTTTAATAGAGATTAAGAAAACTAAATAATTTACTTGATCATAGCATATATTGTATATTATTAGATTATATATAAGTTTTAAAAAAAGTCAATCGATTTTTATATTAAGAATAGGAGGTAGTACCTATTTAACATATTTATCATTTTTTCTCTAATTTAGTCATATTAATATTCCTTTAGCAATAATCAAGTAGGGGAGATATTTAGGAAATTAAAGAAAATGATTACGATATTTTAAGAAAAAAATCATATTAACTGACTAACTTTCTTAATTGAGTAAAATTGAATAAATAAGAACGAAGCAGATGTATATATCTAATTGACTCAGAAGGTTTTTGTTGACTTCCGGTTCGTCGGTCTTCCTTCTTGGGTTTTAACGAAACCAATAAAGGTCGAGTAAGTAATGACTTATATGTCATATCCTTTTCAAACTGATACAAAAATCAGTACATATACGGAAATAATACAAAAAAATTCTAATGTATATATATTCTTGTATATTCTTTTTTAACTGTTCAATTATTTCATCTTTTACGAAAATTAAAAATTACAAAATAATAGCAATCTCTTGTATAAGCCCTAGTTTGTAGCACAAAATTACACTATAAACTTAGTCAATTATTACATTATAAACTAGATCTCCTATTTAAGATCGAAAGAGTAGTATCAGAAAGTGTGATATAAGTAGCGGGGAGGGGGGAGAGATATTATTTAAATTTGTGTATGAGAAGATTAATTAATTAGATTAAAGAAAATGGTTTAATAAAATTAAGGAGCAGTAATGATAATTTGATTTAGTCATAAGTATACGTACCTATCATGATATAGAGGTACATGTGCCAAACTTTTGGTTTGGGAATTTTTTGGGTGACCCCAAGCCATATCATGAAGTAGCCGAAGAAGTTAAGGACGGCGCCGATCATCAGCACCACCCACGGCGGCGTCAGCTCGTTGATCAGCCCGGAGAGGATCCCGACGTTGGCGCCGACGTCCTTGAAGAAACTAAGGAGGTTGAGGGTGGTTTGGTCGTAGCCCATGACGGATTTTATGTCCGGCGAGTACAAGCCAAACATGTAGGTAGCTCCCGCCGCCGCCATGACCAGAAACGACGCAAACACCACGAACCACCGGCTGAGGATCACCTGGATGGCCAGACCTTTCACGTCCGACCACCCAAGAGCGCCGCGGACGGGGCTTCCTCCGGCAACGTCGACCATGTTGATGATGTTATGGATATCGTTGTTTTGGTGTGGGTCAGGGAAAAGAGATGTACGGTGGTGGTCCTGTCACTAAAACGACTTGGCGTTCTCTCAAACCAATTGAACTCTCTCAGCCATTTGAATATTGAGATAAGATGTTTTCGTTCTAACCAATAATGCGGCATTGGAATGGCCGAATCTATATATAGAGAGAAGGGAAAGAAACAACACTTCAAGTGATATGGTGGACTAATAAAAAAATTGGTTTAAATTAATTAACGTAATAATTTTTTTTAAAAAAAATACTCTTATTTGTTTTTATTTACATGGGCAAATACTAAGGGATCCAACCCGCAGTCTCTCACTTACATAAAACTTTCATGTTTCTAGATTATAAGGCTAGCTACAAAATACTTCTATTTAGGGAGAAAGATTGTGAATGAGGGAGAAAATGAATAAATTAATTAGAAACAAATCATTATTTTGGTTTTATTTATAAGTATAAATTATCTAATTCTCACATATCAAAGGAAAGTTATTTAACTGAATAAAAATGAATTAAATAGATAAAAAAAATTTAAATTTTACCCTCATTTATGAATGGGTCTTTTTGACCTCTTTCTTTTTTCTCTACATTTAATAGGGGAAAAGTTGTAATACTTTCATTTATTATTCTAAAAGTGAACTTATAATAAAGATCAAATTTTTTTTCTCTAACTGGACTTACAAATAGGACTAGAATGATATTTAGTAGAGTAAGACTAACAAATAATTAATAAAGATAAATATTAAAAATGATACTAAAAATTTTAGACATATTATTTGTTTGTCCTCTCATGGATAAGAATTGTTTTATTTATTTTTTATTATATATATAGAGGATGGGAGAAAGTGATAAAAGATTTTTCAGGGATGGTTGACTTGTATGATATGGGATGACAACTTTCCCACACATGTGCCATTCGTTGTTTAATACACTATTTTAATTATTTAATAAATTTCAACTCATCAGGAATATGAAAAATAATTTAAAAACTAATAGTTGCGCTGGATCGTTTGGAGATGAGATAAATCGTCAAAAGTATTTAAAACATATAGGGTGGATAAAAGAAATAAAAAAAATGAATAAAGAAAGTGGTGTGTTGAGGACATTTCCCTATCAAAAAAAGAAACAAAAAAAAGAGAGTGGTGTATGGAGCATTTAATTGTCGGCCAGACTGCCGGTCAAGGTATTCCCACTGCTTGGGTCCAACCATGTGCAATTATTAATGTATCCATTTTTCGCTAGGCATATTTATAATTACATCTTTAATTAACTATATCTAATTAATCTTATCCAATTGATAAAAAAATTAATCTTATCCTAACTTCTGGCCAAAAAATTAATTTTATCCTAACATTTGATGATTTCTCCAATAGTATACCATTCATTTACGTACACACACCTTTTTTTCTCGCCAACCATTCATTTACACACCCTAAAACTCTTTTTTTTTTTTTTGCGCACTTAACACCATAAAATATTTTTTTAGGTATCGTAAACTATTTTTTAGTGCATTCAATATCCTAAAATATTTTTTTAACTGTATCCAATTCCCTAAATTATTAAAATTGTTAAGTGCAAAATTGCACAAAAAGTACCTTATAAGGTGATGGACACCAAAAAAAAAATACTTTGGGATGTTGAATGTACAACAAACTCCAATGGTAACTATGACAACATATACAGATTAAAAAAAAGTTAGATGACAAGACAATTAATTATTAAAAATCTTAAATAGACAACATTAAAATGCGCATCCTTGAATAATCGGTGCTAGATAACAACAATAGTTGTTCTCTTCCATTGTGTAGCCCGCATAGTGAGTCTTTGCTTGCACTATATTCTTATCCCTTGTCGTATTAGCAGAACACAAGAATCCATATAAATCATGTTTTTGCATGTCAATGCATATACGACCAAATGAGCTATAATAGAATTAAAATGATGAATGTATTAGCTAATGAATATATGAAACTAAAAAACCACTTCACTAAATGAAGGAAAAAATGGGAAATAAAAAACTTACAGGATTGCAAATTTGACCCATCCTACATCTATTTCCTCCAACTTAATGAACTGTTTAAGGTCTTCTTTATCAATTGTGAAGGGATACTCTAATTTTAGGCCCACAATCCCTAGAGGCATATGCAAATCAATCTGGCGAATGCCTTTATAAATCTGCTGCAGTGGTGCTAAGAAGGGCCATTCACTACTACAAAAAGAGAAAATAGTGGCGCACATAGTGTGACGCTTCTTTAAAAAAGGGCCACAGCTTTCATTTTATTTTTTTAAAAAACAAAATATACAAGTTGTGGCGCTTATTTAAATAAGGGCCACAGCTTGTGGGATTGCTTACGTGGCGCTTGATCAAACAAGCGCCACGTAAGCATATTAAGGACCAGCTGTGGCGCTTGGTCAAACAAGCGCCACAATTGGTGTTCATGCATGTGTGGCACTTGCCAAGGCAAGCGCCACACTAGGTGATCCTCCAAGCCCACGTGAGGGTTCTCCGGTTCTGCACAATTAAAGCAATGTATCCCCCAATATAATGATGGGATTAAATAAATATTAAAAAAAAAGTACAAACACACCCAAATTTCTTCTTTTCCCACTTCCTTTTCCTGTGTGCCTTCTTTTCCTACCACTTAATTTGTACCAAGTACCAATCATCCAATTAGTCAAAACCATCCCTTTCTCCCATATCCTTCACCTCCAGTTTCGATTTTCTAATATGCACCGCCTCTTACTTTTCATTCTTCATATTTCCTTCAATTCTAGGTCTTCTTCTTCACCATTCTAGTGGCAGCTAGTTAGATCTCTGTATTTTATGGTTTCGCTAGGCATTTGGTTTTTAGATCTGCTATATTATCATCCTCTTCTAGATCTGTTTTTTGGTTCATGGAAACCCCAAAAAATAGGTTCCATCGTTTGAAACTGAGTGGTGAAACAAAAACTTCGCTGCTCTCTACAAGTTTTGTCCTATACGGTATGCTCTGCCTCTCCCCGATTTAGTGATTCTCTTCTTAAGATTGGATCAAAGTACTCGAAATATTTAGTGATTCTCTTCTTAAGTTTCCATCTTTAGAAATATTTTTTATATATTTATTAAATACCAATTTCTGCTGCTACAAGGGCTTTATCTTATATCTTGTTGAAGCTCGCTGGATTCGTCTTCTCTGTGTGTCTAGGCATTTTATTATAGGGATACCTTTCTTGTTCCAAATTTTTTCTCCTTTCTCTTCCTTTAATTAGATAATTTTTTTTGATTCCAGAACCAGAAGTATATTTTCATGAGCATATTTTGCTCAACCAAAATCTGACCATGAATTTAATTAATTCTTTTAATAAAAAAAATAATTATAGGGTTCTAAAAGAAAAATGCAAAAATAATTTTTTTTAAAAAAAATACTTTAGGTGGCACTTCTTTGAATAAGCGCCACAGGAGGGTGTGGTCAGCTGTGGCGCTTGCTGACGTAAGCGCCACAGGAGACCCACCTCCTGTGGCGCTTTTTTAAAAAAGCGCCACAATAGGGTATTTTTTTTAAAAAAAAAATTTAAAATGTTGTGGCGCTTCCAAGTGCCACAGCTTTTTTTAGTGGCATCCTAATATGTGGCACTTCTCTAGCACCACAGCTAATGCAATTATAAGCGCTACAGCTTTACTTTTTTGTAGTAGTGATTTTCATGCTTCCTGCTCATTCTTTTAGAACATAAAAAAACATATTGTTTGTAGGATGCCAATAGATCTCAAGTAAAAGTGAGGTAGTTCCTACCATTGGAGGTGTTGTCACTGAGCCAATAAGATTTATAGGCCAAAGGATGAAAGATCCTCTCTCCTAACCTATTGTGGCAACCTCGTCATCAGGAATAGGGATGGTTGTACCTTCTTCCCCCTCTTGAACACACGTTACAGTCACCCTACGTAAATGCTATGGAATTTGCTGATGATGGTGGGTGGTAGCTTGTGTGTGAACGAGAGCATCTGCAACTACACGCAGCAATAGGGCATCCAAATAGAGGATGGAAAGTTCTCCCAGTGCTGGAGTGGGAGAAGGGTCGCCAAGTGGTTCCTCCAGCATGTTGTAACTTTCTTTGGTGCTGTGGAAGGCTGGGGATGAATGGGTTCTACGCTCGGAAGTTGCCATATGTGATTCAAACATCTTTGTCATTTCAGCTCGCAACTTAGGCAACAGCTTAAGACATAGCTCTGACAACAGCTCTTGTCGAAACTTGTCATAAAGTTTGGCCTCAAGTTCTTGTTCAACTTCCTGGCGAATCTTGGCCACAAGCACCCTACTGGGTTCAGCTTGTGACGAATAAGAATGTGAGGCTTGGCCAAACTACTTCATGACATGAACTCCCCCTGCCTCCCTTTGAACATGACCGGGGTGATCTTCCTTCTCAATCGCCGTTGACAAGATGTCCATTCGTCCACTTGAAGTGAACGAACCTTATGTAACACCCCAAATTTTGATTCTGAGCTAATAAGGATGATTGAGAATGTAATTATGGATTAAAGTCGAATTAATGTGTATTTGTGATAATATTATCTAATATGTCATAATTGATGGAAAATGATAGAATGGAAATATTGGTCTTATGTTAGTGATTAATGGGAAAATTAATTACTAACTAAGAGGAAATGAGATGTGTAATTAAAATGACTAATGGATGGATTAGATAAGCTAATTGGGTGCTTATTGTATGTGAGCCAATGAGAGAAGGACACTTGGCAAGCTTACATGTATCGGGATAAGGAGAAAAGTCAATGGGGGATTTTAAAATTCTATTTTCTTTTTCTTCTTCCCTTTAGTTCGGCTGACAAGGGAGGGAGTAGCATCATCATCATCATCTTCTTCCTCCACACTCCATCTCTCTCTTCTCTTCTCATTTCCGGCGATAGTTTTGGGCAAGAAAGAGAAAGGAAAAAGCTTCACTTTAAGGTAAGAAAATGATCTCCATTGCTCAAACTTCATTCTCTAAAATTGTTCCTTGAGTAATGGGCTTCATTTTGATGGTTATAGCTTGTCTATTGGTGTTGGTTTTTGATCCCAAGAGATTGTGAAAGTTGGAGAATCAACAAGTTGCTTTGAGAAAGTTGATAAGGTGAGTTAAAGAGATCCTTCTATCCAAGTTTTGTGCCATTTGGATTTGTTTTGAATTTCTGGAATTTGTTGGCCATTTCCGAAAAATGATGATCATTGTTCATTTGGTACGTTATTGGTATGAAAATGGTGTATTTAGAATGTATATGGATAGATAGAATTGATTGTAGAATGAATGGTTGAGTTTAGAAAAGTTGGGAATTTAGTGTTTATTATTGCCAAAGACCAAAGCATGATAATGGAATAGGATTTTGATGGTTTTGACATGTCCATTGGATTCCTTGGGTGTTTTTATGTGGGAGTGGCTTTGGTTGAGGTTTTGGGTTCATTGGTAGCCTTTGGAATAAATTCTGGAAAACTGTCATTTTGTCTGCATTTTCTGGGTTCTGATATGGTCACTCGAGTGATCTGGGGATCACTCGAGTGAAGGATGAACATCACTCGGGTGAGATTGGGTGCCACTCGAGTGATGGGTGAAATTCTTCGTTTTCCCTTCAGTTTCGGTGTTTCACTTCTGCAAAAGTGCAAGAGTGTTCCCTTACACTCGCGAGCATTCCGTCTCACTCGAGTGCAAAGGCCAGTGCTCGAGTGATTCTCTTCTTTAGAATTCCATTTGCTCTCGGGTTCTCACTTCCTGGACTTCACTCGCTAGTGCTCGAGTGAAGCATTTGGCTATCACTCAAGTGAGGTCCAGTGTACTCGAGTGCTCCTGTCTCTGAAAAGTTCTTGTGCTCTCGGGTACTCACTTGCTATCCTTCACTTTCAGTTACCCGAGTGCAGACCGTAGCACCACTCGAGTGAGGCCGTCTTCACTCGAGTGTCAGTGCCCCATCACCCGAGTGAGGCCATCTTCACTCGAGTGAATCAGTGAAAAATGTCAATGTTTGTGCTTCCAAAAGGGGATCCTTGGGGTAGTTCTCTCAACCCTTTAGGGCTTTTGTTAAGCATATATGAGTGTTAAAGAGACAATAATGATAACTGAATTAAGTATTGTGAAGTTATTAAGTATTGGAATAAGTGGTGAAGTATCGTCCTTAATTATGACTTTGGGATTCGATATTTGCTTGGAGCGTAGAAGGCCTGTGCCTGCTCAAGAACGGAAAAACCAAGGTATTAACACTTTATCCTATATCATGTATATTGCATTGCTTGTTTGTATTAGTCATTGAATACAGTGAGGGGACGTGGCGAAAGCCTGGCCTTGAATACCGATATAGTGAAGGGAATGTGGTGTAAGCCCGATCTTGAATACAGATACAGTTGATAAGATGTGGTGAAAGCCCGGCCTTGAATACAGTGAGGGGAAGTGGAAAGAGCCCGGCCTCGTATACAGTGAAGGGGACGTGGCAGTGTGCCCGGCCTTGAATATTGATTGCTGCATTGTGATATATGTTTATTTGCTTTGTATATATGCATCATATTCATAAACTGTTGCTACTGGGATTCTCTAGAATCTCATTCTTTCCAAATAACATTTTTAGACAGGGCAAGAAGATCGAAGAACAAGCAAGTGAGCAAGGACGATTAGGACTGCCGGCGGTAGTCTTTGTTAGATATTTTGGTTTTATACTAAACTGGTTGTCATTTTGAATAAATGTACATATTGATTAGCTTATAGTATTATAGTTTTGTGTAATCCCTGGTGTGGATATTAAGAGAGGCAATGATGCCCTAAACAATATTTTGGATTAATGTTATTATCCCGAGTGTATGTCGGGAATTGTGTTGATACTCTGATATTGTATATGTGACTGACCGAATAGGCCTATTGCTTTTACTTTAAAATGAATGGAGATCTATTTGTACAAGTGTTGTAAAAAGTTTTTAATTATCCTGGATCTCTTATTCAATTATTAAACGTGTTTAAACGCTTAATCTCGGCCTTGGTGGAGGACGGGGGTTACACCTTGGCTACTATGATCTTCCAGTTCATCCTGCAGCATAAAAGTTATCATAAATGAAAATTAAGCACTCCCAATATGAAAATTAACTTTGTACTTATGCTCTAACTGCTTATAATCCTCACGGCAACCTCAGCAACAGTCAGATTTATGTACTTCCCACCCTTAATCCTCCCTGCTTTCCATTTTTTGTGACGAGCAGGAGGTAGCGAGGCCTGGACCACAACGCTAGGATCTGATGTGGCTGCTTCTTTCATTTTCTCCAACTCTTCTACCATCATCCTTCGCTCAAGCTTCTGATAACCACCACAAGACATACAATGCTGATACTTATTAACTACTTGCCTCTCTGTATTTGCTGCACTTAATTCCTGTGAAAGGAAAACAATGAACACTGAATCAATAATGTTAACTATATTCAAATAAAACACAATGATGAGAGAAATTTTACCAAAAAGTTAGGATCTTCTCGTGATGCCATAAACAACCCCCAGTCCTCTGGAGACAAATACGAATAATGCTGACATGGATCCTCACCCCTCAGGTCCCCTTGAATGTACTTTTGTGTAAGCTTGTTCTTGAAATCTTTCTATCGTAGACGAACCTCCCTCATCCACTCCTTGTACATTACCACGGAGTCAGGGACATCAAAGGTTTGCTACAAGGTAAAAACATAAGATAATTATATTTGAATCAATAGGAATAAAGCTATAAATGCATATGTATCGAAACTTATATACCAAAAGTTGTTGCCAAATTATGTCTTTCGTTTTTTGTGGAACCAACTTCCAATTATCATAGATAATGCGAACCTTGCTTTGACCCAAATAACCTAAATAGCTAATGAAATGGTCTTCCTCCAAACCAATTGGTCTCATATTGTCATCAAAGTCAATATGCATCCTCTCCTATTAATGTTGATGACGTGCTACCAATGCTCCATTTTTATGCTGGCTCTAACCCTTCATCTCGCAAAGGGTTCACATCTATCCATTTATTGTGCCTATCACTTTGTGAGTCACTAGAATTGTTCATATTCCTGTAAGCACAAAAATTATTGTCAAATAAGTGAATAAATTGTAATTAAATGAATAAACTAACTAGTTATAAAACAAACATCACACATTACCCTTTTCTAAGTTAAGTTCTTACTCTATATTGTTTCCCATATTCCTTCACCATGATTATTTCTTACAGCATGTTCTTCATCATCTACCAATTCTACTTCACTTGCTGTAGGTGGATTAATTGTGAAAGGTGGTGTGTCGTCAAGGTTAAAGGTCGGATCACCATGCTTCTGTTTTTTACTTTAAAGTACAATGGAAATTTTTTTATTTGCAGGATCTGTGATATAAAACACTTGTTCGCCTGGCTTGCTAGAATGAAGGGCTTATCCCTGTAACCTACTCTTTGAAGATCAATTGAGATAAATCCAAATTGTTGATCTATTAGCACAACATTATTGCTAACCCACTTACATTTGAATAAAACAACTTTGAACTTGTTGTAAGTAATTTCCCATATTTCTTCTATCACTCCATAATAGGCCATGGATGATAATATGGGGTTTTTGTCTTTTGAACTGGAAAAGTGCATGGCTTCATCTTCTACTATCACCCCACTATTTTGCATCATACTTCTGTCATCTTGGTCTTTTGCGTAGAAAGAATACCCATTTATATCATAACCGGTCCAAGTAATGATCTGAAACGAACGACCCCGAGCTAGCCACTCTATTGTCTTAGACACACTAGTCTCATGTGAAACCTTTTCCTCAAACCACTCTACAAATGTCTTGTTTTGCTCAATAGTAATCTATATGTCATTTTTCCTTGGATTCATGTTCTTCAATCTCTTTCTGTGTTCATCTATGTACGGTTGAACTTCTTCCATGTTATTTAGGATATACAAGTGTGCTTGCAACACCTCTGCACGAGGCATATTCTTCACTTTCAGTCCTCGTGTTCCTTTGTTTCTCCCCTCTTCATGCCGAGATTATTTCTTCTTCCCTGATAGATAATCACTATAAAAGTCCATAGCCTCTTCAACTACATATCTTTCAACTATTGAGGCTTCTAGTAGATAGGGATTTTTAGAATACCCTTTTAAGATCTTCATGTATCGCTCAAAAGGGTACATTTACCTCATGTAAAATGGACCGTAGAGCCTTACCTCCCTTACCAAATGAACAATCAAATGCACCATTATATCAAAAAATGAAGGAGGAAAGTGCATCTCTAATTGGGACAATATAATATAACCCTCAGCTTCCAGTTCATCCAACTTTTCAGTGTCAATGACTTTGTTACATATAACATTAAAGAAAACACACAATGTTGTTACATTGGTTCAAACTTCATCTTTCATAATGCTTCTAATAGCTACTGGTAATAGTGCTTGCATCAACACATGATAATCATGGAACTTCATTTCTACTAACTTCAAATCGTCTATTGACACACACCTTCTCACATTCGAAGAATACCCTTGTGGCACCTTAATTTCATGCAAACACTCACGCAAACTTCTTTTCTCCGCTTTTGATAGTGTATGCGTTGCTGGCTCCATGTATGCCCTCCTACTATTATCTCTTAGTTATGAATGTAACCGTTCTCTTTATTCCCATATCAACAAGGTCTAGTCTCATACTAATCCCATCCTTAGGCTTCCTTGGTATGTGCAAAAGCGTACTGATAAGGCTATCACAAACATTTTTCTCCACATTCATCACATTAATACTATGTCTCACGTCAAGACTTCATCAATATAGATTAAAGAAAATTAATCTCTTCTTCCATATGTTCTTCTCACCCTCAGTCTTCTGATTCTTACTGAATAAGACATTGATAGGTTTGACCCGACTATAAACTTCCTCTCCGGTTAATGCCTTTGGAGCCATTGCATACTCCAACAAGCTGATAAAACGCTTTCTTAACCTATAATACAGGTGGAAACTATGAAGGAACCTCCTGTGACTAAGGTAGACCATGTTTCTTGCATGCTTAAGTTAATGGAAGTGAGTGTCTGCTTCATAGATCGAATATGCTCTATACCTCTTCACATTGTACCCTGACAAGTTTCCGTACGCAGGGAAGTCATTTATCGTGGTGAAAATCATTGCACGTAACTTGAAAGACTCCTTCTTATATGCATCAAACACATATACGCGTTCCTCCTACAACTTCTTCAAGTCCCCAATCAAAGGCACCAAGTAGATATCAATATCGTTCCCTAGTTGTTTTGGTCCAGAAATCATCATAGAAAGCATCACATACTTGCGTTTCATACAAAGCCAGGGATGTAAGTTATATATTATAAGGAGTACCGGCCACGCACTGTGCGTGCTATTAAGAGTCCATATGGATTGATGCCATATGTACAAAAAGCCCAAGCAAAAGGTTTCTCAGATCACTACCAAATTCAGGGAACATTTCATCTATTTTCCTCCACTGTGGAGAGTCAGCCGGGTGTCGAAGATATTTTTCGTCAGATATTCTCTCATCCGAATGCCATCTCAACTTCATCACTTTTTTTTCAGTCCCAAACAAATGGTTAAAACGTGGTATTATTGGAAGATACCACAAAATCTTTAAAGGTTGCCTTTTAGTTGTCCCATTGCCACAACCACCATCTTTCTTCACTTTGTAGCATGCAGTTTGACGCTTAGGGTATTCACTCAGACCTTCATACTCCTTTATGTACCATACACAACCATTAGGGCAAGCATGTATCTTTCTATACTCCATACCCATCATAGAAAGGATTTTCTTGGCCTCATACATACGATTTGGAAGTACATTATTGTCTGGAAATATATCACACAACAATTCAAGCAGCAATGCGAAACTACTATTGGTCCACCCACAAGTTACTTTTAAGTTAACCAAATGTAATGTTCCTGTCAGCCGTGTGTACTTACTCCCAGGGTACAATGATGTCTCTGCATTACTCCGCAGGCTGTCATATTCATGCAACTGTGTAAAGGATTCTACCTTAACATCATGAATCATTCTCTCCATTCTATCTTCATCTATGACATCCACAGCTTCCTTCTTGTGCGACGGACAATCCGTTACTTCCTCACCATACCATATCCACCTTGTGTATCGAAGATTTATTCCATCACAAAGTAGGTGATCTCTTATAACTTCAACATCCCGTCTTCTCTCATTTAAATAATTGACACAAGGATAAAAATACATCCCAGTTTTTACTGGAGTGTTCCTTGTAGCGAATTCAATAAACTCTCCAACCCCATTCTCATATTCTTCACTTGTTCTCAAAGCATTCATCCAACTATGATCCATTTTATTACCACCTACACCCTTCCCATTAACACTCAAGTTTAGAATAATTGTCAACATTGGGATTGCCTTTTATTATTTTGTGTTTCAAAATTTTGGCAGCATTTTCCCTTAAAAGTGAGATATCCCAAAATCAAAATAACAAACTATCTCAGCTTAATTTAAACGAAACTAAACTAATTAAGGTAGTTCATATTCAGGACAATGTCATATCAAATACATGCTTTTCATTTGAAACTAAAAAGAAACAATGAAACAATAATAATTAAACAAATAATAACTTCAATTTATCAAGTGATTGAAAAAATTACATTGGCCATGCATGTATAGTTAATAACTCTACACTTTAATTTACTAACATATTTTGTATATTACATTGTTAAAAAAAAAAAACTACAATTGCCAGAATTGTTACTAGTAGGCGTCCCCAGCAAAGAAAAAATTATAATTGCTAGATTTGTTTGAGGTTTATGAATTATTATAAGCTTTATTAATAATGGTCTCTAGAGATAAGATAGCAGCGGAATAGATGCTAAAGCTTAAATGGAATCATTTTATGATTAGGCATGGGGTGGCCTGACTAATTGGAGTGTAACCTAAGCCAAACCAAATTCATTGTGATTTTTTTTAACTGATGTCTATATATACACACACATCACCGTGTTGAAGTGTTTGTGTATTTGTTGTGTCTGTGCATCTTCTTGTTTTTTCTGGGCATTTTTCTATTAAGTAATTCAGCTGTAATTGAATATTTGTCTATTATGGGTCTTATAAACAGTTGAAAAATCACTGAAGTTGTGTAGCTCCTCGAGCAAAAAATCACTGTAGTCCAAGATCAGAATGTTTTGTTTTTGAAATTGATTTGTGCATGGTGACATTTTCATTAATATGTATCTGTATTTAAGATTTATGATTGCTAAATATTACAATTCATACCGTGATTTGAAATGGAATCCTTATACAAAAACAGCAATTGAATAAAAAACACAACATAGGTGTAATTCATGTATACTTCATGCCTCTAAGAATATAACAACTAGGAAGTTACTCATCAAAACTATATGTCCTATATGTCACTTATACTAAGTTCGTCGTTGGAAATCTTATAGTTTTTTAGGGGGTAAATTGTTTCAATATACTTTGGCATTGGATGAGGCTGGCTGCACAAGTATGCAATAATGACAGTTCTTTTCCATATCAAGCAAATTAGAAGTCGATTAGAAGTATGCATATACTCTGTTTTTCCAGTTTCATAATCAGATTTAAATTAACAGTTCTTTTCCATATCAAGCAAATTAGAAGCAGATTACAAGCATTTGTTCAATTATTTGAGTCCAAAGTTATGGGAGTGAGAGACAAACATGTGGACGATAGAAATGGAGACCACCCACGGTGCCACTAGCTAGGAAGACGACAGTTGTGAGAGGGAGAGACAAACGACGGTGCTATTGTCAAAGAAGAGAGAGGGAAAAACGGAAATATGATTATGAGAAAGAGGAAGGAATCACGGGAAAGGGGAAAGAGGAAGACAGGAAACGAAGCTCACGGCAAAGGGAAAAGAGGGAAGACACAGAATAAAGCTCATGGGGAAGGTAAAGCTGCTACTCTACTACTGATGGGATGGCAGACTAACATGTTTTCTGCATCCCCAGTCATACTGGGGACGCCTAAAGTGAGCTTTAGGCCTCTTTAGGCGTCCCCATTCATTTTGGGGACACCTAAAGTGCATAAAGTGTACACTTTAATTTTGGACATTCCTAAATTAAAAAGGGACGCCCTTTAAAATAGTAAAATGTATAGTTTGTAGTAGTGTAAGTCCAATCTAACAAGCGTTAACGAGACAAACTAATTGGAAAACTTGCATAAAAAATATACAATCATATTGAAACCCATCATTCCCATATTTTATTCCACTACTACTTTTTTGAAATATATATATATATATATAGATCAATATGGGGCAAGATACAAAGAAAAAAAAGACAGCAAAATTTTGTAACGTTGCGTGAAACCCAAAAAGAAACTAATTGCTTGATTCAAATATTGTTTAGCATACAAAATTAATTTCCTCGATCGTATCTACACAAGTTGTCCTACATATTCAATTCCTATTCCTTCATCACCTCCAATTCCTTCTCACGGTTGCCGTCTCCACCCGTCCCAGAGTCGGCGCTACTTCCGGTCCCATTTTCCTGCACCAGTGCCGCCTTGCTTTTGGTCTCCATCGACGTCATAGCCACCGACGACTGGTCCACCCCGGTCGTGGCCGTGGAGGCCTCCCGGAACCTCTTATAGATGTCACCTTTATAAAATTTCCTTGTTCTGGCCACCAAAATGAGAGATATAAGAGCACCAAAGAAAGCCGCAGCCGTGATAATTAGAAACGACAGCCTAAAACAATCCGAACCAACACAATTCAACTCCTTTCCTCGATCTCTTCGTAACCCTAAAGCAGCCAATTGCTTCTTAGCTTCTTTATCATACAAATGACCAGTAATCCTCACATTAAGAATATACAACCCAATTGGGCTAGCAGATCCACCAAAATTGTACAAAGTGGAATAATACTTTAGCCCAAACAATTCCGATATTATCGCAAAAATCAGAGGCCATTGTGCTCCAAAACAAAACCCTATTATCACCGAAGCCACATAGAGACCATCCTTAACGTTGAAGGCTATCAAAAGATGACCAGCACAAGAAACTATGAGAGTGAGAGTGAGCATTAGGGTACGAGGAAATTTGTACTTGACTAAATAATATTCTGACATGAAACCAGAGAACACACGTCCTAGGTAATTCCAAATACTAACCAGTGACACAAATGTGCTTATACTGGTTTTTGGGTAACCTAGTGATGTCCCAATTTGTCCCAAATTATCGATCGCCGTCAACGTCCCTCCGATTCCACAAATGCCAGTCAAGAACAAAATAATCATGTCCATACTGAATAGTGCTTGAAGAATGGTGTAATCCTCACCTCTCGGCGGCGGGCTGAGAATATTCTGCCACCATTTCGTCTCCGGTTCACCTTCTCGTCTCGCTTTAGTTATGTCACCGAAGGCGTTATTTATTGTCGCCGGCGGCGCCGGCGGGTTGTCGACGACCACGTTCTTGACGGGGTCTTGGAGGGCCAGGCGTTTGGCTTGCAAGACTTTGAATTCCTCCATGTAGACGATGGCGAGGGGGAGGAAGAGGAGGAAAAGAACGACGGCGGCGCTGAGGCCATACTCCGACTGGTGGAAATGGGTCTTGTTTTGGACTATGATTATGAGCATGAGGAATCCAGCGAGGCCGAGAGAGATGTAGAGGAAGTTGTAGAAGACTTTGAGCTCGTTGGGGTTGCGGACGGGGGTGATGTAGCGGATGGTGCGGAGGAAGACGAAGGATATGGCGGCCGGAAGCCAGCCGATGAGGAGGATTAAGGCTTTGGTGTCGTTGTAGTAGAAGGCGTGGTAGAGTTGAGTTATTATGGCTCCGCTCAGGCCAACGTAGCCTTTGAGAATTCCCAGAACCACCCCTCGGCTTTCTGGGAAATTCTTCACACATGTTACCAGTGACCCTGTGTTCGCAAACGTCTGAGAATTCGCACCTGCAATTTTTAATTATCATCATTATTATTAGAATATATTAAAAATTATCACATAGATTAATTAATTGGACAAGGAATTTGAAGATATATATATATATATATTTCCACTGATTTCTAATATACTCCATCCGATCATAAATGTGAGATCCAATTAATTTTTTTTAGAAGATTAAGAAAGTTAATTAAATTATTTTAAAATATTTATATTTATCGGTTTTTTTAAATTAATTTATCTGACTTAATTAAATAATTTTATTTAAATTAATTAAATAGTTTTTATATTTAGGACGGGGAGAATATTAAGGTTAGACCTTTTAAATTGATTTAATTAAGTTATTTTAACACTCCCTCTTGTCCTTAATGTAGGACCTAATTGAAGATCCAGAGTTGATCTTGTTTCTAAAATACTCTCTCTGGTCCTTAATACATGAGTTAATTGACTTTTTTTAAGAGAAATTAAGGAAGTTATATAATTTACTTAATCATAGCATATGTTGTATATTATTATATTATATATAAGTTTTAAAAAAGTTAATTAGTTCTTATATTAAGAATAGGAAGTAGTACCTATTTAACATGTTTATCATTTTTTTCTCTAATTTAACCTTATTGATATTCCTTCAACAATAATCAAGTAGGAAAGAGGTGTAAGAAATTAAGAAAGATGATTACGGTGTTTTAGAAAAAAAAATCATATTAACTAAGTTGACTAACTTTCTTAATCAAATAAAATTAAATAAATATGTCTTTTATTAATGACAAATAATAGAAAGGAAGTAGACTAAGTTGACTCAGAAGGTTTTGTTGTTGACTTCCGGTTCGTGGGTCTATATTGCCGTTCTGTGTACGATACGTTCAAACGGCGACCTTTAAATTTATCCAGCTGCCCAAAAGTCTCTCTTTTCTGTTTTTTCTTCCTTCTTGGGTTTTAACGAAACTACTAAAGGTCGAGTAAGTAATGACTTATATGTCATATCCTTTTCAAACTGATACAAAAATCAGTATATATACGTAAATAATACAAATAAATTCTAATGTATATATATTCTTGTATATTCTTTTTCAACTGCTCTATTATTTCGTCTTTTATGAAAATTTAAAATTACAGAATAATAGCAATCTCTTATATAAGCCCTAGTTTGTAGCACAAAATTACACTATAAACTCAGTCAATTATTACACTATAAACTAGATCTCCTGTTTAGGATCAAAAGAGTAGTATCAGAAAGTGTGATATAAGTAGGGGGGGAGATATTATTTAAATTTATGTATGAGAATATTAATTAATTAGATGAAAGAAAATGGTTTAATAAAATTATGGAGCAATAATGCTAATTTGATTTAGTCATAAGTATACGTACCTATCATGATATAGAGGTACATGTGCCAAACTTTTGGTTTGGGGATTTTTTGGGTGACCCCAAGCCATATCATGAAGTAGCCGAAGAAGTTAAGGACGGCGCCGATCATCAGCACCACCCACGGCGGCGTCAGCTCGTTGATCAGCCCAGAGAGGATCCCGACGTTGGCGCCGACGTCCTTGAAGAAACTAAGGAGGTTGAGGGTGGTTTGGTCGTAGCCCATGACGGTTTTTATGTCCGGCGAGTACAAGCCGAACATGTAGGTGGCTCCCGCCGCGGCCATGACCAGAAACGACGCAAACACCACGAACCACCGGCTGAGGATCACCTGGATGGCCAGACCTTTCACGTCCGACCACCCAAGAGCGCCGCGGACGGGGCTTCCTCCGGCGACGACGACCATGTTGATGATGTTATGGATTTCGTCGTTTTGGTGTTGGTCAGGGAAAAGATATGTACGGAGATGGTGTTGTCCCTAAAACGGCTTGGCGTCCAATTGAACTCTCTCAAACATTTGAGTATTGAGAAAAGATGTTTTCGCTCTTCCCAATACTGTGGCATTGGAATCTATATATAGAGAAAGGAAAGAAACACTTCGAGTGATATGGTGGACTAATAAAAAATTCGTTTAAATTAATTAACGCAATAAATATTTTTAAAAAACACTCTTATTTGTTTTTATTTACATGGGCAAATACTAAGGAGATCCAACCGGCAATCTCTCACTCACATGAAACTTTCATGTTTTTAGATTATAAGGCTAGCTAAAAAATACTTCTATTTAATTAGGTAGAAAGATCGTGAATGAGGGAGAAAATGAATAAATTAATTAGAAACAAATCATTATTTTCGTTAAAATTTATAAATCTACATTATCTAATTCTCACATATTAAGGAAAATTATTTAATTTAATAAATATGAACGAAATTGATATTTTTTTTAAAAAAAATTTGCCTTCATTTATGAATAGGTCTTTTTGACCTCTTTCTTTTTTCTCTATATTTAATAGGTTTAAAATTGTAACACTCTCATTTATTATTCTAAAAGTGGATTTATAGTAAGAATCAAAATGTTTTCTTAAATTGAACTTACAAATAGGACCACAATGATATTTACTTATTTAGTAGAGTAAGACTAACAAATAATTAATAAAGATAAATATAAAAAATGATATTAAAAATTTTAGACATATTATTTGTTTGTCCTCTCATGGACAAGAATTGTTTTATTTATTTTTTATTATATATATAGAGGATGGGAGAAAGTGATAAAAGAATTTTCATGGATGGTTGACTTGTATGATATGGCATGACAGCTTGCCCATACATGTGCCGGCCGTTGTTTAATACACTATTTTAATTATTCAATAAATTTCAACTCATCAGGAAAATGAAAAAATAATTTTAAAACTCATAGTTGCGCTGGATCGAGATAATTCGTCAAAATTACATAAAATATAGGGAAAATCCCTCTAAAATACATTGAAAATAGAGAAATCCCTATTCAGTGCATTAAAATTGAAAAATCCAGATCAATCCAGTGTCAGTATGGATGAACAGTACGGGCGACGCCAGAAGACGATTTTGCCCTTCAACCCTCATTCTCGCCACTTCAGAAATAACAACATGCAGTTCTTAATTAACAACTCTGGATTCTTGATTAACAACTCCCCTTTCTTATTTCACAACTTCCTAATTTAAGTTTTAAGTTCAATAACAACACTTCTTTTTTTTATTAACAACACGCGCTCTTAATTAACAACTCCGAATTCTTGATTAACAACTCCATATTCTTGATTAACAACTCCAGTTTCATCTTTTTACTTTCAAAATAACAACACCGGTATTGTTATTAACAACACCATATTCTGCATTAACAACTCCCATTTCTTGTTTCACAACTTCGTAATTTAAGTTTCAGGGTCAAACAACACCTCTTTCTTTATTAACAACACCGTATTTTACATTAACAACACTATATTTTTGAGATGCGATGGAAGAACAAAGCCGAGTTGTTAATCAAGAATTCGGAGTTGTTAATAACAAAACCGGTGTTGTTATTGTGGAAAAAAAAGATGAAACTGGAGTTGTTAATCAAGAATACGGAGTTGTTAATTAAGAACCACGTGTTGTTATTTCCGAAGTGGCGAGAATGAGGGCTGAACGGCAAAATTATATTTTGGCGCCATCTGCACTGTTCATCCGTACTGACACTAGACTGATCCAGATTTTTCAATTTCAATCCATTGAATAGGGATTTTCCTATTTCTAATATATTTTAGAGGGATTTTCCTTAAAATATACAGGGTGTATAAAAGAAATAAAAAAATGAATAAAGAAAGTGGGGTGTTGAGGACATTACCCTACCAAAAAAAAACAGAGAGAGTGGTATATGGAGCATTTAATTGTCGGCCAGACCGCCGGTTAAGGTATTCCCACTGCTTGGGTCCAACCAACCATGTGCAATTATTAATGTATCCATTTTTCGCTAGGCATAATTATAAAGTTTACTTTTTTGGAGAAATTAAGAAAGCCAATTAAATTATTTTAGAGTGTTTATATTTTTAGTATCCTTAGATTATATATGAGTTTATTAGTAAAATTAATTAGTTTGGAGAAAAAAATAAAAATATAAATACTCTAAAGTAATTTAATTGTCTTCCTTAATTTCTCCAAAAAATTCAACTTTATCTTATAATTAGGACCGGAGAGAGTAATTCGTTCAAGTTATTCGTTGGCCAAAAAAAAAAAAAAGAAAGAAAGAAAAGGAATTCAAGTCATTTCCCTCTCTAAATTTTATGAGAGAATAAATCCTTCCTCACTTTTTTTTTAAAAATCATTCATATATATAAATATTATATATATATATATATATATGTGTATATGTATGAATCTTAATACTCTGTCTAGACCTAAATTTAAGATTTAGAAAATTAATTTGCAGAAATTTAAAAAATTAAGTATGTTATTTATAAAAAATGTGTGTAAGTGCCATTTTAAAATTATTTGCATTTTAAAAAATCTCTTTATATGTATGTGTGTGAAATAATCAATATAAAGAGTGTATGAAAACAATTATAAATTTAAAAGAAGAATTAGTTGGTCAAAAAACAAAATAAAGGAGAATTGACTGAAGTAATTCATTTCACACCCTTAAGATATTTATCGTTACGTGGTTGGAATTTATCATGTGTTTAAAGCAGCTTACCAAACGCACTTTACGTTGACTTGCTCTTATGCATCTGCCATCTAGAAACCCTTTAAATAATAAATTTAATGATTTTAAATATATATATTAAATATTATTTTATTACATATTTTCGTCAAAGTTACTATTAAAATATAGTGTATGTTCACAATAAGAGGATGCTGAAATGGATGTATGGCCATATAAATAAAGATAAAATTCGTAATAATTATATATGCAAATGAGTTGGAGTGGCATTTATTGAGAAGAAAATGGTAGAAAATTATCCGAAGTGATTTGGTAAAAATGGTCAATCAATCAATATGGAGTCCTCTAAAAATATCTGATTAATAATTTATTAAAATATCTGATTTTCAATAAAACACAATGACGTTGAGTGATCTATATAACCTACTCCATTTAGTTAGATTAGGCTTTATTGTTGTTGTTATGAGTAGGCACACTTTCTGTGAATGTGTGAGAGAAGTTTGACGCTGGATTTGAATGTAAGTGCATTAGTATTAAATTTGAAATCAAGTATTATTTTAATTTGATGAAATATCCATTTAATTTCAGGACATTGATACGGAATCCAAAGCTTTAAGGGCTTGTTTGGTCTGAGGGGAGGGGATGGAAAGTGGATGGAGGGAAAATTTTTTTGAATTGAATTTAAAAAAATTAGAGAAATGGGGTTAAAAATTTTTAATTAATTTTTCTTACTCTTTTATCTTATATATTTTTTTTTATTAAAATTTTATTACCCCACTTCTTCAATCTTTTAAAATTCAACTCATAAAAATTTTCCCTCCCCTCCTCTCCCCTCCCAATCCCTCACACCAAACAGACCCTAAGTTAGCCCAAATAAATAAACAACCAAGTTGTTTGTGTTTGGCTTAATTTATGAAATTAAACAAGTTTAAAAATCAGATCAAACTTGACATAGTGGCAAACTTTGTTAAAAGAGAAATAGAGTTTTGGGATCTGCAAACTTGCTTAACTTAGAAGGTTAAAAAAAAATTGCTTGAATTAAGCAATAATTAATGTAACCCTGTGACAATAGGTTATATAATAAGTCAAATAAATTATCACCCCACGAAATTGTCTTATAATTGAAAAAAGGTTGCATTCAATGTAGATATTGATGAATACCAGAAAGCGTGTATTACTAGGAAAAATTTAGGTGATCAACCTTATATTTTTAATATACCTTTATCCAATTTAATAAAGACAAATATAAATCTTGAAGTATTAATTAGAAAATATACATTTATCCGTTGTGTTTTTTGTTATAAACATAAATCAGATAATTTGGTCTTACTTAAATATTTAAAAAATACTTTACCATTTAAAAAAAGTACTAGGTTCACCCAAAAAAGGTGAGTATTAGTTAGCAGTTACCCCCATCTTTGAATATTATTCCAAACATTTAAATATTAAATTATTAGCGTCATATTCAAGGTTGCCGACATAATAATATTATTTCAAGCCACCAATGAACAACGAAGTACAAGTGAAGTGATTGTGTATTTATATATAGACACTAGCTAAAGAGCTTGACACATAATAATTAAATTAATTACCACTAGACTTTAGGGGGATTTAATATTTTAATTTGTCTCGCAGCAAGGTGTATTATTTGCCGCGTCTAAATGTTGAATTAGGGGTAAATAAAGTGGAGAAACTTTTGCATACTTTCAATGGAGAATTGCTGAAAAATATTTTGGAAGCAAATTAATTACTGATTGCTATCAAGTGTGCCAGTGATCTTCCGTGTGTGCAAGCGATCTTCCGTTTTGTGTAAATCATCTTCCGTGTGTGCAAAAGTCTTCTGTATAAATGTGCAAGCAATCTTCCGTTATGTGTAAAACATCTTCCGTTATATGCAATGGTAGCATTCAGCAATTAATTTGCCAAAAAGATATTTATAAATAATTCTCCCTACTTTCAATCTGTCATGCTTTTCAGTCGACTAAATAAATTATTAAGAGTAATATATCAGGCGCGTGTAGTAAAAAAGCAAAAATTGTATAATATTTTTTATCGAATAAAGAATAAATATTTATATCAACTTAGGTTGAAGTAACTTTTTTTCCCCGTTAGGTTGAAGTGACTAATAGAAGCTCTTGTCCTTTAATCAAATGGTTGAGAGGTCAATTCTCATTCATTCTTTGCATATATATGGAAGATATTCCTAATGTTAATAGTTATTAATATGTTTATGATCAAATTTCTCAACGAAAATATCATAAATGTATAATTATTCAAGGAATAAGGCCACCAATGGCACTGAATGACCATAAATTTAAGAGGAATAATAGATGATAATCAGGATTAATTTTAAAAAATAAATGGAAGAAATTAAAGTAATTAATTGAAAAAATAACTCAACTATAAATTGTAAAATTTTTGTAAATTATAAAAATATAGTTATAAAATACAAGAGATTTTGTTGTTAAAACTCCAACATATATATATATATATATATATATATATCTCAAAATCTCAAGTTCGAAAAGAGTGTAAGTGATTACATTTTTAAACTGAGAAAGTTTTGTAATAAATAAATGGAAATCCAATTCAAACATTTAAAAAATTGATCAATCAATTTTTTTAAAATTTTTTTACAAGTCTTTCAATTTTTATAACATATTATATTTTTTTTTTACGAACGAAATTCAATTAACATGAAAATATCATAACACAGTGTTGAAAAGTCTAATGAACCAAACAAAATAAAGAACAACAACAAAACCATCACGAAAATAAAATGTCTTCTGTCAGGATCAACATCTTCAACTTGCACATACATGGCCGTCCAAAATCCTCCTCAGGTCGACATACTCAATCGATAGGACAAGAACCGTACGAAAAGTTAAAGCTTTAGTAATCAAATCAGCTCTCAAATTTGCTCTTCCGCAAAAATTGTTGCCATCATAAAGGTATCAATCCATTTGGTCACATGAATAAAGCTTTAATAATGCATTTAAGGAACAAAAATGTAATACAACAACCATCTTAAGTCGATATTTAGACCCAAAAAAAAAAAGTCGTTATATTTATCCACATGTTAAATTCCAAGAAATTTCAACTCGATGGACCACGTGCAGGGAATTTTCTGGGGTCAACTTTAGTTTGAGTCTCTCTCTCTCTCTCTCTCAAGTGAGCGAGGGAAAAATTTTTTAAGTTGAATTTAAAAAATTTAGAGATGTGGGGTTAAAAATTTTTAATTAATTTTTCTTATTCTTTTATCTTATATATTCTCTTTATTAAAATTTTATTACCCCACTTCCTCAATCTTTTAAAATTCAATTCATAAAAATTTTCCCTCCTCTCCCCTCCCCTCCAAATCCCTCACACCAAACAGACCCTTAATGGATTAGGTTCAAACCCATTGTTGTTAGGGTCAAAATAAATATCCAAATCTTATGAGATATATTTCTTAGTAATATTCCCCAAAACATTTAAAACAAATAGAGGGGATAGTTTTTCCATAGATTTTAGTGGGAACAGTTATTATTGAACGTAGCTTTATGTTCTGGAGGATAATAGGACATACTCTTACACACAGAAAAATCAACACCGTGAAAAACTCTTTCTCCTCTTCTATTCTCCTGGTGAGTTTGCTGTGTTTTATAGCCAGAGTCCAAGTGATCCGGTTCTCGTGGGTACTTCAAGAGTACAAAATGACACTTCAGGTACGCCCGAAATCCTGTGTTGACAAAATTAATTTCAATTAAATCCCTTGGCATATAATATGATCTCAGTGTTTAAAGGAAGGTGATAGAATATGCATATTCAGGTCTAAAACAGAGAATAATGAAATAAGATGAAATGAACCCATCTGACATAGATTGAAAGGCCATGAATTAAAAAAAATATATAATTGTGATTGGATAACAAAGAAAGTCTAAAAGATATATACTACCTACTAATAAGTGTTGCTAATATTAAAAAAACAATTATAACTACCTAAATATAAAATTTCGGATATGAATATATGTCAAAGTAAAAAAATGTTTCCAAGAGAATTAACTTTATTGTGAGCCTGATAATATTCCGGAATCTAATATAATAGTACTACTATATTAGATCATGTTTATCAAAAAAAAAAAAACAAAGAAAGAAAGATTGTGGGACCGATAAATCCTTAGTTGACACTATTTGAAGAATGAAGATTCAAATTAGTCAGAGTTCCAACATGACAACCACTCTGGCCATTATTCAACCGACCAATTGACTAATAATATGAAACTCCAAAATGATACTCATTTCTTAACAGTCACCGCCACGCAACAATGAATCTCTTGCTTTGAAGATTCTGCCAACTTTCTTTTGACTTTTTGAATATTATGCTTTGGATTCACACCTTGCTACACAATAATGTTATTTAATAATATAATTTTTTAAATAAATTTATATAATTGTTGCTAGTCCTTTGAATTATATAGGTATCCATCTTTGCAATCGATCACATTTCCTCAATTCTTCTGTTTATGTTAGAACGGGTTTTATTAAGAACCCTTTGGTTCAATCGCATTGCATGCCTGTAATGGTAATCATGATTGCATTATCAAGAGAAGAGTGTTTGGTTGCTCTTTAGCATAATAATAAAGTTTATCATGGTAATGATGATTACCAAAAAATTGGTAATCCTTATTCATACATCCTCCTATGAATCCTCATTACTATCCCATTGCATGATTACAAAAGTCTAATGTATCCTTTAGTTTCACATGTCTTTGTTTCACTTGGCACATCACGCCACAATCACCAGTGCCGTCACCTCGACCTGCCGCCGCCTCCGCCACCCCTGCACTCACCACCCGCTGCTACCCGCGCCGTCACCACTTGCCGTCACACCTGAGGTTTTCGCCTCCAACTCATCTTCCTCCACCGTCGCCACCACACCCACCGTCGCAGCCACCACCACATCCTCCTCCACCACCTCCATCACACCCATCGCCGTCGCTACCACCTCCTCCTCCTCCACTACCACCGTCACACCCAGCGTCACCGCCCCCACCTCCTCCTCCACCGCCGTCGTCACACCCACCACCTCCTTGTCCTCTGCCGTCACACCCCCCGCCGTCGCTGCCTCCTCCTTCTCTATCGCTGCAGCTGCCACCACTGCCTCTTCTACCACCGCCGCCGTCACACCCACCGTCACAACCGCCACCTCCTCCTCCTCCTCCACGGTCACTGTCACACCCACCACCGCAACCACCACTGTCACACCCACCACAACCGCCACCTCCTCCTCCTCCACCTCCACAGCTGCAATCACACCCACTGTTGCCACCCCCATCTCCTCCTCCTCCGCCGTCACACTCGCCGCAGTCGCCTCCTCCTTCTCTATCGCCGCAGCCGCCGCCGTCTCCTCTTCCACCACCGCTGCCGTCACACCCACCGCTGCCGCTGCCACCTCCTTCTCATCCACCACCTCTGCCGCCTCCACCAATTACTCTTAACTATTTTTTCTACAAAGATTATAATAAGGGTAAAATAGACTTTGCCTGATATATTAATTTTAAATAATTGTTAAAATAATAATCCATTGCATCTTGCTTAAAAATCAAACCAAACACTAGCCCTATAATTAATATTGCATTGCATTATCATCGCATTGCACTGCACTGCACTGTAGGGTGTAATGGGATCGAACCAAACGGGCCCTGAGAATTCCCCTAAATATATGTTTGAACTCTCTAGCTTTATCCTTCTTTTCGGTCTGATTTGTAACTCTTTAATTTTTAATATGATATTATTGTGATTTTAAAAAAAAAGAATTATATATGTGGGGATTGTGAAATAGTAAATAATACTTCCTCCTTTTTCTAACATAAAAGGTATTTAAATAATTTGGGTAGATTAATTAATAAAATGAAAAAATGGTTAATTATAGTAAATATGATTCGATTTTTTTAACATACCCATATGTCACATTCAACTATATAGTAGTTTATAAATTAGATAAATTAATTTTGAAAAAATATAATAAATATAAAAGATAAAATGGATTGAGATATTATATTTAGGATCAAATATTTATTATCAAATTCAACTTTAAAACTAGCTCTTTAATTAGGGGCAAAATGTAATATAGTAACTTAGTACATATAAATATAAAAATATCATTACTCTCTCACACACACCTTTTTTTTTTTTTTTTCCTTTTTTTCCAACCACACACACACACATTCCTATATATATTTGCCAACTATTCTTTATATATATGTGTGTGTACAAGTGTGTATGGATTAAATTGTCTTCTTTATCAACAAATAGAAGTCACTGTCGCGGCCACCAGGGGGAACAAAAATTAATCAAACACATGATATATATAATTTACTTAAATATAAAAAGAAATTAGAAAAATAATTTTCCGAGAACCTTCGTCCAAATAAAGACTTGCAAGGTTCAAACTTCAAACAAATATTATTAATATTGATCGTTCATATTGTGATCACAATCCAGCTCATCACTAATCACTTTACACACACAAACACAAGTATATTAATATAATTAATCTCTATCATTTGATATGGATAGAAATAGGCCAAACCCCTAATAAGGGCCTACGACGTAGCCTACATAAAACCTAGCCTAATGTATTTAGTAAATAGACCAGGCTCAGGTATATTGCTAGGTCTATTTAGATAAACAGGTCAATCCTATTTTCATAAAGTCTAGCCTATAAGCCTATAGGCTTGGCCTATTTAGCTTTTTTTAGTGTATATTATTACATAAGTATATATAATACAATCTCAATAATTTTATAAATTATTTATAAATTTACTAACTTAACCTTAATTCTAAGTTTCACATCCCATCGTTATTACACTTAACGATTACTTTCGCATAAATCATTCACCCTTGCTTTTCTTCTCTTCGATTGCTCGAGATGGCAACACTAACTCACTTACTCTCTCCTAATTTGGGCCTTCCACTGAAGCATAATAATTGTTATGAGTTTATTTTAGTGTCAAATCAAATATTATAATATGAGTAAGAGGGATTTGTCCTAATTTATGTGGGAAAGGTAAATGAGGTAAAATCTAGTTTTGAATATATATTTTAAAACTAGATTTTACCTCCAAATTTGTCCTAATTTATGTGGGAAAGGTAAAGTATGTGAGAGGAGTTGTGTCTCGATTTACGTAAAAAGCAACTTATAAGCAATCGTCAAACAAATATGCCATCATCAATCACAAGAAGTCAAAATGTATATAAGATAAAACAGATCAATTTTTACGCTGTTGATTTTTAATTATTTCAAACTTGTTTATTATGGCTTTCGTCACTAACATGTACTATTTTTCTTTTTGCTTACTATTCTTTATTTCTTTGGTTTCGTAATCATCTAATACAATAAGTTTACACTGACACACAATCCCACGACCAATTGAAACATGATGCCTCATCGCCATCAAATTTCTTCGTTGTCTTATTTTATTAACTACTCTTTGTCAAGTAACTATATATATTCCTCAAATCCCAATTTCAATGATCAAACAAAAAAATTATTACAGACAATAATGACTTTAGTTAGGGTCCATCTAGATGCTCTTTTTCATCTTTTGGATAAAGTTTTAGACATTGTTACTTTCAAACCATGTAAGCGTTGATATTGACATTATTCTTCTTTTAGTAGAATGGTATTATATATATATATATATATATATATATATATATATATATATATATATATATATATATATATATCAATAATTTAAACGTACATGTTTGATTATTGTAGTGAAAGATTACTACCTATACATTTTATATTTATTAATGCTTAAGAGAGAGGAGATAGTTACTTTGTTGCCAAAAAAGAAAGGAGATATAAGATTATTAGAGGATAAAAATGTTAGGTCAAAAAAAAAAAAGGAGGTGATGATGATCGAATATCATAATTATCACATGAGGGTATAGTTTAAAAAAAATAAATTGAACAGGCATTAAGTTTATAAAACAACGAAAAGTCTTGAAACAAAACAATTCTTTTTGATCTTACCAAAAAAAAACCCAGCAATAGTCAATTATTTTATAGAATTGAAGAAGTATCTTTAATTTTATACGTGTTCTAAACCATAAAATATAATATTCAACGATATTAATATGATTGCACATTTATATAACAGCTTAGTCAACTTTTAAATAAATAATTGAGTTTTTTATTTTATTTTATTTTTTGTAAAACAGTTACGTGTATTTCCCAATAATTGATTTTAATAATGTATTATAGAAACGCTAATGCAAGCAAGAAATTCTTGAATCTTCTCTAAATAATGGCAAGTGTTTTTATTTTTTTGAATAAAATCTAGAGTACAATAACCTATACAAAGATTAAAACACAAGTCGTTCCGTTAGGAACTCAAAACAATGATCAGTAACAATCAACAACAGCCTTTGAAAAAGAAGGCGGTAAGTGATCAAGGATAACAAAATTCTCAATAATACTATATGCTAATTTAGCCAAATAATGGCAAGTGTTTTAGTTTATAGTAATGACATTAACAATGTTTATTTTACATTTTTTGTTATAATTAATGTTTATCTTACTTTAGTCCCAAAAAAAATGAGAATGTTTATTTTACTTTAAAAAGTAGACCAGCATCAGGTGGTAGCATTCCTTGATGAGTGGCAGAAAGTTAGATCAACTTGTTGGTAGCCTTGACCACAATCAGACGAGACTTTATTTTTCATTTCATTTGAATTTAATTTTTTGTAACTGTTTTCTCCTCTTAAATTTGCCTAATTTTTAATTGATAATTTTACTTTATCCTAACTTATTCATTTGATTTAAAAAATAATTAAATATTTTATCTATAAAATTAAATGTCATTAAATTGGAAAGCTCAGTAAAATATTATGTTCTTCATTAGTAACTTAATCCTAAAGTGGAAACTTAATTTTTTAAGTAATCCAACTTACATTGATTATTGGCACAAAAAATTTACAAGTAAATAAATGAATATTAAATGGACTAATTATTGATTAACAAGCTAATAGTATTAGAAATGGTTACGCAAACACTTAAATTCACAATTCTGTCTTGATTGTTATTCCAGTTAACTTTGACCATTAATTGATCAAATATGTTAAGTTGATAGTCCACATATTATTCATGTCATTTTTGTTAAGGCGTAAATTTACTTCCAAAGTTTTAAATCTAACTTTGAAAGAAGATGAAGTAAATGACATATGGACTTCTGGCACATTTTTTCCCCTTAACAAAAATAACGTGGATAACATGTGGACTGTCAGCTCAATATAATTAGTCAACTAATGGTCAAAATTAATTGGGATAATGGTCAGGATAAAATTGTTCATATTTCGACACTTCCAAAGTAAAATTATCACCGGTGAAAACTTTTAAGATAAAATTGCACCTTGACCTTACCCTTATAAGACATCATATTAAATTAGAGTAGAGATGAGATTTTAATATAAGGTAGAGATGGGATAATGAGGGAAAAAAAAAAGCAAAGGATCTGCACCATCAATAAATAAGAATATATTTTTTTGCCAACAATAAATAAGGATACATTTGAATATATATATATATATATATATATATATATATATATATATCTTTCACATCTAATGCCTTTAACCAATTTGAAACGACTTCTTAATTTACATAATTTAGTTATTTTTAACTTTTAAAAAGGAACGAATGGACTACAATGAAAGACACAGAAATTTAGAAAATTTCATTTTAAAACCAATTTAATGCTTTAATTTTAATCATTTCTCATTGATTCTGACGATGTAATTTCATGAACTCTATATTGAGAAGTACCAAGTAATCTCACATAGCAATAGAACGGGGAAAATGGGTAAAGCCCGTCAGGCCTGACCCTTTTAGGTCTTGAATTTATAAAGGTCGGGTCTCATATTTTTGACTAAAAAATGAAAACGGGTCTAAAAAGGTCAGCCTTTTAGGCCCGAGGGCCTAAAAGGGCCTGCCCTTTAAGCCTTGTATGTTTTTTTTTAATTATTTATATGATAATATTATTATTGATTTTTTATATTTTATTAATTATGTTGCAAATATTTAGTTGATATTAAATTTTTTAGAATTAAATTTCATAAGAATATCTTGTATTAATAATCCTAAAAATTAAAAACTTATAAAAAATATTTCTTATTTCATAATTAAGTATTCTTACCAATTTTTGTATTTTTTGACTTATTTTCTTGTGATTGTTTATTTATATCTTGTGTTGTTTATTTTATTGACTACTTACACTTTTCAAGGCATATTTAGAAGAAGTATTTTTATTTTTGTTAAGTCTTCTCATTAATTATTTGTAATTGTGGTATATAGACAATAGTTTACCTTTGATTATGACTTAATGACCTTGTTTGTTTGTTACATAATGCATACTGTTTATACTATAATTTTGACAATATTTATATGTTAAATTAGGAATTCCATTATTGTACTTTTAAAAAAAATTTGAAAAAAAAATAAAATTTGTTCAATCTTATGAAAATATCTTCAGGCCTTACGGCCCTGCCCTGCGGGCCGGCCCTTACCCTTATGCTTTTCAGATCGGGATAAGAAAAATAGTAATTTTTCTTATCCCGGATCTAAAAGGGTCGGCCCTTATTCCCAACTCTATTAATAACAATTTAATCACTAAAATATTTGTTGAGTTGTCAATATGTAATCACTCCTATTTTCCCCCGCAATTAGTGTGGGTCACGTGGCTCAAGAGTTATACTGGATTCCAATAGTTAGTGCATTTAATTGGAAAAAATGGGGATGGTAAAAGAGCATTGGATGAATATTGAGGCAAGTGGTGATAGAATCCAATAGAGGGAGGCGTTTTTCTCTTTTTGTGTGTCCTACTGATATTATAAAAGCTTGTCGTTTGTCAAAGTCAAATATATGCAATTTGTCCTTCAAAATTTCCACACACTCACGCAATCAACGATCCATGCGGGTCAAAGATTCGTTGCATTATTTTTATTAATTTTTTTAGTGGATAAACACCGTGAACTTATTTGATACGATGGAATTGATTTTGATGAAAATAAAAATAGATATAGATATAAAAATGGATATGAATATGAATATGAAGTTTAAAAATATGTTTAATATGCTTATAGAATTAATATATAATTTTAATTAAATTTATATGTTTTTATTATTAAAAGTCCAAAATACCCTTATTATTAAAAAAAGGCAAAAAACCCATAGACCCCACCACACCCCCCCCCCCCCATTATAGAAATCAGATCAGCAGCATCGCAAGGCTTCTACACATTTAATACCATTGTTGTATCTTTTTTTTTTTTTTCTTGAATACCATTGATGTACCTCTCAACCTAGACCTGATGAAGCTTGTGATTTCTACACAGATCTGATCAAGCTTGCAATTTCTGTAGATCCGATAAAGTTTCGCTGTCACCGTTTTCAGAAACTACAGAAAAAGTTTCGTGTTGAAGAGGATGAGTCGGAGTAGAAGGTGACGGTGAGAGGAAGTCGAAGATTTGTGAGGAGGATAAGTAGAAGAGGAGGGTAGAGATCTATGAAGAGAATAAGTCGGAGAGGAAGCTAGAGATATGTGAAGAGGATAAGTCGGTGTCGCCGTCCGTCACGGCTGTCTTCACCGTTGCCTCACTACCGACCAATTGAGTAAGAGGTTGAAGTGTCAATAAGTTCCATAAATGAGGACATTTTTGTTTGAAAATATGGCCTCCATTGAACCCATCTCATTTCCATGGGCATGGGCATGAAATTCATTTCCACATGGAGGCCAATTCATGCAGACCAAACAGACATTGAACATGGATTTTAATTTCATTTCCATTTTCATCCCTTCAATTCCAGCATACCAAACGGGGCCCATGTCATGTAAATCCAAAATTAAAATTGCAATTTCATTATAACAATTATTTTTATAGTATAACTTTCTATTTTAATAACTTGTTGGGTGTACTTACCAATCATTTTTTTATGGGGAAATCACTCCCAGGTCCTAAGGAAGTAAGACATAATAACAGAAAAATCTCTGAAAAAAGTCAAATATCAGAAAAATCCTTAGGAACTTTTCTGTGATTATTTCCCAAAGTCAAATGATAAAGTTATCCTTAGTTCATCAATCATTTTACAGTTGACAACTTCATCAGTCATTTACAACTTCATCAGTTATTTTCACATGTTTTTATGCAATGAGTTAATTTCAAGTTTGTCAAGTTCCTACATTCACAATTATCATTACGTGTTATAACAACTACTTGAGTGATTTTTTACACTTTTTTTTGTTGCTTAAATGAAAGACCTTTTCCAAAACTTCAAATATGACAACTGTATATGCTTTGTTTAACAATTAATTATGTTTGTGTTTACAATATGTTTAGTATTTTTTACAATATATTTTTCTGGTCACAATGAAACTACTTTTTTAACAATTGTTTACCATTGCAAATTGCTTAGTTTACAACTCGTTAAGCGTGTTTTCACAATATGTTGAGTCATTTTAACAACTTCTTTCTCATGTCTGAATAAAACTACCTTTTTACACCTCCAAGTTCAGCACTGAAAATTCCTCATTTTATAACTAATTAAGCGTGTTTTTAAAACATATTGAGTCATTTTTACAACTTATTTCTCGTGCGTGAATGAAATTACCTTTGTTCATATCTTTAAGTTTAACACTGTAAGTTGCTCAGTTTACAACTTCTAATCCATGTTTTTACAACATATTGAGTCATTTTTACAATTTATTTCTCAAGTGTGAATGAAATTACCTTTGTTCATATCTCCAAATTTAACACTGCGTGTTGCTCAATTTACAACTTCTAACGCTTGTTTTTACAACATTTTGAGTCATTTTTACAGCTTATTTCCCATATATGAATGAAATTATCTTTGTTCACATCTCCAAGTTTAACACAACAAGTTTCTCAGTTTACAACTTCTAACGCGTGTTTTTACAACATCTTGAGTCATTTTTACAACTTATTTATTGTGTGTGAATGAAATTACCTTTGTTTACATCTCTAAGTTTAACATTATAAGTTGCTCAGTTTACAACTTCTAACGTGTGTATTTACAACATATTGAGTCATTTTTACAACTTATTTCTCGTATATGAATGAAATTATCTTTGTTCACATCTCCAAGTTTAACACAGCAAGTTGCTCAGTTTACAACTTCTAATGCGTGTTTTTACAACATCTTGAGTCATGTTTACAACTTATTTAGCGTGTGTGAATGAAATTACCTTTGTTCACATATCTAAGTTTAATACTGCAAGTTGCTCAGTTTACAACTTCTAATGTGTGTGCTTCAATATATTGAGTCATTTTTACAACTTATTTCTCGTGTATGAATGAAATTACCTTTGTTCACATTTCCAAATTTAACACATCAAGTTGCTCAGTTTACAACTTCTAACGTGTTTTTTATAACATCTTGAGTCATTTTTACAACTTTTTTTTCATGCCTGACAGAAATGACAATTTTCAAAACTCCAATTTTCACAACTATAAATTGTTTTTTTAACAATTGGTGATATTTGATTTTACAACATCATGAGTCATTTTTACAACTGTTTCATGCTTGACTAAATGACAAGTTGCTGTTTATTTTGGGGCAGAGAACTTAATGTGCTGTTTATTTTTTTATAAAATCGAAAGACTAAGGATGGAAAAGGGGGATGAGTTGGACTATTCATCATCATCATTACCTTCATCCCTTCATTCTTTAAAAATCACGGAAGCTTGAGCATCAAAAAAATCACACGACCTTCCTTCCATCCTTCCATCTTCTTCTTCCTCCTTCTATCTTACATCTCATCCCATAAATCTTTCACCACCTCAAAGTTTCAGCCTTCACCATCGCCACCATTTCTGTAGGCGACCTCCAACATCGAGCTTCAGCCTTCCTCTCTTATGTCTCATCTTTCACCACCTCCTTTCTTCACACCTCCAGCACCGGCAATCTTTTCCCCATTTGCCACCAAACCATTGCTTGCAGAGAGAGAGCACAGGGAGCTGAAAACACAGAGGTCAGATCTCAGAGCTAAAAACGAAGGAGAGAGAGAAATAATAGAAAGTTTTAAATTCTTGGGGGTAACTTTGTTATTTGACTTCGAGAAATAATCACAAAAAAGTCCCCAAGGATTTTTCTGATATTTGACTTTTCCCATAGACTTTTTTGATAATATCTATGGTCCTTGGGACCTATGAGTGATTTTCTCTTTTTTTATTATGATGGGTCTACAAGTATGTGATATTTTTTCTAAATCCTATTATAAGTATCTGAATAACCTATTGATTCACTTGACAGAGGTTCACTTAAGAGGTTGGAGTGTTTTAACGAGAGTTTTCTCTATACTCAGGGATTAAACTCGAAATCAGTTGGTTAATGGACCAATGCACCACTAGTGTCAAATCTCATTGGTGGTGTACTTACCAAAGTTAACCCTATATATACTTGGCATTTTTTTTTTTTATCTATCACTAGATATCCAAGCAATTGATTGATTAAGATTAGGCTTTTTTTTGTTGAACAATTAAGATTAAGGCTTTGCTATCAATATACTTCTACCTAGGGATTTTTTTTTTTTTTTTGGATATAGGATTTAATGGCTTCTCCGAGTGGATATTATTACTAGGATTAATAGCTAAAGTCCAAGAAAAGGGATCTCTAGGTATAAAGTTGTTGAAAAGCAACTTTAAATAATACTAGGATTTATTTAATACAAAACAACAACAATAACAATAGCCCGTTTCTCTAGCTCGCTCTTTTCGTGTAATACCCGCAGAAAAACCAGTTTAGTCAAAAATAGATTGAATAATCATATCATTAAATTAATCCATGTGTAATTATATTTGCACTCATTTAGTTAATATCTGCTAAACAAATTTCTTTTTTTGAAAATTATTCCCTAATATAGACAATTTCTCTTTACTCTAGAAAGTTTGACATCTTCAATAATAACTACAAACTAAAATTATATATTCGGTTTCTAAGTTATTCAAATTTATTGGGATATTATTCCCATTTAATTTCCATTTTTTATTATTGGGGTTTGAAAATAAGGTAATAAAGTAAATTGAATTAAAACTAGAAAAAAATCATGAATTAAATTTGGCTAAATTTAAAAATAGACATCAAATCATGAATCATAAATCAAAATCACCGAATAGACATTTAGAGGCTATAAAAGCTACACATAATCATATACCGGGAATGGAAAAAAAATACCCAAGAACTTCATCTTCCATTATTGTAGGAATCTCTGATCATTTTCTACTGCCTAGGAATTGCATAATTAATCTCCATTTATCAGGTTATTAGAGCAATAAATATATTAATAAAAAATTATATGAATAATTATATTAATGTGAGCAAATGTGGGCTTAACAGTTAATTTCATATTTAATTAACAATTAGTTTCATATTATTAATTTTATCTTCAAGAAAAAAAAAACATGTTATATAATTTTACACGTACACTCCAAATTGGTTCACATGGGATCATCGTTAATCAACCGAAAAAGAAAAATAGAGTTACCCTATTTTGAAGATAAGGTAAAAAAGTAAATTGAAATAGAAAAAGAAAAACATATAGTATGTGATCAGGATGAAATTAGAGTTATTGAGATATCAATGCCCGAACAATTAAAATTATAATAATACTAATCGGGATATTAAGAAGTATACCAAAATTATTAAACATACATCATAATCACGTAATAACTTCTACTATTTTATAAATGCATGTAGAGATTTGTTATATTTAACTTCAATCTCTTAGTGTAATATTGGCCAAGTCCATATTTCATGCACAAACATATGAAGAAATCTCACTTCTAACAACACATCCCATAATTTTGGGTGATTTAGCTTATTTCTATGTTTGATTGTATTATTATTATTTTTTTATCATTTTCTCTTTAGGTGGGAGTTTATAATTTTTTTTTTTCAACTTTACATTGAATTATATTCATCTGGCGCAACGTGCGAGGTGTAAATGCTTGTTGTTTCTAATAAGAGAATAATGTGCACTCACTAGAAAAAGGAGAATTACTATAAGATTTCAATATTGAAGCAATGTAAAAATGTAATTGCTAAGAAGTCCAATAACAATTGAGTATAGTGTAACCTGTGGTCATTTCTTACACTAAAACTTGTTATTACATACTACTCAATTATTGTGAAACTATATAGTAATTACATTTCATTCTTTGTATCCTTATAGTAATTCTCGTAATAAGAAAACTCCACAATTATATAGTGAGGTTCATGTAGTTGATTCCATCTTGTGTAATTCAATATTACCTCCGGTCCTAAATATAGGACATAGTTTGTAGTGTAAATTGCACTACAAACTATGTCCTATATTTAGGACCGGAGGGAGTAATTTTTTTCGCGAAAAGATGGGGACATTTACGTCATATTCACTACGTTTTTGGGCAATAAAGGAAAATGAAAAATATGGACTAATAATCTAATATTGACAATAGATGTTGCTGGAGTGCCTGCAAAAGTCAAATTATCATTAGGCTTTTCAAAAAAACAGTTAAAAATCGGTCCTAAAATTAGTCTGTCAAGGAAAATGTACTTGCAATATGGTCATCGGTCACTTTCATTAGATCATCTGCAACATTATTAATACTATTATCTTCGGTCCTTAAGATTTAGTTTGTAGTACAGTATAATAATATATTGATTATATTCAAATTATAGACTAAATTCAACGCTTTAAGTATAGTTCTTCAAGGCTAGCTGGATAGATCATATCACTCTATTTACCTGCCAATTCTTGTGGAATGAGGACTACATTAAAAGAAATTGGAAAAGGGTGAATTAAAAAGGTTCAAATGAAATTTTTACTTTAGAGAAATAATTTAAATTATTCATTTTTAGGATTAATATGTCAAGCCTTAATCAAGAGGCCTCCGTCAAGGTGATCCTCTCTCATCACACCTCTATTTTAGTCTTGGAAAGGTTTGTGCACATGATCCATCATGAAGTTCAGATGAGGAATTGGCTACCCTTTTATCTAAAAAGGAATGGTACCCAAGTGTCCCACTTATTTTTTGCCGATGACTTGTTCCTATTAGTTGAGGCATCCTTAGACCAGGTAGCTATAATTAAAGCATGCTTGGATGATTTCTGCTTGGCAACGGGAGAGAAGATGAATGAAAACAAATCACAAATATTCTTTTCTGTTGGTGTTGGTGCATCAAAGAAGAATGAGATTAGCAACTTTCTCGGATTTTCCCCGACTGCAGACCTTGGGACATATCTTGGGGCCGCTATACACCACCGGCGCATGTCGAAACACACGTACAAATATGTGCTTGACAAGATGGACGCCCGTCTATCTAATTGGAAGGCAAAATACCTTTCGTTAGTAGCACGCCCTAGGTTGGTATCTTCTGTTGTAACAGCTATCCCCTCATACACTATGCAAACGTCATGGCTACATGTGAGTACTTGTGAGGAGATTGATAGAAGGTGTCGTGCGCTCCTATGGGGCAGCACGTCCTCAGAACGTAAGGTCCATTTTGGTGTTGGCATGGGAGGACGTGTGTAAGCGGAAGGACGAGGGTGGCATGGGATTGCAAACCGCAAAGAAACAGAATGTCTTGCATGATGAAGTTGGGGTGGGGGTTGTTGAAACATCGTGACACACGTTGGGTCAAATTTATGAGGGAGAAGTACAAGTGCAGAGATGATGTAATTCGATTGGTAACGTACGTGGAGGTTCGGAGGTAAGAAGGGGAATCAAGAGCGTTTGGTATAGAACTCGTGAGGGTTTGGGTTGGATCGTGCTCCTCGTTGGAGGAATGATTAAATTCAATGTGGATAGGGCTTTTGTGGACGGAAGTGGCATATTGGCTAGTGGGGTTGTGGCTCGCAATCATGAGGGAGAGATAGTGGGTGGTTTCATAGAAGGTGGTTGGAATGATTACCACCCCTATATGGAAAGGGACTGGTGCTGCAGGCCTGTGAATAGAGTAGCTCATTGTATGTGCTCTTGTTCCTGCTATTGTTGCTATTCAAGGCAAGGCAAGGCAAGATACTTCAAGCATAGTAACCGCATGGCATAAATTACAACTCACCAATTCTGCAATTTCTAGAACATAAATTTACAATTGGTCCTTCCTTGCACAATCATTCTTAATAAAAACCAATTAGCACAACATATACGCGTCCACTAGGATATATAAGCTTCGAAACGAGTAGAATAAAACCTAACAAATACTGAAATCTACGCAATTAGATGTTTCACATGGTCATCAACACCCAATACGGAAAAATCTATATCCCTAGCGCAGCATCTAGATTTCAACATCCGGTTGATACACCAGTAAGAAACAATCAGTACCGGTCGAACGAAGACGGACGGCCACCCCTGCTTGGACGGTCATAAGGACCACCACGTCGGCCGCCCCTAAAACTCCTTCCTTGGTCTCGAGCTGGTGCTCCACTTCCATACCTATCGTTACCTCTTGCACCGCCATACCTGTCATAGGCTCTGTCTTTTCCATAACTATTTTGTGGATAACGGTCTGAACCACCATATGAATCATTAGCAAACCGATCTCCACTAGCCCGGTACCTACATGGTTTATAGCAAGGCTTTAGTGGTAGAGATGCAAATAAAGAACTCCAATGTCAGGCGGTGAGCAATAGACACGTGCATCCACTCTCCAATAGACATACACAATCAGGAACCTAAGCATATGCTTATGCAACCATAGCATTTCAAAATGCAACATTATCAAAAGGTAGATACCAAAAGGAAAATTTGTCAAATGTAGAACGTATTTGAGGCTTGAAAATTACGGGAAATGTATCAAAGCAGCAAAAAAAGTGCAGTAACTTGTATACCTGTCACTATAATAATGATCGCGGTTGCTGCCATATTTGCTATCCCGGCTGTCAAAACGTTCCCTGTCTCCAAAACGCCCTCCATCATAACGATCATCAATAAATCGATCACGTTCACCAAGGCGATCCCCATGGCCACCAGCACCTCCAAACCTAGGACGTGAAGAAAATGAACCCCCACCACGACCTCCTCCTGCCGAAGGACAATCTCGGGCCCAGTGGCCAGGTCGGCCACATTTGAAGCAGTCATCCTGTCCTACCCTGCCTCCTCCCACCCCATAATTTCCTCTGCCACCAGATGAATAACCATGGTCTAGATCATCTGACCCCATTTTGGGCTGGGCCCTGTTGACAGAGATAATGCGGTCACCAATCTCTTGCCCATGCATTATCTTGATTGCATCCTCCATTCCCCTACGATCTGCAAATGTGATAAACCCAAATCCACGCGGACGACCTGTGTCCCTTTCCAACATGATCTACAGGTTGAACCAGTAGAGAACTTCATGCCAAGAAATAGCAGTGTGTGCAAATAATGCTAAATAAATTCAATGGCATTTATGATAACAAACAACCCCCCAATGCAGGTGCATGACCATTGCAAAACCATATTGAAATTATATTAGCTAAGCATAACTTACAATAGATGCTTAATATGAACACACAATTAACTAGGCAGGTATAGGCAGGTATAATTAGATATGAAACACAACTGGAATTTATTTCGGTCAAAACTGTGTAAACTAATAGCATATCTGGAGCTACTCTAATTATATATAGTTTCATAGCACTGAAACTAAACATAAAGAAATAAATTGCTACATAACATCGCACTCAATATCATTGACATTCAAAACAAGCATCTATAGTTTTTGAAACCCCATTCAAAATAGAATGAGATGTAAACATATATGAGCAAACCCTAATTGCAGAATGTCGTCTCTTGAAGAATTAATTTCAGTATTTGACCTAAAAGGATAGTTCTGCAAAAAGTGACATGAGCTGGAATCATTTAACAAGAAGAAAGCATAGTCAGACAACTTACTCTGAGTCATGATGACAAAGCACTGGAAGATTATTCACACACTCAAGCAATTCAATTCATCCAAAACCCATAATTGTCTGACACCAAAATACCTCACAACAATTACTTCCCCAATCCGGGCTACAGTTTCATGACATCCTATAGCAGTTCAGAGCCTCATTTATTGATGGACCTTTAAAGGGTCTCTCAATACAAAATAATGAAGTCTGACTTACGCAATCAGAAACTCTGTTACAATAGGCATTATTATTTTCCCACTTGAAAACAGGCAAGTATAGACAATGGGTAGCCAAACACTATCAACAAATCATCAAAATGCAAATGTTTCTTCCATTACCGCAGTCACCAGTTCACTCTGTCCCAAATCCAATTTTATGATAAATGTCACATTAGATATCGCACAACAAAAACTCTCTGGCAGCAATCAAGTTTCCAAAATTCAGAATTGGCAAAATCAAGACAGAGGTGCAATATTGACTAAATTAGCGCTGAAGATCATTCCTTTTCTCAGTATGAAATTCTGCTTCCTTCTTCACTAAGTTATTGACTGAACCAGAAACTCAAAGGGAAGTCAATCTTATGCAGCTATAATCTTGAGTGAATGTAAGACAAAAGTGTAACATTGAAAGTTTTTCACTCTGGCGGATTATATGCCTAACATGTAGGTAGTCCTTCTGCCTCTTCACTGACTTAGTTGGCACACCAGCGACGTGACAGAAAAATCCATCTTATGCGGGAGCTGGGTAGCTTGAATAAAAAACAGTGACCAAAGCAGAACCAGTCAAGATCAAAATATACCTCTCTGGCCAGTTAACTATATTCAAATGTTGAAAGTAATGCCTACATCAATGCATTCGACCTCCAGCACTATAAGCATCCCAAGGACCAGCGATAACTAGGAAAATCTTGATGGTCAAACACAGCACCCACAGGACCTCAAATGAGCCTCTGTATCATCAACTCTTCCAGAATAGAGACACTCTCTGATTAAACGTGATTTAGGTTCCATTCAGAAAGTATTATAAACTCGCCAAGTTGCGGCAAGATCAGGCTCCTTGACTGAATTCAAACATACAAGATTTCTTTGAACTAGGATAAATAGCCACCTCAACTGACCTAATAGCATCACACAATCCTAGCACCTTTTGAAAGGTCTTATGGAAAAGATTTTACTAAGCAAATCTACGGTCAACCATTCAACTCATAGAAACAAACAGCATAGAGCCCAAACATCATCTCCGGTCACATTAGTCAGCAGAGAATCCATATCTCAATCAAACAAGTGGGATGGAAATGCCACCTTAAATCCAGAGATCACTAAAAATGTTATTTCACCAGAACTATTGAGTGTAAGTTGGCACATCTGCTGCACCCTGCCTCTATAACAAGTAATCAACCATAATGGAAGCAGTGCCCATAATGTGTGTATATATCAAGGGAGAAAATAAGCTGATAGCAAAGCTAGCAGCATCATATAACACTTTAATTTCTGTTCTGACTCTATGATCTAATTAAAATTTTATTAAACATTAAATCTAAGTCTAGAGTTAAAAGGATAATTATACAGTACAAGAAGTGTCTCATATATCAGTATTCATCACCACCACATAATAGTAGCCAGAAAGGGGAAAGCACAGACAAGGAATTGATTTCTTTTGATTGGAAGGGAAAGCAACTCCAAGCATGGTATAATATTAAACTTGTCCTTCAGCACAATCTAACCGCTGAATAGCCATTCCCATTATAATAAATTCACTTAAGAATCTCAAACTTGGCATCTATCACTTATCAGAAGTCTCTTTCACAAACACCAAACAGGTCAGTCTCATTTTCTTAGATTTCTTCCATGCACCAAATTTCACATATCCAAAACCAGATTAATATTCAGCTCGAACTTCACCATAATAAGAATTAGTGTGAATGCTGCTTGCACATAAGTGTGAGTGCTGGCTGTATCATAGTTTCCCCAACAAAGAAAAGAACGAATTAATTACATGAAGACAATATTCAGTGTTGGAGATAAATTTATTAAACAAGTAAAAGCATGTGTGTGTGTGTGTGTGTAAGATAGGGGTATAAGTAGTCAAAAGACAGCAATAACGTTCTGATCAGTGAGATGTCAAAGGTTTACTATAGATGAAGTTATGACTAGATGAATATTACAATTAGATATCCATGAGTAATCATGAGCCATTGCAAAATTTCACATGAAAAAACAAATTTTTAAGGCTACTATCTACCCAAAAAAGTGCTGCTGTTGCATTAAATCAACTTTAAAGAAAGATATAACTTTAAAACTTTAAAATTCATAGAAGATCTACTAAATCGTGCTTTACACTTGTTACTTTTAGACATAAAAAAAATACTAAATTTTCTTCAATGAGAACACACTGATACACATAGCCCTTCAAGCAGAAACACCAGGCACAAGCAGGGACCAACGTAGTATGGACTGCCAAAATTCCACATCGAGTAGTATGGGCTGCTTGATGAAATTCTTAAGTGTCTTGGCTCTCCCACTTCAATACTCTTAAGTACCCATCAAGCAGCCCAGGCAGCCCATACTACCTTGGACCCTATCAACCTCCCATCATCAGTTACAGGCAACGAGAAATACTTTCTCCATCATGTTTACATGCTTCTGTACATTAAAATCATTATACCAAAAGTTTTCAATAATTACCAGCAGCGACTAAAGACAATTGAGCACCGTAACATGCAATATTACCAACAATCTTTGTTTTAGACTTCAAATGGATTAATTCCTTTACATCAGTTATTCTTAAGAAATCATTTCCACACACAATAGAATTAGCAGGGGCTCATGCATATTCGTTCCCTTTCTTTCAATGCTGAGTTAACAGAATAACGTTGCTGACTAGTACAGCCACAACAGCAATTACAAAGGAAGATATACATATGAAATACTATTGCCCATTTTTCTGAACAACCAAAAAACGACGGGGAAAACAAAATTCAACGAAAATATTACCTGGCATTCAATAACTTTGCCGCAACGACTAAAGGCATGCTCGAGCTGACGCTCCGTTACGTCCCAAGATAAGCCTCCCACAAATATACGGTTTTCTTCTTTCCCAGCCATCTCTTTCTCACTAAATCTTGGAAAACCAAACTACATGCAAAAAATTCAAGAAATCATGAGCATCCAGACTAAAAACCCAACCAATTAAACCGAAGCCTTAGGAATGAAAACTACGTGCAAATTTAGGCGGAAAGAGATTTCGGGGAAGATACTCTGGAAGTATAAAAATATGAAGACTTTGATGCTTACCCTTGACAGCGAACCTGTAGTTCAGAGATTGAAGCGCTTCTATGAAAACCACAATCGGGAAAATATTTAGGGTTTTCAAACGAAACGCCGACCGATTTATGGAATTCGCAGCTTTTCTAGCGAACGACCGAGTTAGGAGTGTTGCTCCCGAGAGAGGAGAGATAGGCTAAAACCGCTTAAAAATTCCGGGAATAGAGAACAAAAAATCACCTGCCCTGATATTTGATTCGCTAAATTATTTAAAACCTCGTAAATTTTGAGCCAGATATAACCTTTTGATATTTTGAACTTTAAATTTAATTTTCTCACCTTTTATTTTTTAATTATTAATCTTCATTTTTAAGTGATTATTATCTTTTTAACAAAAATATCTATTCAGAGGAAATTATATGTGGCATCCTACATGAGATCATGTATAAATTATTAATTTCATAAAATCCTCTTAAACTTTAATAAGTTACAAATAACCTTTAAAACTTAAAAAGTTAAATTTAAGTCCCTTAAATTTTAATTTATAATATTAACCTCATGTTGTTACTTTTATCATCTTAATAAATTTATTAAGTTTTTTCACTATTATTTATAAATTAAAATATTTTTTTTGTATGATGAAAACTAGAAGAATAATTCTTAAAAAATATAAAAATAAAAATGTCATCATTTGTATAACATTTATTTATTTTTTTGACATAATTTTGCATTGATAGTACAAAAATATTATCATTTGTGTTAAATAATATTATTTGGATAATTGAGCATTGATAGTTTAAATATTATATTTATGTAAAAGGATAACTTTACCCTCATTAATTTTTTTATTAGTAATGCATATTTTTTTATTAAATCAAAGATTCAGTGTTTATTTTTACATTTTTCTAAATATTATTCTTTTGGTTTTTGCCACACAAAAGAACTAATATTATTTTAATTGATAAATGATAGTAAAAATTTTAATAAATTTATTAAAATGATAAAAAGTAACAACATGTGGTTTAATATTATAATTCAAATTTAAAGGGAGTTAAATTTAAATTTTGAAATATCAGGGGGTTATTTGTAACTGATCAAAGTTCAGGGTATTTTATGAAATTAATAATTTATACAGGATGCCGCGTGTTATCTCATAATCTGACGTAGGATTTTCAATTAAAAAAATAACGGTCACTTAATGACAAAGGGTTAATAGTTAAGTTAATGTATCACTACAAAAAAATAATGAATTTCTGATGAAATTTTCCACGAAATTTTTTTCTGCGGCAAATTCCATAGGAAATTCTCCTACAAAATTTTCGACAAAAATATTTTGTCACGAAATTAGCCACAAAAAAATATGTCGTGGCAAATAAGCCTGTGGCTAATTTTGCTACGGAATTAGCTATGAAAATTCCCATGGTTATTTGCCACAGAATAATTCCGTGGCTAATTCCGTCAAAAATATTAAAAAATTATTATTATTTATATAAATTTAATTATTTAAAAGTAGTTATTATTATTATTATTATTATTATTATTATATAAATTATTAGTTATAAATTAATTTTAATTAAAAATAAATTTTTAATTCAAAATTTTGACAAAAACTAGTGATATGAAAATTTATTTAAGATGTGAAATTTTTTAATATGAAATTAATTTATATTAAAAAATGATAACACTATATAAAATTATTTTGTATTATTATTAAATTTATATTTAGTTTTTTACAATAATATATATTTATGTGTAAGAAATATATATATCTAAATAATTGATTATATATAATAAGATTATATATACATATAATTGTGCAATAATAAAACACCAAAGCATTCCAGACCAACTAGTAAGGCATCATGCACATACAGGGGAGGTCTTGGGTTCGAACCACTAAGGGACTCAAGAGGAGTTGCATTTTCAAAAAATATGGAGCACGATAAGTGTCAGAGCAAGGCGGCCACACATGGTGGGAGCTAGGCCACAAGCAATAAGTTCTCGATGGAATTGAATTCCAATTCCGTCGAAAATTGGTTTGTCACGTTATTATTAGCGACAAAATCCATTCTGTCGAAAATCCATTTCAGTTGGAAATTTATGGCAAATTTCGTCGGAAACTCTTAATTCCGTGGCAAATTCCATCATAAATTCAATATTTTTTTGTATTGTATAATCTAATGATAAATACCATATTTATATTTTTCCGATGATCTGGGCTTATGATGATTTTTTTTATGTACTTGAGAAATTTCATGAATACTCCATTGCGATAAATAGACATTTCAAATTGGATGTCGACGGCTTCTTGTGTTTCACTGAACCTCATCAAACTAACATTGAAGAATTGAGTTTTTTTTAAACTATTGGTTTTTTTATCCCATTTGTTAAAATGACTTGATTTGAAATGATAGAATTGCATTTTTTTGACATTTTTTGTTGATGACTTTGTATTTTTATAATTGATAGAGGAAAAAACCACTTAAATATTAACTATTAATTAAAAAAATTATTAATGTGATTATTGACTATAAATGGATATAATCTGTTGTCACGCCCTTATTTTAATTTCACCTTTACTAGAGTATTCACGGAAAATAATATGTGGTTCGGTGGGCAATACAGAAATAGTATAAATATACTGATATTACGTGCATGATTACTAAAATTCCCCATAGGGGTTCGTACATAATAATTACCATCAATGTAGCCGCATAGGGCTACTTGAATGTCTAAAATCGTCCCAGTGAAATAGATACATCTTCTCGTCTTCGTTCCACCACTGTAATCCCCTTATACGGTACCCTGCATTGTTCTCAACATATCTTCTGTCTTCTCCTATCTAAATTGTTGGTAGGGGAGGATGAGATTCGAGAGAATCTCAGTAGGAAACAGATATAATAATACATGCATGATAGATGCTATGTGTATGACATATTAGTTTTTAACTAGATGTATGCCCCATAATGACATTTTTGCATGCTCAATGTTTCATGCAATAAAACTATGGCCACAGCGAAAATAGAAACAGAGCTTTATTTATTTAAATATGCTTTACACAATCAAGTAAAGCAATCACATACATCACTACACAAAGCAAAGATATCAAATACATGTAAATAAGGTAAGTCCCCTACCTTAACCCTTTTCCGCCTCGAAACGTGTGCCTCATAAAGCAATCAACTACTCGGGCTCCATATTCGATCTTACAATTCAAATGTACCATTTAGACACTTCCATAGTGTTTCTTGTGGTAGTATTAGCCTATGGTGAAAATTTACCAAAATGACCCCCGACCCCGGCCGACCCGCCATACCCGGTCCAACTGTACTTTTCCTGAAATTTTGACATGGGCTATTCTAACATATTTCCGCCCAAATAATCCATTTCCGGACTCGGAATTATCAAATTCATTTTCAAATTACAAAAATACTCTTGACAGCCCCACTTTAAGGGTGTCAGGGGCGTTTTCATAATTATGTTTTTTCGGCCTTTTCCAAAAAAGTGACTAACTATAACCCCACTTAATTTTCCCTCCTGAACCAAATGGAACAATCAAATCATTGAAAATCCAACTCCTACCCTAGATCTAGCCCCTGACCGAATTTATGGGATCCTCCGAGAAATATCGGGGTTTTGCGATTTCGGCTCCGTAAACGCGTCCCTTTCTACTCCAAACCACTTTATTAACCATCTAATTGAGTTATAACAACCATTTGAACTAAAATTAGGCAGCATAACCCTTAGGCACACACATTTCCAAAATTTAAAACCATTGGCAATCTGACGAAATTTCACCGATTAAATTGCCCACAACAACCAGTATAGTTAATATACGAAGGTTTGAAAGTTACCTTTTGTTTCCCTATGGCTTTTCCCCAATATGGCTGAAACCTAACCCTTCAACCACAAATTTTTGAGCCTCCAAACTTTAAAGAAAAAAGAGGAGTAGCTTAGGGTCGGAGTTATACGCGTTAGAAGCTAAATCGTTTGAGAAATCGTCTTACCTTACGAGATTTCTTCCCTTTCTCTCTCTAAACTCTCTCAACTTTCTCTCTCTTGTTTCAGCTGCTGTGTGAGTGAAAATGGGATGAAGAAAGGAGGAGGATGATGTTTAATATCATATATTATATGATATTTAATTATTAATTTAATTTCCAACAATTTCATGTTTCAGCAATTTCTGGCAAATTTTTTGCTCAATTTTGGAAAATCATAACTAATTCTAGAAAAATCAAATTGAAGTGATTCCAAAGGCTATAAAATTTTTATTAAGTCTAGTTTTAAGAAAAAATATAGCCTTTTACTAGTTGGAAGCACAAATTTCCCAAAATTTTAATCTTTGCATGATGTTCCAGAAACTAATCAATTTCGCTGGGCAAACTTCAAAAATTCATAACTCTTTGTATATAATTCTAATTGAGTCATATGACCTATAAAATTAAAGCTTGAGATGTTTAATTTCACCCTGTAAAATTTTATAATTTTTGCTCATCATTTGGTCATACAAAATCATATGGGAAGCTCATTGCCTCATAGGCGATTTCACCGAAAACATAATTATATTCTCTAAAATTCACCATTTTATTTTCTTTAATGCCCCAAAGATATAAGAAATATTAGGGAATAGATTTGGGACACCTGCTAAACCGGGGCTTAACAGTCCACTAAATTTAGACTTATTCCTAAGCCTCTAATCCCAAAATTTGGGGTATTATATCGGTCAAGGTGGTATGCCCATGTGGCATCCATATAAGTTTTTTTAGGTTAAGGGGTATTTTTACCTTGAAAGTTTCCACGGAAGATACATAATTTTTGTTGGCTTTTTCATATATGGGATGCGGCCATCAAGTACCAAACAATCAAATAAATTGTAAAATCAACAAAAATAAAGAACATATAAATCAAAACACATATATATGAGCAGAGAAAACTGTAAACCATAAACAAGAAAACTCAAAAGCAAAAGCAAAACAAAAAATCCTCAAATACAGAAAAAAGAAAAGAAAATTTTAGGTTCAGAAAACCATAAGCTACAAGGGAAGAAAACGGAGAACATAGAAGAGGAGAAAGCCACTCATCGGAAAACTCTTCACAAATTTGTTTTGTGAAGCAGTCCTATATCTTCTGTCTCATTGATGATAGATATGGGCCTACTTCACTCTTTTCCACTATTCCTTTTTTGCTTTTGTGTAATACTAGTGACATTCCTTCCAATGCATTCAAGAGTGTGCTGTTGTATAGGATAATAAGAGACAAAACAATGCCACATACTTAAAAGGTGCGAACAAACCCCTTCTCCTCTATTGCGTGATAGTTATTTAAATGGCTCCCTTCACATGTTTTAATACCTATTTAATTAATTGCCACTATTGTAAACCACATATATGTATGCCACATTTGCATAGACTTTGTCGACTTGGTCCAAACCCCCGAGTGATACACGGCCTCTTATGCTACTCAAAATAACGGATGCACAAGATCAAGATTGTGACTGACCTTGTCAGATTACAAGTGAGGACCGCTTGTATCACATTCACACTCTTGTATTGATGCAAACATGCCTAACAAGAAAGGGATCCCCGTTATGACATATTTGACTTTAGGGCAATTACATCAAATGCTTGCTTTGGGGGACATTGCGGATGACATATTCAAGAAATATATGTGAAGACACATAGCAAGGCATGAAAAATGTGAGTCTCAATGTCACCGCTACTAATTCAGTTACACACTCGTATACATTTCTCATGAGTTGTGCAGATTCATAGTTACAAAAATGTTACAGGGATCATCATCAATCCTTTGTTGCATTTAGAGAGCCAATATCACTATCTGCAAGATCAGCACGCAGAGGGGGCAAAAACTGAGGAATCCCACTTCTGAACAAATTTGGTGGCATGATTCAAGGGAATAACAACAGCAACTTCGTAGACAAGAGACCGAAATATCTCGATGCCTAGATGTGGCCACGAACATTTCAATGACGTCCACACCTGATTATGATTATGGAATTGCAATCTAACATGATTATGTTAATGACATTTCCCCATATCAATCATGTCTTCGCGAGTAGATAATAAAGAGTCTTTCATTTGTTACAACCGCAACTTTTGGGGCCCGTTATATTTGGTTTAAAATAAAATAACAGAAGAGCAAGTATCCACATGACTTGAAGCAAACAAAATGTAGATAGTAGGTGGGTTGTTGGGGTGGAAATTTCTAATTCTTTAGACAATTAAAAAAAAACAAAGCAAACAATAGCTCAATACTCAACAAAGAAAACTCTACAAATTACCTTGAAGAGTTTTCAAGATATGAGAATTGATTTCAGACACTCCAACTAAGGAAATTAAATGAATCTTCTCCCTCATTCTCCAACTACTTGAACTCTATTCACAATTTTAAAAATCACAACAAAGCGCCAACTCACAAAATTCTGGTCTTAGTTGGATTCTATTGGAGAATGAATCTTCTCCCTCATTCCAGCAATGGCTTCTTACTTTGCGTCTTATTTCCCACATGAACTAATAACGCTTCATCAACAACATGATGTTTCCTTTAGCAAGGATGTTTTTACAGAGTGAGGGGAAACACAAAAACGAATCTGGAACATATCATTGTGCAGAATCCAATGGCTCGTGCAACGCACTTGGAGAATATCTCTTTTTACATTAACAATAACAAATAATTAATAATTAGCATAAACAATTTATGATTTATCACTAATGCTTTATAATAAATTTTGCAGTTTCATTGAATTTTTTTTGCCAGCATGATTTTATTGAATTGAAACATATGATAGAATAAGACATTAATGTTTTTGTTACACAAAAAGTGTTCAAGCCATAAACTCTACTCATATTTCACTCATCTTACCACCTAAACTTTTAATTGCATGTTAATACGATAGAGAAACGAGACTTTTGATCCCTCAAGTTTTTCTCAATTATCCTTTTGATCTCTATAATTTGTTTATTGTCAATCACATCCATATAGTTTCATCAATATATAGAAGTTATCATTGTAGTTTGAAATCAATGTAAGGAAGAAAAGCTTGAGGCAACATGATAACCATAGTACAAAAAACTAGACTGAATTGGACCGGCCGGTTGAACCCTTAACCGGTCAGTGGTCCGGTCTGGTTCAGCCATCAGACCGTGAACCGGTTAGAAACCGGTGGAACCGGTCAGAAACCGGTCGAACTGGTAGTTTACTGGTTGGACCGATTTCCTTTTTTATTTTATTTTTTAATTTTTCCAACTATCATCTCGCGCTATTTTTTAGGAAAAAATAAAAGGTTGAAAACCAAGATGAAGAGAAAAGTAGATAAAGAACAAATAAATCTAAATAAAAGAAGCTGATGATAATGAAAAAAAAATATTTAAAAGGATATAATAATTATAGGAAATGAGATATCATTGCATAAGTATAGGTATCATAATTAATACTAATAGATTTTAAGCATTTTTTTCTAAAGATCTTCATTTTTTTTTTATAGAAGTTTAAAAATATATTTATATATATATTGCCACTAATAAATTATAATATTTTAATATGACTGGTTCAATCACCGGTTAGACTCCGGTTGACTCATTAACCCTTGAACCTGTGCCGTGACCGGTTCATTGCCCGGTCCAATTTTTTGTTCCTTGATGATAACCCAATGTAGCATCAATCTCATTAACATTGTCACATGCAAAAAGAATATGCTCCATAGTTTTATCATTCGATCAAACTTCGGCGGCACTTTAGAAAATGATGTTGCCTCATTGCTCCACTCTTTTCATAGTTATTCTTTGTATAAAACTGATATTTTAATTCTTCCCCACTCCGCGGACTACACTACTCCATCTTTAGTTGTATAAGCTTTATCATTTTAATATTATTGATCTTTTTGTTAAAAAAAGAAAAAAGAAAACAATGTAAGGAAAGGTGACATGGAGCAAACGGCATTATTTTCATAATCATACAAAAATTCTAGACTTGAGAATCCATTTTATAAGATAGATAGAATAAGAGAAAGAGTTTCCATACAAAAATGAAGTAAATAATCCAAAAAAAAAAACCATAAAACAAGAAGAGAAAATGACAAAAAAAGAATTTTGAAATTGTAAAATCTCAAATCAAGTTTATTACCAAAAATTGATAAGGTAATGACAAGATTTAATAAACAATTCACAACTTATTTTATGAAAAATACTTGATTTGGGATTTTGTGATATCAAAGTTCTTTTGCTGTCATATTTCCAAACAAAAACTAGAACACAACCCATATAAAAACCCTAAACCTAATCAGCAAACTAAGAGAGAACCCACTCAAGAACCAAACGTGATGAAATAATGTTTAAATTCCTGTTAAAAGAGGTATCTACATTTAGTGTTCGATGGAACCTTGAACAGAATTTCCTCAAGTAAAAGAATATATGTGCCTAATAAAAAAAAACTTCCTGCCTCTTCGTTGGAATCCATGAGAAAGGAAGACACCAATGACAACAAATTAAAGCATTTTAAGGGGTGGGGTTGGGAAAACCAGCCAAAAGATCCCACCCTTTTCATTGACAAGAATGGAACTAAAATGATTGTAAAGGAGTAGCTGTGAAAGGACCCCATAAAACAGAAGCACCCATGAATACCAACAAACCAATTAAGCAAAGCGTGACAATATTAAGTTGACTAAAGTGGTAAAATGTTTGGTGTCAAAAAGAATATTTTGTAACTTCTTTAACACTATTTTTGAATGGGAAAAAAGTACGAGGAGAATAGAGGGAAGGAATAGTAGGAGGGAAAGCATATAAAAATGGTTAAAAAAAAAAAAATCCATTTTTAGGAGTTTTTCATTTTAGTATTCTTTTTCACTAATTTTCTTTCTATCCAAATATAGGGTAAGAGTAACAAAGATGGAATATAATCAAATACTTATTATGGACTAGAAAGTAACTATAAAGACCGGAAAATGGTAATAAATCGATTTATTTTTTCCCAAAAATTAGAACAAAGATGATATTTAATTAAAATAAAATAAAATAGTTTATGCCTAGAGGCATGCTTTGGTCATGGTGACTCCCGTGACCCAAGTAACTCAATTAAATGGTTAAAATATTGTCTTTTTTTTTAAAAGAAAAAATAGAAAAGTAGTCTCAAAATAATATGATTCAGAAATATAATTATCTTCTTTGAAAAAATTGCTGTAAGGGAGTTATGGAAGGTGTCCGACAACAAGCAAGAGAAATCATTCATGAAGGAATTACTCACTTAATGGAAGCTACTATAGGTGACAATCTCATGCATCAAGTCTTCAAGTTTCACGGACATGATGAAGAACAAAGTTGGAGAGCACCACTGGAAGATTTTGTCCAACTAGATGTGTGTTCTGATTAGTTTTTGGAAAATAACTTTTACAGTTTACGAGGTAAGTATGTGAGAGGAGTTTTGTCTTGATTTGCGGAGAAATGCTTCTGAAATATTCATTATATATGGGAATATTTTGAGAGAAAAATTATAAATTTAGGAGTTAAAATGAATTGAATAAATAAGAAACTTTTATATCTAACACAAGACAAAGACCGAATATGCCTCTCATATTTAATACAAGACGACCAAGATGTATTGTATCATTTAGGATGAGAATTTGGAAAAAAAGAAGGAAAATTAGAATGAAGGATCCGAAGAAAAAGATATTTATTAATAAGAACAATAAAAATTATAATTATTTAGAAGGACCATGTATAAGAATATAAGATTAAAAATACTAAACTAACCTTAAGGCTCTGTTTGGTTTGAGGGGGATGGGAGGGAGGGGATGGATTTTGCTCCCCTCCCCTTGATTGGTAATGGACAAAATTTAGGAGGGAAAAATTTTCCCCTCCCTCCCCCAAAATTCATTCCCCCCCAAATCGGACGGATTCAGAGGGGAGGACAAAATTTTATACCTAATGGGACTAAAATACCCATACTATTTTCATGAAAACCCAAAACTACCCTCGTTTGTTTTTAATCCCAACAGAGGCTCAGAACTTCTCATGCTCGACCGAAAGCAGCGCATGATCCCAACTGTGTAAACGGGTTTGGTCTTCTGATTTTTTTTTAAAGTTGTTGCCCACTTTTTTTTAATCCCACTTTTTGATGAATTAGCTTAGCACGGTCTTATCCTCTGTTCTAGCTAAAATATTTTATGAAGGTTTATACATAAAAGATGAGATCGCATCCTTTCATTCTAGATTTAAAATGTGCTGTTCAGATGCAGTCCATTTTTTTTTTTTTTGCATGTCATGTGATTGCCATTTCAATTACAATTTAGGGTATAAAAATTTTATTGATACTTAAACTTAATTATAGATTTAATAGAGTTTGGATAAAATCACTTATAATATGATTGTCCATGTGAAAATTGTCCATATCAAACTAATTTCCCTCCTCTCCCCTCCTGAACCAAACAAGATAATATTAAAATCCCTCCTCTCCCCTTCCTTTTAATAAGGGTAAAATTGTCTATGTCAAAAACATTTCCCTCCCCTCCCCTCCTGAACCAAACAAAGTAATATTAAAATCCCTCCCTTCCCCTCCCTTTTAATCAATCCAAACAACGTAATATTAAAATCCCTCTTATCCCCTCCCATCCCCTCCCCTCCATTAAAATCCCTCACATCCCCTCCCCTCCGTCGAACCAAACAAAGCCTAGGAAATTTTCTCCATTCCTTCCTACTTTCTCTCCCACACTCTATCTTGAAAACTAATACAAAATTCTAAAATTCACTAAATTAAATAAAATTTTTCTCAATTTTCATTTTTCACAACTTGTATAGATATCTATGGAAAAGTTTACAGATTCCTCAATTTCTTCAAAATCATAATTTGTTAAAATAAATAAAATTTTTAATTAAAAACAGAATTATATGATTTTAAAAAAAAACTCAAAGTGTATTATAATTTATTATATATGTTAAACCAAAAAATTTTATATGATTTATTTTCATTTTAGAAGAAATTTATGTGGGTTAAGAAAATTCATTTAATGTTATTAAAATTTTAAAAAAAATATAAATAATCTATTATACCCGAAAAAAAGAAATGATTTTTTTTATTTTTATAAAAAAAGCTTAATTAATATCAATGTTGATACTTAATATAAATCCGGCAATTTGATGATATATTCGTTAATTAAATGATATATCGATTATATGAATATAGAAATTGTTGAAAAATAAAAATTAAAAAAAAGAGTTTGAACTGTAGTTGTTTAAAAAATATATTGATTTTACTTGAGTTGAAACCTAGTGAAAAATACAAATTAAAAAAGAAGATACAATGATATTACATGTGAATAATGAGCGATTTTACTTTTAAGTTTAGTTATTTTTTTTATTTATGAATGCAAGAGATAACGTAGGAGGTTTGATTAGGGACAATTTGATAATTTTAAAGTTATATTATGATGTTTGGTCCTTCTAAATAATTATAATTTTTATTGTCCTTCTCAGTAAATATATTTTTCTCTAAGTCCTTCATTCTAATTTTCCCAAAAAAGAATACTGGTGTATAAATCATAAGGGAAGAGAATAGCTATATGTATAACCTGTCAAAATAAATTTCAGATAATATGACAGTATGTATATTAGGTAATTAATTTGAAGATACAGTTTGGTGTAGTTTGTATTGAAGGTATATATGAGAAAAGTGATGTGTTCGTTGATGCAGGGTGCATGTGGATCATGCTGGGCCTTCAGCACCACAGGAGCGTTAGAAGGAGCCAATTTCATCGCAACCGAAAGCTTGTCAGTCTAGTCTAAGGGCCTATTTGGGAATGCGTTTGGAAGGAGAAAAAGCTCATTTGAGAAGAAAAAGCCCATTTGAGAGAACTTCTGTTTGGCAAGGTGTTTGGAACTGATGCACTTAAGCAAAAAAAAAAAGAGCTTTTGGGAGAAGCTGCCTGCAGGTACTTTCATACTGGAAAAGCAGCTTCTGCATGGATTTTTTCGTGTGAACTTCTGGATTTATTTGGTTTTTAGCCCCTTTTTTTCATGTGATTTATTCCTAAAACTTAATGGAAATAAATTTTTTCCTTGTTTGCATGACTCTGTTGCAAATTGTTTCTTACCTTAATCAATCTCTTAATTAAATACTTTAGTGTATTTTCCTTTTTTTCAATAATAATTGAAATTTTTTTATTTTATCAAATTTTAATTATAGTTTTTCACTTCAATTATCACAATATATATAAATAATATATACATGTAGTATTCAATAAGATTCATACATTTTTCAATCATTTTCCATTTAAACGAGTTTTTCAAACATTAATCCAAACAAGTTTATGGTTAGAAAAAAGTCACTTCTGCCACCGCCAATCCAAATACAAATCACATCTATAATCTGACTTTTTTTCTATCTAACTTTTTTAAAAACCCATATACAAAAAAAAGCTCATTCTCCACCGCTAATTCAAACAGGCCCTAAGTGAACAACAGCTTATAGAGTGTGACAACAAGGTATTAGTTGAATATATATAACAATTACTTGAAAAATGCATTTTTAAATGGCAACAACTATGTTATTTTTTCACTAGTGATTATTATTGGAAGGATTCAGAGCTAATTAGTTGATAATTAATGAATATAGTATCGATGTGACACAGTGTGATATAAGAGAGAAGACAGAATGTGACGATGGGTGCAGTGGAGGGCTGATGACAAATGCGTATAGGTACTTGATGGAGGCAGGTGGGTTGGAAGAAGAGAGTTCTTATCCCTACAATGGAACACGAGGCGAATGCAAGTTCGAGCGCGGTAAAGTAGCCGTTACCGTCTCCAACTTCACCAACATCCCTGCCGACGAGTCTCAAATTGCAGCCTACTTAGTCCACCATGGCCCTCTTGCTAGTAAGTGATCTCATACATAATTGTTTCATTACTTTATTCAGTCAGAATGCAAGCATACGTTACTTTATGCTTAATTCTATCATGATGACTCAAACTGGATGAACTAATAAAAGAATATTACCATCTAGCACTTGGATCAGCTGGTAAGGCGCTGATCTAGTTTAACCAAGGTCTCGAGTTCGAACTTGAGCATGCAGCAATGTTAAACCTCAGTGGTAGGGGTTGCCATCCAAAAGGGTCTCACCCTCCTCAAATCCGAATTAGTTTGGACCTGTTGAGTTCCCCATATAAGGGATATCATGACATTAGCCTGGGATATCTGGTGCCAATGTCATGGTCAACAAAAAAAAAAAGAATATTTAATTTGCATGGATAAGTACTGTTGCATTGACCTATATATATTAGTAAAATTATGCGTGCTATTGGAATAAATTCTGTGTTCTTGCAAACATACCTTAATTTACTCGTGTTATTCTAAAGGGGTGTTTGTTTCAGCGTTTTGTACAGGAAAAACGCACTTATTACACAAGCCGAGAAAAAACTCCTCTCACATACTTACCTTGTATACCGTGAATCACGAATTATAAGCACGTTTTGGATAAAAATAAGCCATTCCAAACGCACACTAACACATTAGCTCAAAAACGGGATGAGTTTAAAAGTACTCCCTTCGATTGGTTCTTGAAAGCACACTTTTACTCTTATGTTTAATTCTAATATAAGTGTTGGCTCAAACTGGATGAACTTAAAGCATGCCCTTTGGTGGAGCTTGTTGAGGGGTAATTTGTTTTGGCTCTTAAGACCTAATCAATATTTTATCTCCCAAATTTATACTTTTTTTCTTCAAATTATCCCCTTTATCTGCACCTATTAAGGAGTTTTAGTAACAGGCATAGTAGTTTTTAATGCAAACAATTTAAAGGTTATTTTAGGAAAATCAATACACACATTAATAACTAACTTAACTAATTTCTTCTATCTCTTCAAATTAGTTATATTATTTAGGGGCTCAAAGCCAAAGAATATATGTTTTGTCCTATATTAAGGTAAATATGTCCTGTATTAAGGACTGAAGGGAGTACTATATAGTTTTTTGTCCAAGCCGAACATGTATTCCTCTTATCCTTAATGTAGAACATATTTAGACAATTGATCTTGATCCTAAATATAAGACAAAGTTTTTATATTTGTCAATATTTTTCTAATTTGCCCCTATTGATTCTCCATTAACAATAATCAAGGAGGAGAGGGAATGATGGAATTGAAGAAGATGACTAAAGTGTTTTAGAAAATACATGTCATATTAACTAACTCAACAAACTTCCTTAATCTAATTAAGGATCGAAGGAGTATCATTGTTGTATTGAGTAGCTGCTGCCTGTTTTATATATTCTGATAAATGTTATACACATATATATGGACCAGAATGTATGTATTGTGTGTGTATGTGTGCTGATATATACGTATGACTGTGCAGTAGGAATAAATTCGGTGTACATGCAAACATACATAGGGGGAGTGTCATGTCCTCTGATATGCAGCAAGAGAAAGCTGAGCCATGGGGTGTTGCTAGTTGGATATGGAGCCAAAGGGTTCTCCATTCTGAGACTGAAGAAGAACAAGCCTTTGGATAATCAAAAACTCTTGGGACAACAAATGGGGCGAGAACGGCTATTATCGCCTGTGTCGCGGCCATACCATGTGCGGCATGAACACTATGGTCTCCCTCGCAATGGTCCCTCACATCCTCCACCATACTACTCAATCATCCCATGCTTCCTATTAGCTAGCTCTACATTAGTGTGTTTTTTAATTAACTTTTGGAGAATAGCTTTTACTATTTACGAAATAAGTATGTGAGAGGAGTTTTGTCTCGACTTGCGAAAAAAGACTTCTGAAACTACGGTTTTAGTGGTTTCCAAACACTCACTTACTAGAATGTCAATATTCCTTCCCATCATGTGTACACAAACACACACGTCTTACTTTATACTAATTATCAGGTTTTTCAGGCACATATAATAAATGTGTGTGTGTGGGTCTTAGTGTGTGTTTAGATTAGTTTTTGGAGAATAACTTTTACGATTTATGAGACAAGTATATGAGAGGAGTTTTATCTCGATTTGTGGAAAAGGGTTTTTGAAACCGTATTCTGGGGCTTACCCAAACACACATTTAGTTTATATTTAGTACGACAGTATTTCAAACAAAATTGTTTTCAATACGATGAAATTTGTGCATAAAATTAAGAAGAAGGGATCATAAACCCAGAAAAAGTGGAACTTGCAAGTACATGAAGATTTTTTTTTTTAAAGAAAAGACAAAATGATACTCCCTCCGGTCCTAAATATAGGACATAGTACTTGCAAGTTCCACTTTTTGAAAATGGTTTTTTGTACTTTTAACAAGGCTTCAGCTTCACTTCCTAACTCCCTATATTTAAATAAAGAATAAATCCTAATTAAGCAATATGGACTAAAATAAATTATTTGAAACTAAAGGGACCAAAATCAAAATTTAATTATAAAAATCTACATGTTGTTAGCTTTGGGGTTTAATTTTAGTCGGAGACTCAGATTACCCACAAATCAACGCCTTTTAGGAATTTCATATTTATTTACCAATCTTGGTTCCCATAGAAAAGGAGATCGATAATAAGATGCTCATCAAAAGTGCCTGAAGAACACTGACGACAAAAGGAAACAAATAATTTCAAAGTTAAATGATTATATTATTCACCAATTTTCTTTGTTATTTTCGCATAAATAATTTCATTTTTCCTCTTTTGATAAACAAAGGATTTCCAAGCTAAATGATTATATTGGTATCGCTAACTCAAACATAACTTTTCTTCATTATTTCTAGATATATGTTGCACAATATATCTTTTTATCCATTCAATTCAGTATCATATATATAATTTTGCGATGCTAGTAAACTGCGAGAACAATTATTTATAAGTAAATCATTAAATTTTTAGTAATAAAAAGAATACAAAACATTAATAACTCATTGTCAACAAAATTCAAAAAGTGAAATAGGGTAAGACTCATAAACTAAACTAAATTACAATATTGATGAAATAGATACTCTTGAGCTAAACTAAACTAAACGGTATCGACTCTTGATGCGGGCACCTCGATGCGGTCATCATCTTGGTTGACGAACTTATACCAAAACCAATGTGTCCTCCAAACTCTAGTCATCTCTTCAATGGGAATGGCCTTAGTCTCAGGGAGAAAGAAATAGACAAACACGGTCATGGTCAACACAAATAAGGCAAAGAAAATGAAGAGCCCAAACTTTAAGTGGCAGAGCATGGTCACAAAAATTTGCGCCACCACAAAAGTGAAGAACATGTTGGTGGCCACTGTCACACTCTGTGCTGCCGATCGAATCTCTAATGGAAAAATCTCACTCGGCACCAACCACCCCAACGGGCCCCAAGACCATGCAAATCCTGCCACGTATATGCATATGAACAGCACCACCACTATCGCATACCATATGGGCAACATTCCTGGGTTTCCATTTGTGCCAAACTTTAGTCCAATGAAGGCTGCAACTATAATCTGTATTGTTCATAAATAACCAAAAAATTTTTTTTTTAAAAATTGAGTTTAAAAGCAAGAACCAATTATGTGTTTATAGTTATATAATATATATAATACCTGACATATGAGCATTTGGATTCCTCCCTCGAGAAAGAGGGCTCGCCTTCCCCACCTGTCAACACCAACAATAGAGACGATGGTGGCAATAACATTAATGAAACCGGTGATGACTGCAGACATGAGAGAAGCATCGCTTTTAAACCCGATAGAGTTAAAGAGAATTGGGGCATAAAACATGATGACGTTGATTCCTGTGAGTTGTTGGAAGAAGGGGATCATGATGGACATGGTGAGTTGGGGCCGGTACCTTCTTTGCAAGAGATTCTTCCATGGGTGTTGTACTTGCTTGGATGCATCACTAGCCATGATCATATCACTAAATTCTTCATCAACCTCTTCAACTCCTCGAATCTTCTTTAGACTTGCCCTCGCTGCCTCGCGATCTCCTCTCTCAATCATGGAGTTTGGAGTGTCGGGGAGGAAGAAGCTACCGACAATTATGATTAGTGCAGGCACCATAGCACCACCTAAACTCAAACGCCACCCTAAATAACTCAATGGGGCAAATAAATAGTTCAACACATTGGCAACCAAAATGCCAATAGTGATAGACATTTGAAACATAACGTTGAGACTTCCTCTGTACTTATATGGAGCCATCTCAGAGAGATACAGTGGCACAGACTGCAATTAAGAATAGCTTATTAGTGAACATAACTATATGCCAAATATCCATGAAGATAGGAGTATGGAGAGAATTATTTATACCTGATTGCAGAATCCAACGCCGAAACCAAGTAACATCCGGCCTACAATCAACATCCAAATGGCTTGTGCAAATCCATTGAACAAAGCACCAACGAAGAAGAGAATGCCGCCAATGAGCATGGAGTTTCTTCGTCCGAACTTACGGGTCATGGTGGATGCCACCAAGGAGGACAAAAGTGCGGCGATATACAAAGAAGAGGTGAATAAAGTCAATATTTGACTGTCATATTGACAGTACTCATTTGTCGATGTATCCAAATTTTTTTGGCGATATACAGAGGGGAAGAATCTAACCAGGAATGAATCCATGGAAGTCACTCCACCTGATCCAAAAATTAACCCCCAAATATTAGTTATAAAAATCGATAATATAAATTGAAAAATAAACAAAAGCAAAAAGGAAAAAGGGTTACCTGATATTCCAATATCATATCCAAAAATCAGACCACCCATAGATGCAACAATACAAGCCTTAAAAACTGACCAAGTCAGTTTACCAGGATATGCCTTGCTGTTACCAGCAACTACAACACCAGCTCCTCCCATGATGAAGAAATTGCAAAAAAAAGTTGGAATAAGTGAATTAAAACAAGCTTCAGAATTATAATCGCAATGCCTTGTGAGTGAGGAATGAAAGGTTAGCAGCGGAGATATATATAGCCGTTTTAGTCTTAGTTGGATGAGGACAGATGCATGATTTGTTTTTTTAAAAAAAAAAATTGATTTGATACAAATTTATCTGTTCGGAAATACGAGGATAAATCAATATATATACATCAGGATCAATTAACAACTTTATCTATTATAATAAATTCAATTGGATTTTATTGCGCATTTAATATATGCTTTTCATATTATTTTCATTTTCAATATAATCAAACAATAAAAATCAAAATACGATTCTGGATATATCTTTATTTTTAAAATTTAAATATTTATATTTATTTAAATTTTAAAAATAAAAAATACATATATTTTGGAAGAAAAAGATCAATTTTTTTAAAATTATTTTCTCTATCTTTCTGGTGTGTCCCAACAATTATATTAAATTCATTACATAATCAATTCTCATTGTGTAAAATTTTTGAAATTTATCACATTCATTTTTATAATTTCACAATTATATCCTACTATCTGTTAAGCAATATGATGATTAATCCATATATCACAATTAAATTTGATTTTACTGTATATATCTTTTTTTTTTGCCTGCGTATTTTACTGTACATATCACAATATGTCAACAAATTCATATGTTATAATCAATTAAATTTGATTTTACTGTAGATTTAAGATATACATATCTTGTTATTCTCAATTTCAATCTAATTTAAATCAAACAATACACAATTGATTCACACCAATGGCAAGAGAAGGGACTTCGTTGGGGAGTTTAAAAAATTATTTTTAAAATGATTTATCACAATTAAGTTGTTACAACATTTTTATTTGTTAGATGGTAAGAGGAAAGACCCTCAACCCCGATCACAAGGGAGTGTGTTCGAACCCTCTGACTGATGAGGAGACCTCATTGGTAGGCAATCTCGTAAGTCCTTTGTAAGCTCTCAAAGAGCCCTGGGGCCGTGCCCTGACCTTAGTAGGGGACTGGTGCCGAACCTACCTAAACTTTTTATTATAAAAAAAAAAAAAAACCCTCAACGCCCCCTTTCATATAATCAATAGAAGCCTAAAATTGCAAGGTATTAAAACCCGGACCGGGTATTGAACCGGTCGGGGTACTGGGTTAAGGGTCAGTGGGTCAAACCGGAGCTAAACCGGGACCAAACCGGTGAGTAATTGAAAATTTTAGACTTATAGTATGATTTTCTAAAGGAAAAAGTTAAAATTTTTTTTTTTTTTTAATTTGGGACCTGGACCGGTCTAGTGACCGGTCTGGCGGGTTCCGGGCCGGACCGGCCGGTCCGGTCCGGGTCCCTGAACCCTGTAAAATTGTCCACCTTTATGGATAAAAAGGTACCTTGGCTTTAATTAAAAAAAATCGTAATTTTCGAAATGCATGTCCTATCTAAATATGTTTTCTGATGGCCAAAAAATATAAAATAAAAATATTATTTGTTTTTATTACAGAATAAGATAGAAACTGCGATTAACCAACTGAAAAAGCTATGTTCAGATTTTTTTTTATTGGTCAGCCGAATGTTATATATTACAAACGTCCAAGACGTGTCTCAGATATATCGATCGTCGTGGCCAACGCCCTCACTTTACGTGGCTCTGTGACTCCCACGTGATGGGAACCCCCAAAGCTCGCGCCCACACGCTACGATATATTCTCATTAGTCATTTCATTCTTGAGACAAAACCCTTCGCCATGAATCAGAACAAAATGGGGCTTTCTTCGTCAATCTTCCTCTCTTCGCTTCTTGTGTTTCTATTCATCTTTTCATCGTCTTCGTCTGCGAAGATACTCGATGATCTTCGCCAGGTGCCGTCCGATTTTGCGTCGATTCAGGCCAAGAAACTCATCCGACAGCTCAATTTGTTCCCTGGTGCGGATGTAAACATCGTGCGCGGTGGGAATTCTTCGGTCCAAACCAAGAAGATCGTTGAGAGACCGCTCAGATTCCCCAATTTGGTGGCCTCTGAGTCTGGGGTTTCTGTTGAGGACTTGGCTCACCATGCTGGCTATTACACGATCGAGCATTCTCATGCTGCTAAGTATGGTTCTTGATGCTCAAAGATCTACTATGTTATTTTTTTTAATAGGATGTTACCTGTTACAGTATGAAGGATATTCATATAGCAAAGCAAGAAACCTGTTTGCTTCTTTTGTTTTTTAATCTTTAATATATCGTTCTTATTTATTTCTAACTGCGGGTCGTGTCTGGCAGGATGTTCTACTTCTTCTTTGAATCTCGCAACGGCAAGCAGGATCCATTTGTGCTCTGGTTGACTGGAGGACCTGGGTGTAGCAGTGAATTGGCGATGTTTTATGAAAATGGCCCTTTCAAAATTGCTGACAACATGTCCCTTTTGTGGAATGACTATGGTTGGGATAAGGTATCCTTTATTTTCTTTATGAGTCTTTGTGGTTGACTTATCCTTCTTTGGAAGTGCTTGTATTGTATGCATCGTGCTTGTGCAAGGTTTGGGGTTATGGGCTTGGAGCGTGTATGTTCAAGATTTTCTCTCTTTGTAGTGCTGTGCCTTCAACTGAAAAGTGTGATGCGGGCTTTCAGCCTCTGACGAGGGGAAGCAAATTTAATTTTTTCACACCTTTTCTTTTAAATAAATTGATATTTTATTTTGTTTCTTTTATAATATTTTAATTTTCTTACATTTGATATTGGAATTAGTCTGTAAAATAATTTTTTTAAAAAATATTTTTCAGCTATTTTATCTCTGGATATGGTTATCTTACTGTGAATTGTCTTTGAATGTAAGAAGATCCGATAGATATCTTAATTAGTATAACCATGTCAGATGGCAACTTCATTCAGTGGTGCTCTCTCTGCTTGATTTTTGTACTGTAGTTAACTGGTTTATTGGTGATCCTGCAGGTTTCTAACCTTCTGTATGTTGACCAACCAATTGGAACTGGCTTTAGTTATAGTACTGATAAGCGTGACATTCGGCATAATGAAGAGGGTGTTAGCAATGACCTTTATGACTTCCTGCAGGTGCTTATGTTTCCCATTAATATTAGTTATAGAGACTCAGTGCTATGTTCCTTTATCATGACGCATTTATTATTCAAATTGAATCCTCTCCCTTCTTACGTTCATGCATTTGGATAGTTAGTGGCACAAACTAGCCATCCAATAATGTGCTCGTTTAGAATAGCTTATTTTTGGGCAATAAGTGCTTATAAATCGTGATTCACGGAATACGAGGTAAGTATGTGAGAGGAGTTTTATCTCGGCTTGCGTAATAAGGACTTATGTTTTAAGAAAACGCTGAATCAAACAAGCCTAATATGTTGACTAAGCAGGGTCCTTTTTCTCTGTAAAATTGTAGGCCTTCTTTACTGAGCACCCCCAATATCAAGAGAATGACTTTTACATTACTGGTGAATCGTATGCTGGACACTATATTCCTGCCCTTGCAGCTCGAGTCCACAAGGGAAACAAAGCTAAAGAAGGAATCCATATAAATCTCAAGGTTTGTCACATAACCCCCAAATTAAATTGAAGAGTGAAATGACCTGCTCATCTTATTTAAATTGGTTGAACAGGGATTTGCCATTGGTAACGGGCTTACTGATCCAGCAATTCAGTATCGAGCCTATCCAGATTATGCACTGGACATGGGAATAATTGGAAAAGCTACCCATGATCGCCTCAACAAAGTGCTGGTTCCTGCCTGTGAATTGGGAATCAAGCTATGTGGTAATTTATGCGTGAAATTATTCCAACCTCTTATCTTTATAAACGTTGACTTTTCCATCAAGATTGTGTGTCTGGAGTCTGCTCATTAATACTTTTCTTAATTCTTTCAGGCACTGATGGCACAGTCTCTTGCTTGGCGTCTTATTTTGTTTGTAATGTCATATTCAGTGACATCATGTTACATGCCGGTGATGCAAATGTGTGTAAAAGTTACTTTCCTTTTTGTGTGGTTGATATGCCAGTGATGTTTAATGAGTTAATAATACTGAGAGTCTCTAAAGATGCTACAGTCTCCCTATGTGTTGCGCTGAAATTTACTCAAGAATGAAACCAGCAAAGAGATTGAGATTTGACCCACTTTTGCAAAAAAGCTGAAATAACATGCCAAAGAGTCACCCAACCTAAAAATTTTAGTTGTTAAGAAATGTCTTGGACTATAAAAATTTTGAAATTCCACATGAGGAAATGAAGGAACCAGTCTATAAGGCTGCCAAACATAATTAAATGTGTAATTTCTTGTCAGAAAGAAGGCATCTTTTTCAAACCAAGTTTGTACAATGTACAGTAACTCCTCCTCTGACCCTTTCCTTAGTTGAGGAACCTTTCATTCAGCTAGTTGGTTAGAAGATACTTGTGCATTCACATTTCAGTGTGTTGAAGGAAACATTAGCAGATCTATACCTAGAAGAAGCCTATGTTCACAAGCAAGGGCTAATGACTAACTATCAATAAACTCCAACCCCCTTGAATGAAAGTGCATTGAGCATGGTGCATGAACAACATACAGGCTTTCTGTGTTGTGCTGGAATTTACATAAGAGTGAATCCAACAAATTGAGATTTGACCCACATGGAAAAATGCTCAAAAAACATGTCAAAGAATTACTCAACATAAAATTTTTAGTTGCTAAGAAATGTCTTGAATAATATTCTCCTCCTTTATTGAAATTAGATGATTTTGTTTTTGGGTTCTTGTGTCACCAAAATACATGCTTTCTGCTTTTGGCAACAAGATTCTAATGTGTTGAAGGAACATTGGCAGATTTAAGATTTTAACCAGCATTTATTTATAATGCAGTACTATGACATCAGAAAGAAATGCGAGGGAAGTCTTTGCTATGACTTTTCAAATATGGATAAATTCCTGAATCTAGAATCTGTTCGGAATGCTCTAGGGGTTGGGGATATTGATTTTGTGTCTTGTAGCACTTCAGTTTATCAGGCTATGATCATGGATTGGATGAGAAATCTTGAAGTTGGTATTCCTACCCTTCTTGAGGACGGAATCAATTTGCTTGTTTATGCTGGAGAATATGATCTGATCTGCAACTGGCTGGGTATGTAACCAATCAGAGCTTTATTTTTATCTGCTCAGAAGCCATGTTTTGAAAAACGGATCGGCCGGTTTGGGCCGGAAACCGGCCAATTGGTGGTCTGACCGGTTCGGTCCAGTAGCTGACTTCGGTTTGACCGGTTTTTGCGCTGTTTGACCTTTTTTTGGTCTTTCAAATATTTTATTCAGAATTTCATATAAATAATCTTGAAATCTTCACTTCCTCACTAGCCTAGCCCCAGGTTAGCCCCAGTTTGACTTCGATCTAACCCAATGACCCTTGACCCAGTACCCCGGCTGGTTCATTGGCTTGTACGGGTTTCAAAACCTTGCTCAGAAGTTCAATATTTTACATTTAAGAGCATGATTTGATTGACATGGCCTGTTGGTATTATTTCAATGAGTAGGTAACTCGAGATGGGTTAATGCCATGGAATGGTCTGGTCAGAAAGAGTATGTAGCCTCAGCTGAAGCTCCCTTTGTTGTTGATGGCTCAGAAGCTGGATTGTTGAAGAGTCATGGACCTTTAAGTTTCCTCAAGGTCTTTCTCTTCCTTTTCCTATATTTCTCCTTTCACACACATGCTATGTTTGGGAGCACTTAAATTAACTGCTTTTACACTTTACGAGACAAAACTCTTTTCACATATTCATCTCTTACAATGCAAAATCATTTAAAATAAGCTAATATAAAGGCATGATAACAATCAATATCATTCTTATTAGAGCAAACACAACCTATTTTACTTGATTGCTTTATAGTTTGCTCACTGTTGGGTGTTGGTAGAAAGTACTGATTCAATTGCGTATATATTATGCTGAACAAAATCCAGGTTCATGATGCGGGTCACATGGTTCCAATGGATCAGCCTAAGGCTTCATTAGAGATGCTGAAGAGGTGGACTCAGGGAACCCTTTCAGAATCTGGTGCTTATCTGGGAAAATTGGTTGCGGAGATGTGAAATCTTTTGTTGCCTCGTTAGTCTTAGCAGAAAGAGTATAGAAGCATTGAAACAAGTGTTGGAGTGACTAGCACGTACATTAATAACACATGTATATATGATGCTTATATCATGTAATATCGGATTTTTTAGTACCTTTTGGTACACTTGGACTAGATTAGATTAGTCACAACCCAAATTGCACTTTGCTCTTCTAGAAAGTAGTGGAACTATGAGCACCAAGTGCATGGTTGAACTGATAGGGAGGTTTTATCCTATTGACCAGAAGTTTGGAGTTCGATACCTAGAAATTAAAGATAAGGCCGAAAAAATTTCTGAAACTTCATATAATTCTCTATGCCCAAAATGAAGTTAAATTAGAAAGGAAAAAAATAGGCCATTGCCCTTGGCAATAGGACATTTGTTTATAGGTAAATTTCAACATATAATAGCAAAATAACAATACTACATATGAAAATTTACAACAAAAAACCAACATCTTTACAAATAAACATTTTATAACTCAATTTACAATTTATCATATGCAAATTACAATTGGGGATACGAAATTTTACAAAAAAAGAATAGAAAAATAATAACTCTATAAAATTTTGAAACCCAAAATGGAAAAATAGCAAATAACATTACCTATGAAAATTTGCAGCAAAGAATAAAAAAATAAGAATGTCCCAAGAGTCCAATGGAGTTGCATACAGACTAGCGAAGGAAGCATTAAGGATTAAGCATTACCAAGTATGGGGCTGTTTTAGATGGATAATATGTGCTTATGTACCAAAAAAAAAAGAATAGAAAAATAACTACTCTACATATAGAAATTTACAACAATGAATAGAAAATAACAACTTTACAGCCATAAAAAAGTCTTATCCCGGTAAATAGAGTCGATTACATGGACCACACCGCATCATCGTGCTCTATTGAAAGCCAACTCTTTAGATATAGTTGGACAAATGTGCAGATTAGATTTAGCAATGTATTTTTTCGCTATAAGTACTTGACACAATTATATTTTATTGGGTATAAAAATAAACATAATTATTTTAAAAGATATAAAAATAGACATAAACATTGTAAGAGGTAACAAATTTGACACTCCCCTCATCCGAAGCTAATATTCATCTCTTTTTTATGTTGTGGGTTCCACGATTTTTTTTCCATATTTTGTGATGTGCACTTATTTTGTTCTAGAGATTCGCATCCCATTCCGTCACCTCGGACCTCCATCTTCACCTTTTTTCTTCAAAGTCTCCCTCCTCATTTAGTTTTTTCTAGATGAGTCCGGTAAGGCAGCTACTGGCGAGTGAAGCACCCTTACGATTCAAAGGCAGGTGCTAATGGGAGCGAGTGGTGCTATAGTCGGAAATTTCTAATGCTATTTGATTAAAGTTCCTTTTTCTGCCTTTTTGCTTCGCTGGAAAATATCTATGAGGGAAGTCGGAGATGAGAGATGACAAGAGGGAGGAGAGAGAAAAAGGTGTGTACGAATCTTTAAAACAAAATAATATTCAAATAAAAATAATAAATTCAGTGATGTATATATTTTTATTGGTCATAACATATATGATATAGTGAAGAGGAAGAATTGTGGGACCCATAATGCAAAAAATGGACGGATGTTAGCTCCAGTTAACCAACGGCAATGCTAAATTTGTTATCTCTTAAAATGATTATGTTTACTTTTACACGTAATAAAACATAATTGTGCTGCGTTCTCATAGCGAAAAAATTCATTATTAAATTTACATCGTTATCCTATTATTAACTCATAGATCCTCTATAATCTCATTTAGTGTTCATTTCGATTTTCCTCTACCTCTTTTTAAAAACTCTATAGTGCTTGATAACTCTCCTCATTGATGTACCAAATAACCTTTTTTTAACTTTATCTAAACCCCTCAGATAATTATCTATCATTTTTTCTTTAATTAATGTTATTTCAACTTATTCGCATGTAAAAATAACAACTGTGCATGTAAATCTTTCCAACTCAATTTACAAGTGCTCATAAGTGAGTTACAACTCTACATATAAAAAATTATACAACATAAGATAGGAAAATAACAACGCTACATATGATCATACGGTTGGGATCCATTCTTTCACATATTTGTTTTCAGCCAAAATTTCATTTTGGGTATTAAAGACATATATAAAGTTTCAGAATTTTTTTGTGGCTTTATCTTGAGAAATGTATCGGCCGATTTTCCTTTTCTTTTCTGCGTCATAAATTGTAACGCCTCAGTGTGAAGTTCAGGGTAGAAGAAGAAGAAACAGTATTACACAATCATGTTATCCTTTCTTGCGTTCTCTCCCAATAATCATTTGTCCTCTTTTGCGCTAATCCCTTCCTTACCCTCTTCTTCCTCCTCCTTTGTTAACTCACATGCCTCATGGTCGTCTTCTTTCTTCTTCAACTCGGTTTCGAAATCTAAGCTCAAGATTTCTCATAGAGCATCCTCTGAAGGTGAAATTAACTTTCTCTGCATTCTTAATTTCAGCGTCCGATTTAATTTTGTGACGGTTGTTATTGGGAAATTACATTTTTGCTGGTAAATTATGGGATTGGAGCTTCTGGAGTTGTTTTTATGGCTCATTGTTTTCACTTCAAATCTCAGACAGAATTCAAGATTAGACCCAAGGAAGTTGAAATTTGAGTATACTGTTATTCCCTCCTATCCTATAAGATAAGACAAAGTTGATTTTTTTTAGAAATTAAGGGAGCTAATTAAATTATTTTAAAGTATTTATATTTATATTTTGTTCTTCAAATTAATTATTTTAATTAATAAATTAATATATAATTTAAGGATAAATAATATACTATATGTTTAAGTAACTTGTTTAATGTCTCCAAAAAAAAATCAATTTTATCTTATATTTAGAAGAGGAGGTAGTAGCATTTTTTCTTTAACCATTCTCCAACTAAACGTAAAGTAGCTTAAGAGGAAAGTTGAGACGCACTTTGATATGCAACTTTTTCTCAAGACAGTTGAAGAAGTTTGGGATATGCATGTGTATTTCTGTATGTATTCTGGAGAGTGAAGGCTCTAAACTACACGTTATTATTTTCTCACATTATTCAAAGTGGCAATGCTCATTTTATTTAAATAATGTATGTTCATCTTGCAGGAGTTCCTAATGAGTTGATTGAAGACTCGAAGTTTGTTCCTTTGAACGCTGATGACCCTACTTATGGTCCACCTGTAAGTCATGGTTAGTTTTTACTCCATTGTATAATATTCCAACATATGCTCATTATAAATATGTATGCTTCAGATGTAATTTATCATTTGAAATTTTGATTCTAAATGTCACCTTACGTTGAACTTGTTCAAAACTGTCCTGGGACCTAAGAGATTCAATCTCTGCCCAAAAGTTTGAATCTGAATGACTGTAAGAGACCCTAAATTCACTTGAAAATCAGAGTAGTCTATGTTGTTGACGATGAGTCAACCTATTTCTTTGTTCTGACTTCATATGAAATTAAAATATAAGTTTTCTATCTTTTTGCAGGCCTTATTGTTATTGGGCTTTGAAGTAGACGAGGCTTTAAAGGTAGTATCATTATGATCTATCTAGTAGAATTTGACATGGCTTTTACAATTTCTTCTGCTTGATCTTTTTCCATCTTTGTATAGGTTTTGCATTGTGTGTACTTTAATCTTCAGAGTATTCTTTTCTTTGATTATTGTTTGTGTTCTGTATATGGTGACCCAAATTACTGATAGAATTAATTGATCTTGAATTGCTTTTGAAGGTCTAGTAAGTTTGGTCAATGACAGCTAAAATACCACCTTATAATGGTACTACAAATATACTGTCAATAACAAATCTGATAAAGCTGAGTTTAGAATTTAATTCAGAAAAAGTTATATTTCCATACAGTAATTTGCCATTTAATAAAATATAATGGTAGCCTGGCTCTGTGTAGATTCAACAGCTGCTGAAAGAGTTGGATGGTGAATTCCTGAAGGTAAGTTTTTATGTGATGTTTTTCATGCTCACACTCTATTGGGCTATCAAGGGATGTCAATGGAGTAAATTTTCCTTTTAATTATATAGAGAGAAGTGGGTTTTAGTTTCCTTCTGTTTCTTACACAAAAAAGATAATTTCTTTTAAATAAAAATTATTCACTTTCCCTGGTGAATCCCCAGCATGGATCAGCATTAACCTAAAGCTTAGATAAAGCATTAAAGCTTTATTGCTTAAACATCATGTTGGTAGAAGTGAAACGGTTTTCGGACTGCTTTTTCCCGGCATAGTATTGTGCTTCTAGCTGTTCTGGTAAAATTGGATTGCATGATCTTTTACACTTTAATCACTATGAGGGGTTTCTTCAAATATCAAAGATCCTTTTGTGCAGAAGGCAACTTTGTTTTACTAAAATATTCAGTAAAAGAGGAGTGCTTTATTTTCTGTCTGGCCTGATTTTTCTTACAAATACTGAGATGGCCACATCTGAATTAACTTTCAAGTAGGATAAAAGTGACTTATCGTCTTAATCCAAGTTGTGTATATCTTTGACATTGGGATGCAGTATCATCATTTTATATATATAATAATGGAAATTAAATGGCATAATTATAGATGCTGCCTCAAAAACTTAAAGAAATGTTCATCAATCTTTTCCTCATATGACTAATTTATATTTGTAATGTAGTATATGTAAGTTGTTTCATAGAGGATAAAACTGTGAAGGTAATGTGCCAAATTGTAGGTTATCTTTTGCACTAAAGGCATGGTCGCTCGCTCTCTTTGGGAAGCAATGCATACGACACAATCCAATTTGAAAGAAGATGAGGTATTCCTGTCAAATAGTTAATGGATGTGTCATCTTCATGTCATTTTACTGTTCTTGTATGCTTTTGAATAAGTGGTATTGGCAAAGGAACAAAACTCAACAGAAGAACTGTTTTTGGGGGGCTTGGGTATGCTTGAAGAATAAGCTCTAAATTGTGATTTTTAATGAGCATTTCCACAAATCTTCTTTCTTTGTATGGCATAAAAAAAAAACGGCGGCCCAATGCACAAGGCTCCCACCACATGGGGTCTGGGGAGGAATAGATGTACGCAGTTTTACCCCCACAATTAGAGAGATTGTTTCTAGGGTTTGAACTTGTGACCTTCAGGTCACATTGCAGCAACCTTACTGCTACGCCAAGGCTCACGCTCTTTTTCTTTGTATGACATAATTGTGGATAATTTCCATGGTTCCACCTGTATCAATCAAGCATCAGGTTAAAGCTGGATAAAAATATACTCATGGTTTTTCTCACGTCACTACACTTTTATTAACTGCAGCACAAAATGCATATCAATATTTCACCAGATAATACTCATTGTCATAATCAATGCATGGTTTGAACATTTAGTCCTCTGCAGATGGATAAATCACTGCCTCGGATATGCTTCTTATCTGGTTTAAGTGGGGAGGAGATGATGATGTTCATAGATGCTTTCCCTGAAACTGGTAATGAAAAGTTTCATCACATCCTCAATTGTGATACTCGCGAAAATTTCTACTTGTCACTAAATATCTGTACCATTGAAAGATATTCCAAAACTGTCATATAGAAATATTAATCCATCCCAAGGGGGCAGAGTTTGAGGTTTCTCTCACCATGATCCACCATTTGAGAGATCTTGTGCTTAGCTGGCACTTGTTCAATTGAGACAGAAATGGAAACCAAGCAATTTATCCAACGTGGAAGAATCCATTTTTCGTTCCAAATTACAAAAAAAAAAAATTATCTCATTTTTTAAAAGTTCCTTTGACGATGTTTCTAGCCCCTATTGCCATAAAATAGATTTTTCATTGATTTTTTGCTTAAAGGTAGATTGCTTGTAGTTTGAAGCTCATATACATTCACTTAAGAATTGAGTTTATTTTGTTTCCTTTATGCAGGACTTGAACCCGCTGTGTTTGCGGCTCTTGTTCCCAACAGTGCCAATAAACCAATTCAGGAGTTGATAGAAGAAATAATGGGTGACCATGAGATGTTGGTACGTGTTTCTTGCTTTGCATTTTAATACGCTTTACCTTTCTCTTCAATCTTATGAGTTTGATTTGTTTTTCATGAAGACTGGTGAAAAGATGTGAAGAGTCCCCCAAGTTACCACTCATTCCCAGAAGTGGATTGCAGAATCTAACCGCTACGAGAGTCTGATTTCGTTGAGGCACAGTATAATGGAAAGAATGCATTGAAACATTAGATGTAATGTTTTCACCGTAAGTTGTGGAAGTCGTATATATTACTTGTTAATATGCAGCGGCGGCTTTAACGGTCAGGTCAGTTGGCTATTGTTCATACTGAGAATGTAATATGTTATTTTGCTAGGTGTTATAAATTTGAAAGCTTAATCTGCTCTGCTACAGCGTTGCTTTGAATTTTGGTGAAACAAATATTTGTCTAAGGTAAAGTACTAACCTTCCATGCTGCAAAAGAAGTGATTTTTTCTTACGCGAGTCTATATTTGACCTTAAACTTGGGAACGTCATTACAGTCTATATTTGATGAGGTAGATTATAACTAACAAGAAGCTAGGAACAAGCAAACAAGTAAGATATGATTTACTTGGCACACCCAAAGTTGTTCTAAAATGTGCAATAAATAAATTAATTACAGAGATGATTGCATTTTATTAAGCCTTACATCCAACAGTATGATTGAAGTATCACCGTCTTCATTCAGGGCAAGTCGTACGTTTACCTACCATGCGCTGCATCATTCACACAAGATGTTTCCATAACCAGTGTCAATTTCCATATTATAAAATGGGTGGAAAACTTAACCATTTTCGCAGGTTTTTTTGGGCCAATAACAATTTCCCTATGGCAATTTGTATGAATGCAACAAATACGGAGTCAAAATTTCTACGCCAAAATGGCTCAATACACAGCCAAAGCAAAGCTCACAAAACAATGACAAATGTGTATGCTAGCATTAAATTAACGCATCTACACATTTTCTCTTACAAGGATACGGCGCTCTTCCCTACAATATACAAATACCCTATGGTGAAGTGAAAGCTCGTGGCGAAACAACTGTAATGAGACATCACAGCAGCAAATACCCCGATGCTTGGCCATATCAAAGAAGCCAACTATTTGAATCCAAGAATTAGCTTTGTTGATTTTATTATACAGATTCATCTAAGCCATCAAGATTGAAAGTCGTGACTCAAAGAACCTCTCTAAAACATCCCCCAAATGATATTTGTGAACATCTCTGTGCTCCTTGAACAAACCTCACAGAGGATCAATGGATCCACTTTTGAGTCTCTCCATCCGAGCTTGAAGGCCTGACAATGCTTTCTCATCCATTGGAAGGACTCCTTGCAAACCATTCTCATTACCGACTCGCTCAGATGTCTGATTAGGGGCAGGTCCATGTTTCAGGCTGTCATTAACATTTGTTAATGGCCTGGGAGAAGGATCTGTACCACCACCAGCTGCAGCTAATTGCATGCTCTTCATTCTCTCTCTGATTGCATCTAATGTTCCACTGGTTACTGTAGTAGTTCCAAATATGACTTTCCTCAGTAAAGTCTCATTTGAATTTGAAATGTAAAAGCAAAAAACCTGAAGCAGTAACATACCTCCGCTCATAAATCTTTCATTTGGTGTGTAGTCAGCGTTTAATGCTCTAGAAGTAACAGATCTATTCTCTTCGTTATATGATGATGGTGGCAAATTAAAATATGCCGGATCAGGTTTTACATTTAATTTAGCATCATTTAATGGATTTAAATTGACAGGAGATAGTGGCGCAAAGTCAGGGGAGGAAGAATTTAAGGAAGCTGGTGGTGGAGTAGGCATCGGTAAACTCGAAGGAGTTCTTCCAGCAGCAGCATTCTTTTCCACCTGCCAAAATAGTGAAAACTTGTTATTTCAACACAGCAGCAAGGGCATGTATTGTCACTCTTTCCTACTCATGATCATGCAACTAAAGGTCAAGGGAGATTCAGCATGCTTAGTAATACATATTAGTGTTAGCGCAAAACCTGAGCAAGACCATCTCTGATGTAAGTACGAAATGCCTCGCTAGCGTTTTGAAGCTGAGCAAATATGTCAACCTAACAAAATTTCAAGAGAAAATTCATTCAGACAACAGCAAGCATAAAAATTCGTGTAAACCGTGAACCAAAAACTTACCTGTGGGTACAATTGAGTAATGCGGTATAGTTCAAATAGACCAATTGTACACGTTTGCTTGTCTCCAATCTTTTTAAATATTGCAGCCAGCTCTTGCTGAAGAATACATAAATATGTTTTAGTGATGTAAACAAAATAGAAGTGAAAACGGGAAAGAAAAAAGACTATTGTCACATATCTTTATGTATATGGATACAAAAATTCAATAAGAAGCCATTTTGCTTTGAAATAGTGGTTTATTTTGGGCTCCACGCATAACACTAGAATTGAAGCCAGTTTTCTTTAAATGCTAATATTGAGAAATAGAAGCATAATAATACCTTCAACTGGGCATCCGCTGAATGTGTGCCAGATGCTGAATTATTTGCTGCAGAATCACCCCAATGGGCTTGCCCTCCAGGTCCTGTTGCAGTCAGCATTCTTGCAGCAGCCAGAGTCTGTAGAGTAAAACAAGTATAGAGAATCCTATCATAGGTAAAATAATCAAGCAGTATTTGATCTTAGTGACTACCTCAAGATTTAGATCAATGTAGGCAAGGATTATGGGTTGAGGTTTCATATCGATGGGAACCATTGATAGATGACCCTTTATTGCTGCTCCACGAAGCTTAACAAGCTCATGCAAAACAGTTTTGACCATTCGCAATGGTTTGTCATCAGCACCAGCTCTGCATAAGATTCATATTCAATTTTTCAAAGAAAAACCAAGTGATCATCATTGAATAAGCAAACTTTGTAATTATTTTGCAGAATGGCAGGAAAGAAATAGACTGCTTACCTTCTCCTAATTTCCTCCATCCCCAAGTCTTGGAGGTATAAATGAATGCTTTGAAGCATGCGATCAAGGTCTACATCATAGATAGTGCTTTGGAGAACCTGCAGCACAAGCACATAAACATTTAATGTTACACTATACTTCAATCATAAAAAAGAAAAAATAATAAAATATAGTGCTAACAAATAAATCTAGCCAGGACATCAATTCAGGTTTATCAAAATTTGATGCAAAATACTACAAATTGTTGGTTCATCCATCTGTTCAATAATTGTGGTAAGATACGACCAGTCAAAATTTGAATGTCCAACTAGACCAGCACTAACAATTTTGGCAAGAATAAGTTGGAGTAATACACTGTCTAACCTATTTTATTTATCTCAAAATTAGGGTACATTGGACAAAACTGCTTATAGCCATTAGCTGCTAATATATAAGATGGAAAAATAAATTATTGACTAATATTAACTAATTCCAATAAAATTAACAAAATAGCAACACATAAAATATGAGATGCAGAAGGCGTCAGCAGATGGAAGACAGCAACCAAGCAGGAAATAAGCAACCCCGTCATATCTCGTTCTCCAATGTAAACATGACATATAGGTATGAATTTTGCAAACAAGTGCATGGCTTTCCAATCAAAGTACATGCTTTTTCATGTTTTAAGTGGAAAACCTGATAAAAATATATAAAGAACTGTATCCCAGTTCAATCTAGAAAGAACTGAAAACATCACTATCACCCATGTATAGACACACCGCCAAATACCCAAATCTAAAACCCTATCATGAAATTACTAGTAAAGGGACTGAAAATATAAACATAATGAAGTTCATTCATTCTAGCAATCCTGAAATCGTTATAAAGCAATAAGTTCATTGACATAGAATTGAAATCCGGGATAAGAGAGGAAGAGGGAGAAAGGAGGAACAAAGGATAGGGGGAAATAGAGAGAAGGGAGAGAAGTAGAAGATAGATAGACAAGAAAGGAAGAGAGTGGCAGGGAGAAAGGAACTCAATCCATAAGGTTCACCACAACACACACAGTACAGATTAATCCCTATGCCTTATTTATATACACTTATAGGTACCTAAATCGTAACTATTAACTGCCTCACTATTAGAGACAGCTTCAATATTGAAAATTAACAAAACTGAAAAATCCTTTGATCTTTGAGCTCCTGGCATCTATAGATTTTGCTGCTCCCTACAGCACTCACCTTTGTAAGTTTGATAAGGCATTTCACAACCAGATCAGAAAACTTCTGATTTCTCGTGGCAAATGACTCAACTGATGCAGGCGAAGGCCACCTTGAAGGATCTAACGGACGCAAGAGATTTATAAGCACAACAAAGGATGAAGTTCTATCTGCATTATCCTGTATATAAAAGCCCTAGTTATGACTGATACTAAATAAATGATGCATGTATTGTTACAAATAATATATGCTTAATTAACAAGATAATAACATATAAAGACATAGGCTCCTAACCAGAATCTTAAGCATTAACACATTTAATGCTTTCAATAACTGGCTTCCATCGTCCATATGAGGAACCCTTTCATCCAAAAGCCATAGAAGCAGCTCGGTAATGAGACTATCAAGAGTATTCTCCTTTACAGCATGTGCTAGTCTTTTATTTTGAAATGTCTGTAAATATCATAGCATCAGCATATACAAACAATTACCATAAAGAAATGCCACAAAATATAATCACAAACCAAATACAGAAACTGGGCATAAATTTACCTGCATGAGAGTGTTGAGTACATATTTACAAGATCGTGATGAAGCTCCGGTCAAACTGAAGTCAAAGGTTCTTGCAACCTATTTGCAGAAGAGTAAGCCGTTGACACATTTACAGAAATTAATTGCTGAAAAGAAAACGGGGTAAAGCATAGCAAACTCTTTTAGGAAAGAAAAGGAAAATTAATAATTTAACTTGCCTTATTTGCCAGGCATGAAACTAGTTTATCAGCGTCCCTCACAAGTTGATCCATAGCACTACCTTCCGGATCACTAGTGGCCTGATTCAACTCATGGCAAACAACTTTCATCCCTTCAACAGACTGCAACATACAATTGTGAAAGCCCGGAGATAAGCATTCATCTTTTAAAAGAGCGAGCAACAGGAACAGAGAGAGAGAGAGAGCACAAAAGGTAAAAAATAAATTAACATACACTCAACAAGAACTTTAATGTTTGATGTGAGAGTTATTGTAATTATGAAGAATGCATATATCAACACAAAGAACCCAGTCATCCACCTGCTCAGGGGAACCAAAGGAAATAATATCCAGCGCTTCATTCCAATCTGTAGGGCCACTAGCAACAGTTAGAGGATGGGCCATTGATTGTCTGTCCATGGGGAGATCGGAATGACCATAATTTTTCCTGAAAGGCAAACCGATAAATTGGTATGATCATGAATAAGAGTTATGCGATAGGGAAAAAGCAGTGAAACTCTTCAGACTTCAGGGGGGGAAAAATTCTGATAACCTTTTTATCATACCTCAATATTGGGCCTGAAACAGATCTAAAAACTTCGCCACTTTGCTCAGCAATATCAGACCTGAAATGAAAGAATGGTTTGGATATACAAAATATCAAAAATAACAAATAAAACAAAAATGTACTACACTGACATTTAGATTCCATGATCTCCGCCAAAGACCTTTGGGTCTAGTGGCACCAGGTAAGAGAATAAAGTGAGTATCCCAAAAGAGAAAAAGAAACAACAAAGCGAGTATCCCAAAATAAAAGCCCAAAACACCACAAGCCATATTTTGCAGACCACAGCAAGATAAAGCATTCTTATTTAGCAATCCCAAGCACATCAGCGCCAATCAATCTCAATTCTTGGCTTCTCATTGAAGAATCAGCACATCATTTTTATAGGCCTATTGTATTTTTATCTAAAATAAGAGAGAGAGCGAGAAAGAGACCAAGAAGGATACTTGAGGAAGTTATAGAACATCATCTCATGGTGAATGATATTACCAAACAGCTAATTGTTAATAAAGCCTTAGAATGCCATGTGATCCATGTAAGTGACTTGACTTAGTGGGATAAGTCTTATTGTAGCAAATATTTCTGCATTAAAAATCTTTTTAATTTAACACAAAATTCAGACAGATATATGTCTCTTTATATCCATGACTCTCAATGAAATGATCAAAACTAGAATACAATCTTTTCTTTCTTTCTTCTTCTCGTTTTTCTTTTACTTTTTTTCTTTTTTCAGAATTAAGATACATACCCATTTTCTCTGACGGAACGCCTTAAAATTGCTCTTGCTTCACCTGGCTTTCCTTCCTTCTTTTTTTCCATATCCCGGACCTGGAAAATCACAGTCATCAGTTTATATTTATACAGAAGAAACACATGCAGAGCTAGTAAGCATATCATATACATACCTTCCACTTGAATCTATCATCTAACATGCTTTTTTGAGCATCTGTTAACTTCCCCACATATTTCCATATGTCCTCACCTGAATAATGTGATCAAAAGAAAGGATTATGCCACAGCTCCAAGATATGATACAAGAAATCAAAACCTACACTGAATCCCTTCACAAAACAGATCAGTTAATGCACATAAATAGATATCAATCTAGCTGCCAAGTACAAAAACTAAAGGACAAATAACACTCACATTCAACAAAATAATAATATATTAAGAAAATCTCCAGGTATTAGCAAACCTGCTCATTAGAATTGAAAAATAAGTTCTGCAGAAGCAGAGTATGCCATACCAAGAATCTTATAACCAGTAGCTAGTGTATTTAACGCAGCTTTTCTAGTTTCACCATCCCGCTCTGCTGTCAAGCTTGCAACAATTTGCAATGATTTTAACTGTCCTGTAATCTGTTCACGAAATGTTAATAGTAAATATCTAAGAGAATTGTGGAATACAAGAGATCACCAGGAAGTATCACTATGTTCACCTCAGCACCGTGATTATCAAGGATAAAACCAACAAGATCAGCACATTCTATGCGTGTTCGGGTGTTCTTAGAGCGCAGGCCCTCCAATATGTATGGGAAACATTTAGAAGCAGAATAATGCAAAATAATCTGTTTGGTAAGCTCCCGCATTTTTTCTCGCACTTTTTCAATGTTATGTCCTAGCTGCAATATTTAAATAAGAAAGTGATCTTAACTTCTTGCCATCAGATAACCAAATTTATTTTGCATTTGATACTGAATCAGCATCATCAACAATCATACTCAAGGTCAACCCAACAATAGATTGAACTGAACATAGAAAACTTTCACAATTCACACACACAGGCATGCACACTGGAATGATAAATACTAGCCTTCTCTACAAGGCATGGAAGAAACACAGCAACTTCAGCCTCAGTAAATGAGTATCCCTCATCCTTCAAGGTGTCAAGTAGCTCAGGAAGAAAGTCAAGCACCTATGCATTCCAATTAGAATGCAGCCATAAGATCAAAAACATTAGGGAAACATATAGAAAGAAAATATTCATAAAAAATTAAGTTAAAACAAAAAGGCACCTTCAATAGACATGTCGTATTTGATTTGCAGAACTGCAATACAAACCACCTAAGAAGTATATCCAAAATTTCCATGACTTCCTTAGCAATGGATGGGAGTGCCTGTAATGCGCAATAAAAAATTATTGACAACAATCCAAAACTTCAAGCAACAATTAGCTAAGGATGTGAAGGGAAAAAACACCTTCTGTAGCAATTCAAGACCCTCAACTTGCTTTTTGAAATCTGCACTTAAGAGCCTCCTATGTAAATCCTCTCTGAAGAACTTCATCATATCACTCTAAAGCACAATGCAGACACATTCATTATAATTCAATAATCATACAGAACTCATTATTCATGCATGTTTCATTGATCAAAGAATGGGCCCACCTCAAGCTCCTGAATCTGCTCTATTCGAGGCTCCTCAAACTTAAACCTTCGAACTACCACTCTTTCTCTTTCATTCTGACAGGAAACCAAACCAAATGAAGATGATTCATAAATCCTTTAAAATAACAAGCAATTTTTGGTACATTAAACTTCAGCCAAATTACCTTATTTGAATCCTTAACATTTAATAAAGCTTGTGACTGAACCGCTAAATCTTGAGCAGAAATTGATTCCAACCTAATGCCCTTTGCCACCGTGGCCCTCTTTTGAGATGATGAAAACGCAGTTAGAAAAAGACCTATTCATCTTAAAGTAATCAAACCAAGCAAAATTTGCCATACCGAAGATATAGCTCTATTTCCCTGTTTTGTAACACCATTGGCAGCAGATCTCCCACCCTTTGAGACGCCTTTTGAGGTTGCTCCAACTGAAACTGCTCTAACAGGCTCAAATGATTCTGAGGTCAAAAGAATATTGAAAGGAAAGAAAAGTTAGACGTATGAAAATTACCTTGATAAAAGTTGGGAAAATACCAAATAAGTAATAAAATCAAGGATCCTACCGTGGAAAGACCCATATGGCTTAAGCTTCTCAAGAACTATATTTAGAGCTGGTCCATGAATTTCTTTTGCAACCTTTTCAATCTAAATAACATAACACTTAAAACATGTTCAGATGCTTGCCCTTATGTGGAAGTTAGAAGAACAAATGAGAATGACAGCATTTTTCCAGCAGACATACCATTTCATTTCCACTAACTCTTAAGATCTCATTAATGCAATTCTCTGCCGCCTTCCGAATATCAGAAGATTTATCCTGAGAAGCCATCATGCATATTATTTTAAACATTATATTTATGTGAGTGGTCTGAGGACTCATTTATAAAGAGACAGATAAAGTAACCAAATAAATAGTATCAGAATAGAGAACAGATATTACTGTCATAGCAGAAGAAGCTGGCTTAAGAAGCTGAGCAGCTTCAGAAAAACTGCTTAGCCCAGAAAGTTGCTTTGATAACCAATCAAAAAGATCTTTACGCCCTTCCGCACCAAGTTTAGAGTCCGTCAAAGCAGTTGTAATGTAAGGAACCTACAAGAGCATCATATTCAAGACATGCACACTAAGAAAAATGAATGCCAACAAAGTATCAATGCACACCATTTTATCAAGATGAGCGGCAGCTAGCCAAGATTCTAAAGTATTCAAAGCACATTCTCTCATGTGCTTCTTGTTGTCACCAAGACATTTCAAAACATCTGACAGAATACCCTGCAACAAACCATTTCACAAAAGCCTGACTTTAAACACAGCAACCTGATATTTGAAGAAACAAATAGAGAAACCAGAAAGAATACACCAACCTTGCTTGATTTCTCTACAGCTTGTCCCATTGCAGATGCAACATTACCAATTGTAGTCAAGGTTGCCATGATAATGTTTTTGTTGCTATCATAGAGCCGTCCTCTCAGAGCCCCAAATAACTCAACTGGTAAAAGAACATTAAGGAGCCATAAGAATTTACAACAACCTACAATATTAATGATAATGATAACAAAACTTGTAGGAATACTACAAAACAGCACAATTGAAAACAATAGCCCAATTGTGAAACTAGGCAGCAGGATTTCATGAGTAAGGAGAAACAGTGTTCTGAATTTTCTAGAAAGAAAAAAGGGGCTACTGGGGTACCAGTTCCAGTTGCTTGAATGCGCTTATTAGCCTCTTCCAATATCTTGTTTACAGCTTCAACAGACTCCATTCGAACCTACATTATGGAAAAGTAGACAGATCCATATGTCATAACATAAGTCATTCTTCCTTGATATTCTAACATTCAAAAATCAAATAAAGCAAAAGAAATGAAAAAATTGGTTGATTATCTATTATAAATCAAACCTTCCAATCAGGACTTTCAAAGCTCTTTAATAGAGTGGGAGTGATCTTTCCACTGATATCTTCACGAGGCAGGCTATCAAGCCCACCAGCCGCCACAGATGATGATGACTCTGATGCCCTTACAGATCTCTTGGGAGCAGCAGATGCTCCCTGAAGCAAACAAATGAGAACTTTAAGAGATAAGAAAAAAGCACATAAAGTATATCAAACTCAACAGTCAAAGGAAAAGTGTTACCTCAAAAGGGTTCTTCTCATACTCAGCATCTAGGGTACTAAGCAGAGCAGGCTTAACATCGGCAAGAAACCCTTTAATGTCTGCATGTGGGAAAACTTGAGAACCTATATGAATGAAGTCACAGGAGAAGGACCTTTGAAAAGAGAATGGAAAGTCACCTGGACCAAGAAATCTATGAAGAACACCTAAAAGCTTAATTGAAGCATTTCTAGTAGCAGCCGCACTTGACTGCAGCCCTATTTCTTTAAGAAAATCAATTAAATCCTGCAAAATTACGGTTACATCATACCTTAGCATGCTCAACCAGGGTAGCACCAGAACAACAATAATATCAGTGATAAAGTTTGAACTAAAAAGATAGAAGAATTTAGATAATACACCTTAAGCTTCAGATGTGATACTCCAAAATCATCAACAGCAGAAACCATCCACAAAATCCCCTCACTAAGAACCTTAGGGTTCTTGTGCTCCTTCATAATCTTGTAAAGCTACAAAAGAAATAAAAAAAAAACAGGAGCAAGGATTAAACATAACCACAGGCATACAAAGAAAAGATATCCAGTGGTATACAAATTGTAACACCTTCATTTCACAAGGGTCATGCCAAAGTAGCCCTAACTTAGTTAACAGAAAGTCATTCCAGATAAGATTACAATCTGAAAGCAACAACCTGCTTAAGACAATCTAATTAGGTTGTATTTATAATTTACTCATAAACACAAAATATTAGCAGTTAAAAACTGCAAGGAATTACACTTATTTCCTTAACTTCACCCGCATATAAACATGTATGATATAAATGTAATGTTTCAGCAAGAAAACAGGATTATTAATAATTTTAAAAATTACCAAAAAAGAATGCAAGTAGCTCCCGCAAAAGAGACATATTTTGAAAGCCACATTTATGCTATATTATTATAAGAAATCTTCAAAAGCTGCAAAGAAAAACAGATATTTGCAGTATATCCATAAACAATCAGCACAAGATTATGGATCAATATTGAAACTCATTTAAGACATGAAAACTTGTTTAAGACGCTAACTTGAAAGTAAGATCCTGGAAGCCCTCCTTGACTACATTTTAAATATTTTAACGAGGCAAGGACTAAACCAACTCTCTCCCCTCAAATAATCTTCAGATATAGACAGAGTACACAATTCTGGCCAATGATGAGAATATATAGAAATAGAATGCAACAATGCCTACTCTTTCAAAAATAAATCCTGGACCGACTGCTTCAGAAAAAGTAGTAAGGCACTTCATAGCTTGTGCACGTGTCTTGATATCTGCTACGCGTTCACTAAGTCCTATAAAATTAAAAAAAGAAAAAAAGATAAGGTGTGAGATAAATTTGCTATTTGCTCATAAGACGTAAATATATACCTACACTTCATTTTGAAAAGAGGTCAACAACCATGGGCCATGAAAAAGTCAACGCAAACCTTACTCAAATCAAACCACAATACCTACCCAAAAGGCAAAGTACTACACACTTCTTTGGAAACTTAGTTGCTTTCGATGCTATAGATGTGATCACTTCAATAACCTGCTGCTGAACCTGTTTGAGGAGATTGAAATCACTGATTGCATCTTGTAATGTCTTCTGTTTTCCAGTTTTTAATAGAACTATTAAGTAAATGACAAAAGAACTTTTTTCTGAACCTGAACATTTTTCTCGCCCCATCCAGGCAAACAGCTAAGTAAACGAATCAAAATTTCCACTGACTGGCCAAGGTCCTGTAAGCCTTCTACTTCTTGTTTCAATGAAGAAATGCCTGCAAAATTTGGATTTTAGTAACTAAATCAACAATTTTTCAAAAATTAAATAGGAAGTCAAGCAGAAAATAGGCAGTACAATGACAACAAAACTTCGACTACAAGCACTATAACCAACAGCACATCCCCAAACACTTGATAAGATGCCTCAAACTAGGGGTGTTCAAAGCAAGGTTCTTAAACCCGGACCGGCATCTGAACCAGTCAGAGTACTGGGTCAAGGGTCAGTTCGGAGTCAAACCGGTGAAGAATAAAAACATTAAAATAATTTAAGTTCTCATCATACCATACAAATACTAAATATCAATTCAATACCTTAAATTAGTAACAAAATAATCATATAATTATCTAATATTCTATATAATTTTTTTAACATATTGACATCATAATGTTTGTCTACCTCCATTTACATAACTAGCTAATTACTGAATATTCTTCCTAGCTTGATTTTAATAAAAGGTCTCTTTAAAAATATTTTATTAAAGAATAACAATAATATATATATACACGCATAACGGATGTGACAAAAAAAAATGATATGACCGTTCCTGCTCTTCTTTATAGTATAGTATTATTTATTTATTTTTTGCTTTTTTAAATTTTAAAGGGCATGCAGATATCAGAAAATTTCAGCGGTTGAGACCGCTTTCCCCACACCTCCAAGTATAGTATTATTTTTAATACTTTATAATTAACCATATAGATGATGATAGACAGCTGGGTCATGGGAGAACATGTAATTGCTTTGAAAATTGAAAAACAAGGCAGCATCAAGTTGTCCAAGTAAACACAAGGAAGCACGCCACGCCTTTTCATCTACCATTTCGTATGCTTTTCTCTCTTTGATCCCTCAGTAGCAACTTCACCAACATGAACAACTTCAAACCCTTGATGCTTTGATCCCCCCCCCCCCCGTTTATTTCTGTTGCAGTTTGAGTCTTTGATCCGTTTGCACCCGGTGACTTCCTTCACATCTTTATTTCCTTTCTAGTTTCTTCGTCCACTTTTTTTTCTGCAAATCTACTCGACCTCTCCTATTTTTTTCACGTTTTCTTCTTCTATCATCATTGATTCCGTGTTCTCTTGCGTCTCTTTTCTATATCCATCATCTTCGAGCTTTCCTTCTTTTTCCCCAGTTAAACTCTGAGGAGGCGTCCATTTGAAGGGGGAAAAATCAACTCGGCGACTCGCCCGAGTTATGGCCGAGTCAATGCGTAAACCCCAAACCGGTTTGGTACCTGGTTCGCTGATTTCCGAGTCGAACCGGCCGTTCCGGGTTTAATAAGCTTGGTTCAAAGTATCCCGATCTTGGACATTTTGATCCCGGGAATTTCCCGTCTCAGCCGGGACCGGATATATTAGAACAGGAATTGGGATCACCCTTCAAATCCCAGTCCCGGTTTTTTTACTTTTTTTTTATTTTTTACGTTATAAAGTTATCCTTTTATTTTTGTTTTTTACCTCATAAATTAAGTTATCATTTGATAAGCTGTGTATCACATCTTTAGTTGGAGTTAAACCATATATATCGTGATACTAATCCTAACCATATCATGTATAAAGATAATAACGAAGATGATGATGGTGATCATAATAATAATAATAAAACGATATTCTTCAATTCTAGATCAATTTGTGTGATTATTATAGCTTTGTTAGGCGTTAAATGATCACCTTAAACACCGGATTATGGAAAATTTAACTAATATAATGGTATATTTTAAATTTAATTTTTTTTTAAAAAAAACCAGGATTTCCCGGTCCCATCCTGGTCTCGGGAATCCCAGGACCGGGATGCAATTGGCATCCCGGCCAAAAACCAAGACTAGGAACCGGGATTGGGGGATCTCGATCACGACCCGGGTTTTGAACACCCCAACCTCAAACAATTGACTACTGGATATTCCAATTACAAGACAATAGGATTTAATTCCACAACAAGAGGATGAAGTGGAGATTACGGGAGAAAGACGAGCCCAGGGAGTTCATGGTCCCTGTACCAATAATCAAAGGTACTACTAGAATGAAATATAAAAACAACCAAAAGAATGTCAATGCAATAACAAGTATAAAATATATGCAAATCAGAACATTCCCTGGCTTTTTAAAATGAACATTTATAATCAACTAGACAAACAGATTGAGCAACTAATGACAATGCTCCCTTCAGTATATGTTAGCAATACTATTTAACTAGGAGATAAGACTGTAAAAGAGAAAACAGTTGACAAAATTGAAGGGCTCAAAAAAAGTCGCAGGACTTTTTGTGATCTTAGGTGTATTTGATATTAATTTCCCAAGATTAAAAGGAAATACGACCTAAATTACAAAGTACAGAAAAAAAAACGGGAGTTAACCCCCCAAAAAGAACAGAAAAACTGAGAATCTACAACACCACAAAATGCCGCTACTGCTATGCATTGATGTCGACAAAGTAATTTGTAAAAATTTATTCAACATTGTCATTAAATATAGTTCGAAGACCAACTACTTCAGTAGTATCTATCACATTAATCAAGGAATATAAGCAAATACGATCCTAAAAGGACAATTATATAAAGCCAACAACAAAAACCATCTACCATCACAAGTTCTTCCAATTTTCTAGCCTATAACCGGAGCAATAATTATTCTCTGTTTAATTGCACAAACCGTGGAAAAAGACTAATGGAAAAAAACAGAAAAATCAAGCCACCAAAGATACAAAAAATTACGCATGGGAATAACTTTGTCAACTATTCAAAAGATCAGAGGATGCACCATCCTTTAACATTATGCTAGTGGCTAGAATTTCAAAAGCAAGCAAGATTGAACAAATCAAATAAACCAGGTACTCTTGGATACTGAGGTTTCAGTAAACATTAAGTCAAGATTATTTGAAACTAAATCAAATACCAACTCACAGCATTTCAAAAAATAAAAAATTAAATAAATGTCAATACATCCTCAAAATTTCAGCTGATGTCCAATCTAATCTGATAGACAGTCAAGAGGGCCTAAAAAAATCGGGGCATCTAACATAGGGAAGTTGGACATCCATATTGCTGACATAGAAGCCTTTTCTTATGCCAAAACAAAAATAACAGATATCAGAGATAGCAAGGGAGAAGAGAAAACAAAGCAACACAAAAGGTGATGAAAAACGGTTTGTGTAGAAATCAGAGATAAACATGCTGAAAGAAAATAAACAATACAATTAAGCAAATTCTTAAGTCCAACATCACCAAAAAAACTAATAGAAAGTCATACAATATCCACAAAGCTCTGAAAAAGACCAGAATTAATCAAATAAAGTGTATAAAATTATAAATAATTACCAACCTTCCAAACGTTCTTTCCACACTGTACTTTTTAAAAGTGTAATGGTATCTGGCTGTATCAGAGAACCTATTCGGCTCTCAATTTCTTCAAGACTCATCTCAGATGGCTGGAGTTCAGTAAAAATGAGAAATATGCCATCATAAAAAATCAAATACATAACTAGCACAGTAGACTCAGATCAAGTCCTTGGGCAAGATATCAATTTACCTCAACATCTTCAGGGATTTCAATTGATTTCGAAGGCTTAACCTGTGCACCTCCATCTCCAACCTTATTAGTCCCAGACTTCACAGACCCACCCTTCTTGGGGACAGGCTGAAATCGTAAAAGCTCAGTGTAACAACTCAGACAAAGCAAATGAAACCAAAAACATACAAGCAAAGACGTGTATACATACTGCTGCCTGAGCAGGCCTCTTTCCACTTAGCATGCTTGCCGCTGACTTTCTAACGAAAGTACTTTCTGAGTTCTGAAACACCAATATGGAAAAAAGTATTAATGCCTCGCAAAAAATAAATGTACAAAACTACCAAAAAAAACATCACGGTTTTGCACAATAGATATATTTTCTAAATGCACTTTGGATGATGCACTAATTCCCAGTCAACAAGTCGTTAGAGCTCATATTCTCCACTTATGATATTCAAGGCAAGCTTTTTTCCATTACAATTTTTTAAGGGTTACAAATTTTGAGAGATAATAACCAGTTAAAGAGTAACAAACAAAAAGTAGCCAGGATGACAGAAAACTGAAAATTTATCACCACCATCATTAAGTATATCACAAGACTACTATATCCACCTAGTCACATCAAATAAACCAACAGAATAAGCACACAAGATAATCGATCAATTCCATGTCCATGGTGAGACAGCATAACCGAGTTGAACAGAGAATTTTAAAACTAAACAAAGGCATAAACTACACAAAAAAAACAAATAACCCCACCTCTAAAGAAGACACACTCCCTCGGGTATTTTGCACAGACGCTGGAAAAACAACAATGTGTCAGCAAAAGCTAGAAACTCAAATGTGGAGGCAATACCCAACAAGAGCTCAAATTTACAAACCTGCGGCAGAACCACTAGGTGGAGCAACTTCAGAACCTGCAATCATTTCAGAAAGCTTCTTCCTTCTGACATCATCAAGTTTCTCAATTGACCTCTCTAGAGGTCTCATGCCAACTGACTGCAAAAGAATGATCAAAGTAATGCTCAAAATTAACAAACAAAAGCAAATCCACAGAGCTTACAATTGCTGCAAGTATTACCTTAGCTATTGCTGCCAATGCTGAAAAGGCAGCATCCCTCACTTCTGGAGTTCCATCATTTAGGCACTGCAAGATAAAAATGGTATTATTCCAAAGGGAAAAAAGAAACAGACATGACATGACATTTATCCAAGAGGATCTCCAGAGAAAGAGTTGACATAAAACAATCTTAAAACATATGTCAACTGAAGTTTGATTGTTCTAGGCTGTTTCCCTGCCACCGGAGGGGGGGGGGGTTGCGGGCGGGTGGGGGCGGGGGTGTTTACAACTGAGATGCAGACCATTTATCTCAGGAACTCATGTAATTAACATACATGAAAGATGCAACATGCGCACAAACAGATATTTTAAACAAGAAAAAGAAAAGAAATAAAGTGGTAAGTCAAAAGAAGACTATCTTAATTCCCATTCCAAATTTCAACGAAGTTTTGAATTTCTCAACTTTGAAATAAAATGGCAACAAAAAATCAAAAAGCTAGAGAACACTGACCTCCATACAGATAGGGACATAATCCTTGTGCAACTTCAGTACAACACTCTTGTTACTTGTTTCAATACAAAATGTCACCCAGGTCATGGTTAAAGATCGCACAAGAGGAACTTTGTTTTTTGAGGCTGTCTTGACATCTGCATATATCCAACCAAAAGCAGACGTGCAACAAATTAATAAATAACAACGCACCATAAATCAAGGACCAACCACATCTAAAGAAAAACTTGAAATATCAATCAAAAGCCATCAGTGTCCTCATTCTTGCATATGAATGTTAAGAGGAGATCAAGGCCACAATATAAAGTAATCGCAGATATATGGCAGGTAATCATCAAAGGAATTTTCAATAATGTTGTGAGAAACCTATCAAATTTAGGGATGATTCTGGCAAAGTGGTAGTGATATGGAAGAGTTTATTATTATTCAAAACTTTGTCGTCAGCAATTCATCAACATCATATGGAATGTCATCCTCTTGAAGAGCAAATCTTTCTATTCACTTTCAAGTATCAACTTTCTGAAGTCACGCACTACCCCAGTGACATCACCATTGGCTATGAATCTTTGCAACATTTCCGACCACTTTTAAAAGCAAGATCCTCAAAAAGCACGATATGCCCAGTGACCATTTGTGAAAAAAGCCATTTTTCGAGCTGTTCTTTATTCCAGGTCATCATGACACCTAAAGATCTTGACTCCTTAAGGGCTAGTTTCTGTTCACAACGTCAAGATGTTGAAGGATTGGGTCATTAAATTTTGAAACTTCTTTGTACCCCCAACAAGAGGAGTAACAGTTTCGAAGGATCTTGAATCTTGACACAATGATTGAGTCCTTTTATTTGAGCCGATTATAGCTCTGTTTTTCATATTTCATTGGGTTTTATTTGTAACAATTTGAAACTCGTATAATCTTCAGCAGTTCAGCATTAGTGAATGTCAAGAAACCCACTAATCACTCAAATTTCAGAGATAAATCTCACAAGCAAAGCAGATGTTCTAAAGGAAGAGTGAGCTATCGCCTTTTGAGATCATTTGGAGCCGTCAACCTCTTGAAGGATTATCACTCATAATCAGACTTGCCTACTTCGGTTCAAAAAGGGAAAGAGACTGTAAGTCTCGGAAGGTTTGTGCGCACTCCAAGTAAGCCTTATTGTTGAGCATCTTTCAGTTTTAACCAGAAATTTCGATAGTACTAAAGCAAACATACAATAAAAGAATCTAATGGACCAATAACTAATGGGCTAAGGCTGACTCAGAGGTGTTTCTCAGTTTTTCCATATAAATAATACAAGAGTTCCAGTGGGTTCCATCAGAATCAGAAGCTATTTTAAGAAAATTTATGATGTGAACTAATGATTTCTTTGTTCTACTTCTATTACTCAAAATGAAAACAACCCTTCGTTTAGAAACTAGATTTTGGCAGAAAAAAACACCGACCAAGGCATAGACATTGAATCAGGATGCATACAAGAAATTAAAAAAAGTAATGGAAGGAAATAAACAAAAAGTCTATGTTCTGATAATCAATTAACCAAAAACTCAAATCCTTTGGGTCAGAGCCTTCTAAATCCAAGCCAGATAAGAAGCTCAAATAATAAAATGGATCAAAAACCTGCCTTCAACAATATCTACCAGGCTTATGCAACCAGCTTTGTGCATTGCTTGCAGAGTCTGTGTTAATGCCTCAGTCATGGTAGGTTTCTTCTCCTTCAATTTTTCCTAGACAACAAAGAGACACATTAGGCAAGCCTTATTTCCAACATTAGAAAACCCTAATTTTATGCCAAGGAAACACAAGGTAGATAACGATTAAAAAAAAACAGAAACAACTTCATCAGGGCATCAAACCAAATAGCTTGAAGGAGTGCACAAGGTAGACTGACATTATCTATATTGAACCGTGTTAAAAAGTTCTCTTCAGTAAACTGATAAGTAAACGTTAGTGAAATGACAAGTTCACTTTCCATTTTGAGAAAAATACTTCAAGCTATAAAAACACACCTACACATAGAACATTGTTGACAAGTTCCCTCTAATAATTGTCAAGTGATGTTGGTGAAATGATAAGTTCATTTCCTATTTTGACAAGTACACTTCAACTCATAAAGACACCTTCTACATATTAAACTTTGTTGACAAGTTCCCTTAGGGCTTGTTTGGTATGAGGGGAGGGGTGGGAAAGTGAGTGGAGGGAAAATATTTTTGAGTTGGATTAAAAAAAATGAGAGAAGTGGGCTTAAAAGTTTTTAACTAATTTTTCTTACTCTTTTATCTTACATATACTCTTTATTAAAATTTTGTAACACCACTTCTCCAAATTTCTTAAATTCAACTCACAAATATTTTCCCTCCCCACCAAATCCCTCGTACCAAACAGACCTTTAGTAAATTGACAAGCAGATGCATCTGAAATGACAAGCTCACATAGGTGGTGGCAGTGGAGGATAGATTTTTTCTTTTTATCAGTGAAGGGTAACTTGGTAATTGACTATTAAAACATAATGTCAAATCAGTCCCTTATAGCCCTACAGTGAAATTTCAGAATGTTTTGGGCTAAATTTGAAACTCTGTCCCTTCAGTGGTCCTTTACAGAAATTCCCCCTTAAGACTATTAAGTAGTTCCTGGTAAAGGAAAAAAGTATTGCATATTGAAAAAGTTCAGAAATAGCTTTCGAGTCATGTTCAGTTAAAAATTCTTTTGTGCCACTAGAACCAATAGCACAAGCCTTGCATTCAGTTCCAAAAATGGAACGACCTTATGATCAGAAATATTTTTTCAAGCACCTAAGTCCCTCAAAAATGGCAGACATAATAAGCAATTATTACAAGATAGAACTTACAAGTAGAACAGGCAATAGAAAACGAGAACTTGCAGAAAAGTGGGTTCTTAGTCCCCGAGCAAGATTGCCTATAGCCTGGATTGCTTCAACAGCAACTGCAATATTCACATCTGTAATTAGCTGCATGACAAAACCAAAAGTTCAACTTTAGCAGGCAAAACAACTAAAAGGCGAATAAAAGACTAACTAAAAGGACAAAACTCATAGAAAGTGGGACATATTTGAAAATACCACAGATTTGAAATCATAATCTAGGGCCAAAGGAGGAAAAATTGGTTATAAAAAATTATATGCAGAAAGTTTTTAGGAAGCAACTTTATAACCTGATCATTAGAACAAATTTGAGATAAAAAATAAAGGCTAAATTGCCCAGAACCCCTCTAAATATCAGGTCATATGCATAGTAAGTCCCCTGATATTTAAAGCTCAACAATGAACCCTCCTAAACTTCAACTTCTGCAGAATAACCGGCTAATGTTGTTTAATCCATTATCTTACAATGAATCCAACTTTAATTTTGTCAGGATAACCCTCATAAATTTTGAGTAGCCCCCCTAAACTTTAGCTTATCTGCAGATTCCCTTCATATGTGTTGCATAGCACAAACAAGCCTAGCTTAAACTTGATGAAATTCATCAAATCAAGGGGTTGGTTATTATTAAAATCTTAAGCATAATACAAGTTCCTCAACTCGGCTCTTTCTACCATCAGCCCCAGTACCTAACACATGTAAACCATCCAACCCATGATTATTCACTTCGCCTAAAATGAATCCCTAAGTTATACATGTCCAAAAAGAATCCATGTTTAACCCCCCCCAAAAAAAAAAGCACTGTACCTCTCAAAATAACAGTATCATAGTTAAATCTATATATTGATAATTGAGTGATGAGTTGAAAATATGAAATACGTGAACAATATCATAGATCCAAAATTTCACATTTAGTAATTTACTACACAATTAAATATAGAAATACAGTATATGGTTTTCCTAAACAATATTTTGGCATAAATTTCCCTGCTTTGATTACCTTGATGCATCAAAAGCAAATACTCTTGATAATGGTTCTGCTAATGTATGTCATAAAATACATCATATCCTCTCCTAGCTAACCGAAATTCACAAGCACAGCATGATATATGGATAGCAATTAATGAACAAAAAAAATGATCCAAAGCATTACAATGCCACAACTTCAAGTTATTGCTCACGAAATGTGAGACAAAAGCAACCGCAAATACTTTCTACAGAATACTACATCAATATCATCCAAGCATCAACAGCACATGCTAAATCACTATATTTAAAAAGTATAAAATACCTTCTTCAAAGTCCGACAAACTTCAGAAAAATCACCAGGAGATATTTTTTTAGTTGATGCAAGCTTGGTTAGTTCACCAACTGCCTCCTTCCTTTCAGACCATTTGGTAGCTTTCTAAAGGTTTTACAAGACAGCATAAGAGACAAAGGCAAGCAGACAAATTTGAAATACTCAACAAAAACCACAGATTTCATTCGATAACAAGTAGAAGTGCATGATCATTCAGATGGTGGAGAAAACTAACCACTCCTTCCCAAAATCCAGACTTCTCCAAAGGAGTCAATATATCAACAGGATCAACAAGCTCATATTCATCAATTTCTTGAGGAGCTGAAATTAAACAGATTAGAGAACAAGTATAAGTGTATGATCAGTGCCTCAGTAAAAAGGCAAGACATGTTTGAGAAAAACCATATTCAAGTGTCCAAATCCATTTCCGTACCATCAGCCCCAGATTCTTCAGAAGGGCCAGGACCCACCACCTCAGAAACTGCTTCTGGTTCAGGCTCCTTGTCTTGCTCAGATCTGTGAAATAGGGGAAACAGTTTTTTAAATACACAATGGCACTAAAGAAATAGTTTCACCAATAAACTCTGGTAGCCTAATTCATAAACTGTATGGCTCCCAGATATGAACATAAATATTAGAAAATGAGAAGGCCTACAATCATCATCTAGGAGCATTAAAACACTTCGCAAATGTGCTTTTTTCTTTTGTCCATAGTGTGCAACAGATGATGCCATTTCTGTAAGAGAAACATCTATATGATAGTGGATAAATTTCTGGTATTTGGAAGAAATTTGAAATTAGGTCATAACAGCTTAGGTATATAGACATTTCAGCTTCAGATGGGTGAGCATATTTTCAACTGCAAGCAGAAATTTTAGGACATCTTGATTTGTGCCATTGCTGTTACATTGGTTATAATTGCACTAAAACAGGAAAAAGAAAACTGCAAGACCATATGATTGATGAAGGAGCAGTCATCTAGCAAAGATGCCTCAAGATAATCATAGAAGCAGATAATTTTTTACGGATGTAACATAAATCCAGATTACCAAGGGAGACAAAAGCAAGATCAAAATCAATTTGAGGCCATGAAATAAGATAAAAAAAAAATATGGACGCATGTGGAATATATCTTGCATTACCATGATATTTCTATTCCTTTTGTCACTTTTATTGTCATCACAATTTCCCAGGCATGGCCCACTTAAAACAACATTCTAATACCTAGATGCTAGAACAAGTCCTGACCATTGGAATGAAGCTACAATTGCATTGAACGACTAGTGTGTAAAATTCAAAGACAACTACCTTATTTTGCGTGTTGGCTTAGCTGTTCCGGTAACATTTACAAGCTCAGCTTCCAGCTCTTTTTTCTACAGAAAGAAAGCACTACATAATTTCCACACAGGAGAACAAATGAACAAGCATAGATAAGCAGAAATCAATTTAGCGTACCATTGTATCTCTCATTTTCTCGAACAAAATTGACTTTACAGGATCTTTACCAATCCAGCGACAAAGCTCAAGAGTCAATCCTTTAGAAGATGCACGGACATTTTGATCTTGATGATCAAAGAGTTCAGGAAGCATCTTCAGAATCCTTTTAGGGGGCAGAATCTTTGCTCCAAATTCACTAATATAATATGAACAGATTAAGCTTTATGAGATACCCATTGGAAGAAAGAAACTATGTCCGAGTTTGCAACAAAGAAGTAACAAACCTTAATGCCTGAAACATGACATCTATTGCAGGTACTACAGCTTTAGCAACTTTATTCTTAATTGCCTTCTCCATAGCATCCTAAAATATACCAAAAACAGTAAAATATGGCTAGTGTATAGAAATTGATGCATGAAAAGATTCTCGCCAAATACGCTACTCAAGAACCAAAATTCAAACCTACACCAAAGGACTTATGAAAATGGGGAAACAAAATTTTGAAAAAAAATTTTTTGCAGTAAAATTTGAAAGTAGACAAGAACTGAACCTCTAATTTAGATTAACTAAACATGAAGTTATCAAACTCGTGAGTTTATTCAAATTCAAGGAGATTCTTTGAGCATGTGAATTACACCTTTCCGTGTAAACTGTTCTCACAGATAAGCTTCTTTGCCCTTCCCATTACTGCTTAGCCCATGGATAATGGATGGAAGACACCCGGACAGTCATGTAATGAAGCAGGAGAATTTTAACATATTGATGTTCTAGTTTTACTTTAAACATTTAGCCCCAGTTGAGAGGTTGTATACGACAGTTATGTACTCCTTACTACCCTTTAACAAAAAGTGTAAAAAGGTTTTTGCTTACTTCCGGAAAAAACTTGTCAACAGTTATTTACAGTACAGATATTGTTAACTGAACTGACTAAACTGAATATTTTACACAGAAGGACTGACGCAAATTGTAGGATAAATCATAAGGGAGAAAACTACTCAATCACAACTGCACATTCGAACGAAAAATACCAGAAACGCATCCACTGCTTCCAATTCTATCCAGAGCATAAAAGATGCCTGAGATTTCTCCACTGTCTTTGGCCTTCCCGTCAAACACTTAGCCACAATGGCGTCACACACTTCCTTAGCGTACCTATACAATTTTCAAATTTACATTCCGCCCAGAGCAACGGCTAATAAGCAAAAATTTCGGATAGCATGGCATGCAAGAGAAAGAAAATCGAGAAACATAATAAAAATCATCGTATATACCTTCCGGCATCGGCATCAGCTGCTCGCAAGTAAGCAATTAATGCATCGAGTGCCTTTTCCTGCACCGGGGCATTAGAGTCGGCCACAGTTTTCTTAAAAAACGGACCTGCAAATTCAAATTCAAAAATAAAAATGGAATAAGATCCACACCAAAATGCACCGCACCACCTACTCATTACACTCAAGATAACACCTAGATCCACCACGCAGAGATCGAAAAGCAACCTCCCATTGAAATCAAAGATGGAAACCCTAACAAAAACTCACCAAATTCACGGATGCGAGGGTCCTTGGGATCGGAAATGGAGTCACAGAGTGCCGCCAAATCGATGTTGGCCTCATTCCGAACCTTCCAGTTCTTGTGAAACAGCCGATCCTCCCACGGCAATTTCTTTGCCTCCTTCAACAATTTCTCTTCCTCCGACATTTTTTCTCACACAATCCACGAATCTATTCACCCCCAACCTCAGCGATCTCTGCGAATGCGAACAAAATTCTTGAGAGAGAAATAGAGCGAGACGAGAGAAACAGAGTATTTCCTTCTTTTACCTTTTTTTGCAGTCTCGGCCAAGTGCCGGCGAGGGAAGAACAATAAACAAAACGGGGATGCAAGGAACTTCTCAACGCCTTTTTATCTTCGCTTCAAAAACACAACAACAGAGGGAGAGTGTGTGTGTGTGGAGAGGAGAGAGAATGGACCGAGCGAGGGAGCCTTTTTTGTTTTTTTGTTTCCTATTCTTTTCAATTTTTTTGGGCGACAGAGGTGGTATTTTCAAATTCACGTTCTTGAAACGGCATTAAACCCATCGCGGGACCCAGCGCGTATGACAGATGGCGACTCGAATGAAGGAGTGGTTGTGCGGTAAAGTGATTATTCAGCGCGTGGTTATCACGCGGTTTAATAAAATAGGCACTTTAGTTGGGCCGGTTTAATAAAAATTACGTTAGGAAGGAATGAAAGCGCCCCTAGATGGATTTAATTGTGGGGACTGAGGAGCGGGAAGAGAGACGTTTTACTTGTATTAGAGTTGAAATTAAAATTAACATTATATTAAATTAAATTAGGGTTAAATTTAATTAAAACAATGAAAATTAATGTGAAATTCATCATGTTAAATTTTGTGCCGTTGCAAATGAATGAATGTATCTTTTTTCTTGGGCCAAAAATTAATGACATTATCTCACACTCACTTATGATTATTGAAAATAAAAAATCACAGATTAATTTGTGATTGTTTAATTTTTTTTGCCATCGTGATTATTCAAATTAAACCATAGATATAGAGTTCTGATTTCAATCTTTGAATGTTGGCTTTGTATTCCGTAATTTTTTATTTTATATACAAAAATTTTAGAAAAGGGGTTGGACTCACTCACGATCTACGGGTAAAGCGAAATCTCTCTTCCTCCTAGGTTATACCAATGTTGGGCAGGACGAGCCATCAATTACCCTCAAGCTTTTATCTAGACATATAGAAGTTAAGATTCCTCCCCCAGCGCTTCGACCGGCTCCAGGATCGAACCCCCTCCCTTTGGTGAGAGTATTCGACCCCTTTACCAGTTGAACCCGTGGACGAGAGGTTTGTATTCCGTAATTAATAGTTTTAATGTAATAATAATAGCAAGCCCAAAAAACATGTTGGCAAAAAAAACAAGCCCAAAAAACATGTTGGCAAAAAAAACAAGCCCAAAAACCATGTTGAGAAACAGCGCAACATTGGATTTTGAATAGGTTAAGATACAAAAATATTTATGAACTTTTACTAAAAGTACGTTTAGCATATATACTTTCCGAAAGTGCAAAAACACCCATAAATATTTATAATGGGAGAAAAATGTCAACACCGTTAAATATAGCATAACGTCGTTACATATGTATTTATATATACAAAAGAATGTAGGCTCCACTATAAAAAATAACGGCATTACATTAAATTTAACTGTGCGAGCATTTTTGAATCAAATACTGGAATACATTAATCAAGTACAAGACTAATGCAAGACTAACTGTGCGAGCATTTTTTTCTCTCATTTTGAATGCTCATGTACATTATTGCACCTCCGAAAAGTGTATGGTGTTGAATACATTTTAGGTAAAATTTTATAAGTATTTTTGTCCTTTAACCCTTTCCAGTATGATAATTAAATTGAATAGAATTTATGTTTTTATTTAAAAAAATCATTTCATATATGGTTTAAGCCTATTTGACTGCATGGGTGGCTATATGATTTTGATTTTGGTCTCTCTCTCTCTCTTTTTTTCTGTCTCACTTTCTTTTTATCAATTAAACCATTTGTTGTTGTTTTTCTTTTTAGCTTCTAAAATCAACATTTAAACATCATCTTTCTGCAAATGAACAGTTTAATTGTTTAAATATTTTGAAAGAATTGTAGTATGTGAACTTTTTAATAACATTATGAAGAATATTATATTTAAGAAAATCATAAACCGTGATTCTATTCAAAAATATACTACAGTTATAGTTCTTTTCCTTTCTTTTTTTTTTTGGCCAAAATGACCAAATATATTTAATTGCAATTTTCAATGCATGAACTTTGTAATGTAAAATATATCTTACAACTGTCACTAAAACATATGTATGCCTTTAGTTTTTCTTTAACTCATTTTCGTAATAATTATATTTTGATTTAATGCAGGCCGAGAAATTTAACGAAGGCACACTATATACCCGCAGTGTGACTCATTTTTCGAATTTTATCTTAGCCTTACACTCTTTGTTTTATTACTGGTGAATAAACAATAGCAGATTGACAAAAAATACTCATCATCTAAGAAGATTTTTGGAATTAGTTTTAAAGTCATTAAATAGTCCAAAATAGAATAATGATGTCACGTGTAAAAGGACGGTTTTCCAAATATCGTAAATACATTCATTAAATATATATGTGTGTGTGTTTTTTGATTAGCTTTTGAAGAATAATTTTTACGATTTATAAGGTATGTATGTGAGAGGAGCTTTGTTTCGACTTACGGAAAAAGGCTTCTGAAACCACGGTTTTAGTGTTAGACAAACACTTACTAACTTTTTAATTAAATGGTGTCATTTTAGGAGGAGGATACTCTCATAATCCTTTTTCTTCTTGTCTTCTCAAAATCTCATCTCCACCCTTAAATTAAAAAATAAATAATTCAGATTTAATATTTTTTAAAACTATGATGATAGTGTTTTATAAATTAATTTTTTCATTATTTATGTTTGTATTAGAGCTGTACATTGAGTAGATCATATTTTAACAGTTTAAATTTATTTATTATGTTTAAAATAATAATTTTATAAAATATTAAATCTAGACCATCCATTTTTTTAAATCTGATGATGGAAATGGGATTCTGAAAAAAGATTATGAGAGAACCCAAACCCGTCATTTTAACACTTTTTTTTTTTTCTGGCCAGTGTCATTTTAACACTCATGTAATATTTTATTCAACAACGTTATTTAAATTTTGATGCGCAAATTAATAACAGCACATTTTAGCCTATTTCTTTTTTTTTTTCCCCAACCACGTAGCCTATTTCATTATACGCAGTGTCCTTGTATAGTTGTATGAATGCATGATTAGGTTTTAATTGATTAATATGCAACAAAGGTTGGCCCAAAATAAAATACAACAAACAACGATGTAAAAGCACGGTGGAGGTAAGATTAATTGTTTGGGAAAATGTTGGATAGTGTCCGGATGTGTATAAAATATGAGACATAAATAAAAGGGAAAATTCCAAAAAACTACACTCAAAATATACAAAGGACAAATCAGTACATCGAAATTCAAAAAAGACAAATCAGGCGGGTGTCAGAAAAATGAGCAAAATGTCCTTTTGAAATTTCGGCCAAATTACCAAAATGCCCTTCAGCCCTCAGTCGCAATAACAACATCAGAGTTGTTAATGGCGAATCATGAGTTGTTAATGGCGAGGTGAGTGTTGTTATTGGCCCTGAAACTTGTTAAGTGTTGAAAGAAGAAATTGGAGTTGTTAATATCGAATCTGGAGTTGTTAATGGCGAGTTATGTGTTGTTATTGGTCCTGAAATTTGTTAATTGTCAAAGAAAAATTCCAGTTGTTAATACCGAATCCGAAGGTGTTAATTCCGATGATCATGTTGTTATTCTGAAGTGTGCATGAAGGGTATTTTGGTAATTTGGCCGAAATTTCAAAATGACAGATTGCTCCTTTTTCTGACACCCGCCTGATTTGTCTTTTTTGAATTTCGATGTACTGATTTGTCCTTTGTATATTTTGGATGTAGTTTTTTGGAATTTTCCCTAAATAAAAACCACCGAGATGTGTATAAAGCAAAACGACGCCGTATCCACTTAGTGGAAACAAAGTGGAGAGGGGGCTCCACTAATTTCCCTCTTCACTTTCTATCCACTTAATACCCGTTTGGATTAGTGGTGAAGAAATAACTTTTTTTATCATCTGACTTTTGGAAAAGCAAGGTAGGATAAAAATCATAATGTAAATGTGATTTGTGTTTGGATTAGCGGTGATAAAAGTGACTTTTTTTATTGTAATAATTGAAGTAAAAAGTTAACATTAAAATTTGATAAAATAAAAATAGTCAAATTATTAATTGAAAAAAGGAAAAAAGAAAACATCCACATGCTAAAAAGTCAAAAAGTTTCCTCTCTGCCATTATCTTTTTCACCCTACTCACATATGCTTATCCACATTCCAAAGATAAAGAAAAATAAACAAAAAACAAAAAAGACAAAAATTGTACTGTTCTTCTTCTTCCCTTCCATCTTGTATGAACTCTCTCTGCCTTTCGATGAAAGGAAAAAAAAAATTTCTCTGCTCATTACCGTCTCACCGCGAGGTAGGGGTGTTCGGGATTGGGACGAGATCAGGAAATGTCATTCCCGATCCCGAAAATCGAGAAATTTTCGGGATCAGATTTTTAGGATGGGATCGGGAATTTACCGATCCCGGATTTCCTTTTTTTAAAAAAAAATCTCTATATTAAAGTTTTTGTTGTGTTTTCTTTAGTCTAGTATAAATATATAATTTGTCTAATATCATATTATATCAAATAAGTCTAATATAAATATATAATTAGTCCGATACATGCTTAAAGTTGTCGATTCAGCTGCAAAAAGAACAAAGACAAGAATAAAAAATTAGAATTATTTAATAAATAATAAACGAAATTAACTAAATAAACTAAAAAAATGGATATTACCTTAAGGGTGTTAGGGATTTTCACATTTTATTTTACATTTGATCTTATTTTCTTAAATATTTTAAAAAATGTACAGGTATATATATATTCGGGATCAGGAAAAAGTCAGAATCGGGAAGTCTCGATCCCGATCGCAAAATTTTTGGGACGGGATTTTCCCATCCCCATTTACTTGGGATCAGGACGGGAAGACCAGGACAGAAAATTGATGAACACCCTTATCGTGAGGGGAAGGAGAAAAAAAGTAGCTTCATTGGGCTTCTTGAAGAAGCCATGTTTGCAAAATGAGCTCGGGAAGTTCTTTTCGGAGCTCTGCTAGCAAAGCTCCAAAAATAACTTTGTACATGTACGTGGGAAGAATTCCTTATTGGAGAAGGTATGTTCAGCCAGTTTTTGCTTCAGTATCTCATGTTCTTCATTGGTTATGCATCTCTATTTTTATTTGTTATATACACCCCCTTTTTATTTTTTGGCTGGTTGCTTCTTGTGATTCTTTAACAACAAAAAAATTATTTCAGTCATGTTGATAGTTCCATGAGATAAAATTATAGTAAAGGACACAAAAGAGCTCAAAACTATGATTAAAACAGGTGAAGTGTTCCATTGCAACCAGTTTCCAGTTCTCTGTTTAAGCTCTAGCTATTTCTTGAGTCATTGCAAATTGCAATAAATCAATTAATTTCAAGTTTGAGAAAGAAAGGGAAGATGGATGATGAACCAACAAGGATGTTGTTGACAATGAAGACCTTTGAACATTCACCAACATCTGGAGGCTTGATGGGGGATGAGCCTCTCATGTTGAGAATCGATGTCGTCTAGGGTCTGTTTGGTATGAGGGATTTTGAGGGGAAAGGGAAGGGAGGGAAAATTTGTATGAATTAGATTTTTAAAAAATTTAAAAAGTGGGGTCATAATATTTTAATAAAGCAAATATGTAAGACAAAAAAGTAAGAAAAATTAATTGAAATCTTTTAACCCTACTTTTCTAATTTTTTAAAAGGCAACTTAAAAATTTTTTTTCCTCCGCCCATTTTCCCTCCCCTCCTTTTATATCAAACAAGCCTTGAGGGAATTGAAATTTCCGTTGCAGAATAAAGGGGGAAGTGGGAACTAATGATAGCTTAAACTTAATTGAACTTGTAAATTATAGCCAATACCAGGTATATAAGCAGTGATTTCAAATCCAAAGGTTCTCTTCTCTACAGATATGCAAGCAATGCACGAGATTAAAATTAAAGGGCAAGAATTTGTTAAACAAGCACAACGGTACCATTTAAATTAGTAGAGGCAAGGTCCCCTCGCTATTATTTATAATGGATATGTGAAATACAAATGATTAATACATTATAAGTTACATGATTAATAAATATGTGGTAAAACACCTAAACACGATGGCTAGAAAGAATACATGTGATGAATATATGTTTGTATCAAATCAGTTATACAATTCATTTTTTTTCCTGCCAAAATTGTACAATTTATCATTATAAATAAGTATGAGTTACATGTTTGAACAAGTTATATCTCCCCCGTGTGTTGCACGAGATGTGTTGTTCGAGGTCAGACATACCAGAACATTATTTATTTAGTTTAGACATATAAAAACAAAATAGGAAAATTGCCATAAAAGATCTCATTAGCCCAATATTTGCTGAAAGAGACCTGACCTAAACTGTCATTATTTTCATAGAAGTTAAAGACTAAAATACCCTTAATGAGAAAAGAGAGGCAAATGAAAGGAGACCAAAACAAAACCAGCGAAGGTCTCACATGTTTTTGATTTTGAAGGCGCGTGAAGTTGAAGAGAGAAGGGCGGACTCGATGGAGAGAATTGGACGAGAGTGTGGGGCGGCGGAGTGTGGGTCTTGAAGGTGGCGGTGCAGGATTGGTCTCTGCTGTGGTGGCGAGGTGATATTTTAGGGTTGTTGTAGTAGCGAGGAGGTGTGTTGGTATTTACGGCGTCGAGGAGGTGTTGGGTATGGCGACGGCAGCGGCCTCTCCAAGTAGTAGCACTCTGAAGAACACCCAACATCCGAGGTTTGTATTCCTGTTTTTCTCTTTATTCATTTTATCATCACCATTATTAATTTGCTTGCTTTCACTCTGGTACTTCTCGTTTGTTCTTTTTCCCTGGTTTTTAGAAATCACTTCTCTTACGCATGAGCTATATGGAAAGATACCCTCTTAATTAGATTAGATATCTGACTTGGGTTAAGCATTTATGCTTTTTATTTTTTAACCTTTCAGTTTGAGCATTTTCTTGGTTTTATTTCTTCCTTTGCTTTTGATGTTTTTGTTAGTATGCTCTAATGTAACTAACTTTTGAACTTGTACTTTGAAATGGGTTATAAATAATTTGTCTTGATAGGTTAAAAAATGAGGGGCAAGCATTAATTTTGCACCGCAAGATAAATTTTGCTTGTGCGAGATTTTTATGAAAATTACCCATTCGGTTTTCTTTTGGTACAAGTGAATTGCTTTAAGTGCATCACCTAAGAAACCTGAGTTGGTGTGACAAACTATATCATAGATCTAATCCATCAATTGTGTTATTTCTGCCTTTTTTTTCTGATTTTTGTGATTTTTTGATTTTCTCTTGTCTTTGGCTTCATTGTGCTGCTCCTGCTGTTACTTCATTCTATTTGTATGGTTCTGAAATTTTGACTTCTGTTTCATTCATGTCTACCTTTCCTGGTTGTGCTTGAGTAGCTTAAGTATTATTTAGTGTTATGAACTTTTTATAGTTATTTTATTGCTTAGTTGATTTGAAGAGACTAAATACCAAGCAATACACTGATATTTTGAGTCCTGTCGGTTGTTATGTTTGTATGTCAATATATTGCTTATAGTTCATCATTTTTACCTTTACCTTTTTATTTCTGAGATGCTTGTCATCATTGCATTTGAATCAAGTGGTTTTTGCTTGTTATGGTTTGGATGGAGATGATGATGCCCGGTCATATTTCCTTTGTTCTTTCTCTTGTGTGGAAATTGAAGTTCCTATTCTCTGTAGCCATATGCAAGAGGAGCATTGCTTTGTCCTAAAAAATATTGTACATGGTATCTTTTCTTTAGTGCTCTGCTACCGCTACTTTTGTGCTGAACTTCTGTCCACTACTGTTGTTGTTATTGTAGCGACTACTGAGATGGTCAGATGGGAAAAGAATGATAATGTTTAGTAGTAATATGTGATAAAAACCTATTTAAGTAGTAGATATAACTTTGTTTAAGAATCACAGTAAGTGTATGAGTTAAGCCCTAAGAGATTTACATGACAAAGCTATAAGTTTGATAGGTTTATTTTAGTAAAAAGCGAAGCATTGTCACAAAGCTATAAAGCAATTTGTATTGCATCTATTACATCTAAAGCTTGCAGCTTTCTCTGGTTGAAAAACACCATATCAGGAGTACCCTCTTATAGAATCATTATTCTGTGTTTAAATAGAAAGAGGGGAGGAGAGAATAGATATGCTTTCAATAACTGAACATGTTATAAAATATTAGAAAGCCCGAGTGAAATGGTTTCACTATGCCTAATGTGAGTATATTGGTACATTACTTGTTACAATTGCACTTTATTTGACTGGGAACGTGTTTGTACAGGAATACATGGATCAAATGCGGGTTGATATAGTCTGGTGGTTAGTAGTCTATGAGAAGAATAAACATCGAGACATCGTCATGCGTAGCATTGAAGGTTGGAAACCTGGGAAAATAAAGAGAAAGTAGTTGACGTTGTATTTATTCTGTTCATATTGAAGTTTGTCATCATCTTTTGTTGCAATGTAAATGAAACTCAATTATTTATATACAACTGTGGTATACAAGTACTTGTTTTGTATATTATGTGTGGTCTATAAACACTCTTCCCCTATGTACACCACTTATTCCTTATATGCGAAAACTCTTCCTCTACGTGCAAGAACTCTGCCCTGCGTGCAATAACTCTTCCCTCTGTGCAAAAACTCTTCCATGTATGCAAGATGTGGAGCAATGTGCAACGATCTACCCCTAAGTATAAAACTTCTTTTGTGTGTGAAAGATCTCCTATTTGGATTCATTTTCATTCCTAAGATCTCCTACTATGTGCGAAAACTCTTCCCCTACGTGCAAGAAATTTTCCCTATGTGCAAGAACTCTTCCTTGTGTGCAACGATCCACCACTACAAGCAAAACATCTTCTGTGGTTGCAAAATGTGTTCCACTTGGCTTCCTTTTTAGTCTGCATAGGTGTCATATAACCATGTGCCAAAACTCTTCCCCTACATGCAAGAACTCTTTCCTTATACGCAAAAACTCTTTCATATGTGCAAGAAATCTTCCTTATATGCAAAACATGTTCCGTTAGTTCAATGTCTCTTCTACTTGGGTTAATTTATTGCTCACAAGTGCTACTAAACTATGTGCAAAAGATCTTCCCCCATGTTCAATACTTCTTCTCTTATATGCAAGAACTCTTCCATATGTGCAAGAACTCTTCCTTGTGTGCAAGACATGTTTTGTTAGTTCAATGTCTCTTCTACTTGAGTTCATTTAGTGCTCACAAGTGCCACTGAACCATGTGTGAAAGATCTTCCCCCATGTTCAACACATCTTCCCTTATGTGTAAGAACTCTTCCATATGTGCAAAAACTCTTCTATATGTGCAAGAACTCTTCCTTGTGTGCAAAACATGTCCCGTTAGTTCAATGTCTCTTCCACTTGGGTTCATTTAGTGCTCACAAGTGCCATTGAACCATGTACAAAAGATCTTCCCCCATGTTCAATACATCTTCCCTTATGTGCAAAACCTTTTCCCTATATGCAAAAACTCTTCCTTGTGTGTAAAACATGTTCTGTTAGTTCAATGTCTCTTCCACTTGGGTTAATTTAGTACTCACAAATGCTGCTGAACCATGTGTGAAAGATCTTCCCCCATGTTCAACACTTCTTCCCTTATGTACAAGAACTCTTCCATATGTGCAAAAACTTTTTCATGTGTGCAAAAAATCTATCCTATGTGCAAAACATGTTCCGTTAGTTCAATGTCTCTTCCACTTGGGTTCATTTAATGCCCACAAGTGCCACTGAACCATGTGTGAAAAATCTTCCCCCATGTTGAACACATCTTCCCTTATGTGCAAGAACTCTTCCATATGTGCACAAACTCTTCCATGAGTGTAAAATGTGACCCTATGTACAAATTAGCTACTCAACATGCAGAATTTCTTCCATGGTGTTAGAAGCATTACTTACATGCTACGTAAATGGACCATGATACAAGGTGAAAATATAAATGATCAAAATATGTTGAGAATTAATAGGTTGACAACATCAAATTTAACATTTACAATTATAACAATATCTAACCGCAGTTTGGTTAACATATCGTGCTAATATATAACACTTACATTTACAATGACAAGAGGAAATAAATCACTTGTAACACAATTCGCTGGTTCTATTTCTGTTTCCTTTCATTTGCCTCACTTTTCTCATTAAGGGCATTTCAGTCTTTTACTTCTACGAAAATAATGACAGTTCAAGTCAAGTCTCTTTCAGCAAATATTAGGCTAATGAGGTCTTTTATGGCAATTTTCCCAAACAAAATCTAGTAGGAATATCTATTCATTTAGAAAATTATAAATTTATTCCTTAGAAATATGATTAGTTGCTTATGAAGTTTATTACTATTATTTTTGAAAAACAAAAGAAAATTTAAAGTCATCAACATCTCAACTAATATTTAATTATCATCAAAAGTTGAAATAAGAGTTATTGTCATATTAGTATCACAATTAATACACTAATTGATAATATTTCATAAACTTTCTTTTATATATTTCCACTAAGTGGATGTGCCTATTTTGACAAGTCATAAAGTGTCGATTGATAAGTACTTGCACCTAATCATATCACTACTTCTCTTTTCCTTTTTTTATCAATAGGAGCAAGAAGGTAATTTCATATTCAGAATTTATATCACTGCAGTCCCTAGGGAGCTTTTTGATAAGGAAATCTACTATGGCACTTTTTTGCTAACTTTTCTGGTCATTGGGACCTTTGTACGATTTTCTCATTTCAAAATTTGATGAAGTGTCCAAAATACCCCTATATGAATGAGAAGAAAAGAAAAGGCTTTGTGTAGTGCTCCACCCATTTTTCTTTGTGTCGCCACGAGGAAGAATCACTGATCTTTTGAAAACACATATAGAATATCACCTTCCTCAGACACCTACAACATACTATCGACAACAATTGTTGTGCTCACGAATCAAACGCTTAAAATAGGTAACCTTACAAACTTCCAAATCTACCTCTATCCATTAGTGTTGACAACAAAAGTATGAAAAGTCTTTGGACCTCATTCAACTTGAGTCTAGCCTTGCTTGCCATATCCCCAATAGTCCCTAAAACCCTGCAATCCCAATTTATCACTCTCTATAATGCCTCATAGTCTAATCCATTGAGCCACATGAACACTCGCTTTTACAAAGAGCACAAAACCTTGCAATACCAAACCCTTTTAAGGAATCCTAGGAAGTTTGGCTTTTGCACGATTGGGAACAAGTTTGGGGGCTTAGTGAAAGACGAAACTTTACACATATACTGTGAAGAGCTTGGTGTCACAATGAAGCATGTGTAAATGCTTGTCATTTGGGTGATTTCGGAAATTCGTTCCAAGTTCCAAGTTGTTGACATAGAAGTTTTTAAGCCCCAAACTTCAGGCTTTCCCGAATAGAAGAGAAGGGGAAAGCAATAACCTATGATTTTCAATTCCAAGTAATTGAATATGAATTTGAAAATGGATAAGTAGTTCTTCCTCACAAACAGCACTAGGGGTGCAACACCCTGGCATCGCGATCCCAAAAAAACAAACCGGTGCTCCAACTACGGGCAAAGCTTGCTCTCTGTTCTTCTCATTTACAAAGGGCATTCTAGACATTTCATGAAATTTTAAAATCCCTAATTGAGTCACATAACATGATCTATAGTTTGTTAAGTTTAATGACCCAAAAGGGAAAGAGAAGCTTCTCCTTAATGCGAAAATTTCCTTTTGCTAGTGTTTCCCTCCATACGATAGGGTGATTACCCTGGCATGATATAGCCTGATACTACTTGAGTGTCGATCTCTCCTTCATCTTTGTAGGGTCTTCTCTCCCCTTCGGTGGAGTTTATTGGCATGTTCCCTATGTCGTGGCTGGTGGATGTGTTGGTTGGGAGCGAGTCCTATGGTAGCGTGCGGGATTATAAGGTGGATAGATACGAGGTGGCATTTAAGCCTCAATTTCCTTTGATGCCATCCAATGACAACCTCCGATGGGCACCCCCATGGCCTTCAAGGTTGCTGAGTAGTTTGAAGTGGTGGCTCGCTTTCTCTTCTAGTGCAAGAATAATATTAATTAAGGATTTGAGGGGCGAGAGTAGGGGTTTTCCGATAGCTAGAGGTAGATCTATGATGAAGACATCGGAGTACAAAGGTCACAAAAGTTAGAGCTATGGAGTCGAACAGCTTCTTTGGCGGTGGAATATCAAGTAAAGGTAAGGTGCTTGAAGAATCAATGGATAAGTAGGAGTTGGGGCTTTTTAGTCATTCCGAGGAAACCAAAGGCATCAGAATAGATACGTTCAAAGGTATCATTTTTGCGATCCTTGGCTCCTGAGGTTAGTGGCTTGCTAAAGGTTCAATCTTTTCCCACTTATGTCTTTTTAGGTTTGAGATATATGATCTGTAGGATAGCCTTTTTAGGTGTTGGCTTCTCTATGTTTAGTTGATTAGTTCTAATAATTATTTATAAGATTTGACACCTGGTGTGGCTTGGTTAGTCTCATATGATTGGGTGGTTTATTATATTTTTTCAGTCGTCTGTGTGTATTATAAGTTAATATATCTTACCCAAATTGTCTTTGCCCTACTAGAATTGGTGTGGAAGGTTTTTTTTTTGTGGGAAAGAGTCAGATCGACTAATCCAAACCCCAAAAACAGGGTTCTTAAGACACCTTTAAAATTTGGTTATATTTGGTTGAAAGTAGCTACACGTAGTTAGGAGGTAAAGTATTTTGTGGGTATTCTGTCTAAGAAACGTGCAATAGATAAACAATTGAGAATCATTATATTGGGCCTGTTTAGTATGACTGTATGCATTGTTCATCATTGGCTAAACATGTGCCTGTTCAGTTTGTTGATCAACATTGTTCATTATAGGACTAGACATGGGCCTGTTCAATGTGTATGGCATTACTACTCATCCTCGGGCTAGAGTTGGGCTTCTCTTTCCTATTGTCTCTTTGATTGTGGGTTCTTTGATAATATGTTGAATATTGTTCTCCTTGAGTACCCTCTTGTGTCAAGGAATTTGGTTAGGAATCTTTCTTACAAAGGTGTTCCCATAGAAGCAGATTTGGTAGTCTGGAGGATTACCAAAACTTCATTGAAAGGGTCTTGCCCTTTTGTTTAGGTATTTCAACCTTCATCCCAGTTGCAAGCCTATTTAGTGAATGATGTGGAAGATATTTCAGCTCTATTCTTATACTCTTGTTGTGTTAAATAACTCTTATATATTTGTTTCTCTAGTTTGTTAGCTAGGTTTTGGGACTTATTTTCTCATTCTGTGTGTGTTTAGTTGTTGTAATTTTACTTATGTGACATTGTAACTTAGTTGATTTTAATACTATTAGCTCTTTGTTGGCAAAAAATTGATTTTACTACTATTAGTTCTTTGTTAGCAAAAAAAATAATGACCTAAATTAAAATTTGGATAATTCAACTATCTTTTAATAGAATTTTTGCATAATGAAATAACAATCATTACTAATTCGAACTATGCCTTAAGTTCTACTTCATGGCAAAAAAAAAAAAGAAAGATCTACTTAACAAAATAGATAACAACCCGAAGCCCATGGTCCCGTCTTACGACGTAGGCCCATTTCAATAGAAGCCTTCTCCAGCCAAAAAAAAGAAGAAGCCTTCTTCTGCCTGGAACCTTGCCAAGTTTCACTGGCCGGTAAAACGAACGAGAGGCGAGTTGACGAAATACGCGTCTGTCTCCGGAGGCAGAGATCAGAGAGAGAGAGAGAGTTAATAAATGAAAGTTTCAGCTCTTTGTGATGATCCGATCATGTCCTGATTGCCCGGTTAGTTCCTTTCTTTCTTCTTAATTCTTATTCGTATTTGGTTGTTCAATCTTAAACAATAGGGATGCTGATTTTTCCAATACCTAATTGTCAGATTTTGATTCACGTAATCCGCCATAACTTAAATTATGAAATTTATGAAATATTCATATATACAAATGTGAATATTATATATCTTTTGTATAACCTGGTGAAGCTCAAGTGTTTTACAAATAGATTTGACTTGAGGAGGCAAACTATTCATTTATCTAACGCCAATGGAGGTATTAACTTAGTTAGCGACCCTTGGGCTAGTGGATTGGATATTGAAAAGGAATCCTGAGTCTTAATTCATGCCCTTCATAAATGGGAGCTCAACTTGGGCATAATTTTTATTACCTCTTAATAAGAATAATGGGATGAGTGTTTCTTAGTATATATAAGGTAACAAGTTGTTTCTAAAACTTGATTTTTGCGAGTATAATGTTCATTCAACTTTTATTGAGATTTTTATTTAGATTTTTCTGAACTAGCAAGTCAACAATCCAAACGCATTTCATGATAAAGTAAATTCAACTTCACAAAGCTCTTGATAAGATTACCCACTTTTTAAACCTTCTTAACTTTGACATGAGATGTAGAACTACGGGATATTTGAGACATGAACTTGAAAACTTGAGTTATCTATATAAATATAACTAGTTTAGGACCCGCGCAATGCGCGGGAATAGTGAAAATGATAAATTATGAATGATCAAATATATAAAAAGTAGAATAATTTTTAAATCTAAATATATGTTCCATATGAGGTTTACATATTACAAAAAAACTTCTTTATACACAATATTGGAAGTTTTGTTTATGGGTTGTCCATCGCTATCCAAAATTAGAATCTTCAGCCCCTCTTTTCATCTAACACGTGAAACAACTACATATAGTTGACCATGGGTAAACACTGGACGTGGTAGGAATAATCCAACACTAAGCAAGCTTTAACCTTGACTTTTGTTAATAGTCATGGCAAAAGAAAGGACAATAGGGAACTGGCGTCTACAAAGCTTGAATGGATAGCTTGAATCAGATGGAGTAATTGTCATGCGTGGTATTAGAACTTGTTTGTTTGAGTGTGGGCCTGTTAAAATTTCACATCCAATAACATGCTTCTCCAACATAGTCACAATAAGCCTAGTCCCGTTGCAGAGTCCCATGGATTTGTCAATATTTCTCATGAGTATTATAGGAGCACCTACCTTAAGTTTGAGCTGATGGTTTGGCAAACCTGACATAGTGATTTTATTTAGGAACTCAATCGAATGAATGTCAATGATTGAACTAACATTTACATCTTGTTTAGAAACACTGTCTGTACTTAAATAAACCATTTCCTCACCTGAGAGCATTTCAAGCATACAATTATTTACCTCATCAACAACAGACAAGGTAGCAGTAAGGATGGCACGCTCACTAAAGTACTCCTTGTCATGTAAATGGTGTAGTAACTCTGAGTATGTGAATTGAATAATACACTTCAATGGATCATCATTAGGCATCAAGAGGAAGTTATTAGGAATAATAATCGAGTCATCAATGTCATTCACTGTGGGAATAGTGCCATCACCAATTGATAATATCCAATTTGCAAATTCGGTGAGAGCATCATTATCAGATGAGGAAGCACAACTGGATAGCCTCATGTTTTTTGTAAGCGTAAATATCTTGCATTCCTTCCATAAGTAAGAATCATTGATGCTAGCAAAAACAATATCTTCACGGCGACCCCTAGGAATAACAAGGAGTATTTGTCTAAAATCCCCTCAAGCACAATAACTTTGCCCCTAAAGGGTTTTGATAAGGCATATGAGTATATTCATTTCATGATATTATGCAATGATTTATCTAATGCCTCAAAACAAAATTTGATTGCCATGGGGGCGTCATCCCAAATGATAAGAGAAGTTTGAGATAATAGTTCAGCCAATTGGGTTCCCTGCTTAATATTACATATTGAATCTTCTGTGATAGTCAAAGGTATATCAAGCTGAGAATGTGCAGTCTTGCCATTAGGAAGAAGAAGTGAGGCTATTCTGCTTGATGCAACAGTTAATACTATCTTGTGATTCACTCTTAGTGATATAGATAGTGTTCGCCACATATATGTTTTCCCAGTGCCTCCATAACTATAAATGAAGTACATTCCCCCGATAGACTTATTGACCGCATCAATGATGGTGTCATATATGCTTCTTTGTTCTGAAGTAAGCTTGGGAAGTAGACAATGTAAATCATGTGACAGAGTTTGTAAATTATAATTCATTTCAGCTATCAAGAGTTTATTCCCTAGAGATAATCTAGTAGGCATGCTTGACAAGGCATGGTTGGAAAATCACACAGGCTTCTACCGTTTGCATGCAATGCTTCCTCTAGTTCTAGCAATGTGTGATCATGTAATTCTTTTTCATTTAAGCTGAATCCTACACATTGAAGGAAAATAGTTAACACCATAGTGACGAACATATGAACTTATAGAAAGAAGAAATAATTATGAATGTATCATGTTATTACTTGTACCTGAATTATTAGTTAAATGTTGTAGCCCATATAATATATCTTCTGCCATTAACTTCCATGTCTGGGGCCATACAATTTCAGGGTGACTTATGCAATTGTAAAAGAGCAATGTACCAAATAAACGGCGAAGGTATTCTGGTGTGGCCCAGCAGCTAGCTTCTGATATAGCATCAATATACTCTTTATCATCTTCTAATAAACCCTTCGCATAACAAGCATCTCTGAAGGTTGCATAGTGGACGCCATCTACTGTTCGTATGTCACGATAAGATTTTGGACCTTTAACAGATGCAAGCAAAAGGCGTAAATAGAAGACTTCACCTGCCCCTGGAGGAACATAATACAATCGGCCAATAGCAAAACCTGATTTCCTCAAGTCCCACATCTGGGTATCTTCTTTGTACACAAACTTTGTAGGAAACTCCAAATAAGTTAATGATCGTGCAGACTCAAAATCATCATTTGCTTTCATCCATACTTCAAATTGGGTCAATTTTCTAGTATTGCGATTGACAATATTATTTAAGTCCTCATGCTCTTTATACAGAATTGATTGTTGACCAGGAAGATGGAAAGAAAGTCTTTTAACTGCTGGTGTTCTATAGTTAATGTCAAACCCCAATATCCTCCAAGCAGCCTCACATGGTGATAAATACCTAACATCACAATACATCTTGATCTTATCATGCACCATATCACTATTATTAGATGAAGATTGGGAATAGAAAGCGGCTGTAGCGCGATCATGCCCCTTAGTTACATATTTGAATAAGTATTTGATAGAATCACCTTCTTTACATTTCTCAACATTAATGTGAGCCCGATATTTTAACAGCAGGTAAGGGTTGTAAGGGACAACACTTCTGTTATCCAATGGAATTCCATTTTTTATGATATGTCTTCCGTTGTTTGGTCTCTTGTATCGTGGGTAACTATCTTCATGAATAATGGTCATTGAATTAAACTCTTTGGGATAATGTTTACTGCATGTGCCCTTACTTATACAAGGAGACCTAGGATTTGCATTCCCACATGGACCATGTATCATAAAGTCGCTAACTGTTTGATATAACTCAGGATCAACATCCTTATCTGGTATCTCAGCACAAATAACTTGATCAACATCAGAAGCAGTAATGATCTTCTTGTCTGTTGCTAAGAAAATAACAATGTGGGCATGGGGCAGGCCTCTTTTTTGAAATTCAATTGTGTACAAAGCTACAAAAAAATAGTTGGGTTAATAAATAGGGAGAATTACTCCTAGGTCCCAAGGAAGGAAGATATTATCAGAAAGGTCCCTCGAGGTTGTAAAACACACTCAACAGGTTGTGAATACATGCAGAAGAGTTGTAAACAGGGACCTTTCTGATAATATGTTGCTTGCTTGGGACCTATGAGTGATTTTCCCTAATAAATATGATATAAATTTATATGCACACAATTAAAATAGGAGAAAATTCCTTGGGTAAAAGTTAATTATGCAAATAGTGAGTATATAATAGATATGGAAATAACTAACATGCTTTTACTGGACCAAAAAGATCCCCCTGTTTTATATCCTTTATAAGAAGATCTAGTTTAATTTTAAATATCCGATCAAGAATATGTGGTATTTGCTCTACCTTTGTGTCAAAATCCTATATATATCTCGTAATTTCTGGCCATCCTGGGTTGCAGGTAAATGTGATAAATAGATCAGGGTACCCAGCCCATCCATAAATAGCCATGACATCTTGATAATTATTGAATATGTAGCGAGCTCCCCTTTTGAATGATGATGGCAAAATAATCCTTTTTCCTTTAGCTGCGGCCTCTGTCTCACCTTGTAAAATAGCATCTGTTAGTCCTCTATATAACTCTGCACGGAGTTGTTTTTTATGATTTTGGATGTAAGCCAACCTCCAAGATTCCATCATCATGTAAGCAGCTACAATAAATTGCTGGAAAAGTTTTCCTCCATGTAGTATTATTAACCAGTTGTCCATTTTATCTTGGATAAGGTAAGCAAAATATTCTTGCATTGAGACATATGTGTTTTTCCTTGGGTTGGTAAATCTTTCTCGAACATAAGGAATTTTTTCCTCATAGCCACCAACACCATGCGGGAATAACAATGGATATTGGAGTGGGAGGAAGTCAAGGTGAGTCTCATGAATGCGCTTAAGGAGACCAGTTCTATATTGTACTATTATATCTCGACCTTGTTCTGTTGATCCAATGTCTCCAACAATTAAGGCAGCAATCTCATTTTGATTTGTAGGCAAATTATATTGACGTCTGTTTGGTCTTCTTTGATGGATTAGTTTAATATTAATACATTCTCCCTCATGTGAACTGATGAAATCACGTGCCTTGCGGAAAGTTTGCACCAAGCAATTATGATCATCCAGCATAGTTTGGAGGGATTCAAGGATGTTGAGCTTAATGGGGGGTGATTCACCATTGTCGCCACTAAGAATCACAAAATAAATAAATAAATATGGATTATTTATGATATATTTAAGCTAGGATAAGTATATTGCAAATTAAAAATCCTAATGGAAGTAATTCATGCATACCATATTGCAGAAACTCTGTTGGAAACCTCATTTGATGTGTCATAAATATACAATTGAGCAAATTTTGGAGAGGCTCCTTCCATAGGGAGGATACTTCCAATCATACAAATGTTCTGCCCACCCATTCTATAAACATAAGGATCTCTGCCATAATTAATTTCTCTATCTATCTTTCCACCCATTGATGTAAAAGCAAACATCATATTATAAGTTCTTATATGAGCTTGAAAGTGCTTACTATCAGGATGGCTTCCATCCCATAAGCTTTTTAATAAGGGGGTGGCTCCGCTACGACAGGCAATTTTATTTTTCCTTGGAGGCAACACATTCCAAATCTAGGAACATATTCATTTACATCCTTTCTCAGTCTTTCATTATACCACATCTGTGCTCCACAATATACGCAAGTACAATGCGGATCACCTAGATCTTCATATAATGTCAACTCTACAAGTAAGCAAAGCTATTAAATGTCAGGGTAAAGGTTGTAATTATATTATGAAGGATCAATACAATCTTTGTGCACAGATGGTGTTTTCTATAGTGTTAATAGTGTTTTAAAAAGTGTGCAAAATCCAAAATTATACCATTTGCAGTTCCAGAGGACGAGGCTCTTCCAAAAACTTTAGATGTATTTGTCATCGAGTTGAGTGATACTGATAAAAGATCAAAATAGTTTAGTTAAAAGTTAATTATACAATGCATCACAGAAAAAGTACAAAGTATTGCTAAACTAAAAATAATGGCAGAGAATGTTGTACCGTTCGGTGTTGCATTGAAAACATCTTGAGCCAAATGTGTGTCCTCACAATTGAGAGAGGATTGAAGCTCATGTATAATTTGTGTCTCTGATCATAAATTGTAGGTAATCATGTGGTTAAAAAAAACCTTTAAATCCCTCTCAATACAAACTTTGATCAAATCCCAATCAACACAATGTTAATTAAAATTAATAAGCCCGCTCCAAATGTTAACTTCATTAGTTAGACAGCTAAATCCCACTTAATTAATGAAGGACCCAACTCCGCTGCATCATCACTAAAGTGAATATACATTGTCCCTTCAATTTGGCAATACTAATTACCTTGCGTTTTCATATGAATATATATATATATATATATATATTATATTCATATTTATAAATTGATCAAAATATGTATATATACACATATGATGGAGCTAGGCAGTTTTAATTCATAATTGGGAAAGAGGTTAATGATAAATTAATAAAAGGGGAGACACAAGGAAAGGCGCATATATATATATATATATATATAAGAAAATCACAAAGGCAAAAGTAGCATGATGGAGAAAAAATTTGTAGAGTGATAAAAATCAAGAAGCATATGGATACACACATATGGAATGAGATATGCCACATTGAAGTATCATGTGGTATGAAGTGTCATTTTAATTTAATTTGGGATTTACACATGTAATATGATGAATGCTTTGGATGAAAATAATCGAAAAATAAGTTTGTACATATAACTGAGCAGAAATTTTTAAATCTATATTGTAGCAAGCATATATGTTAAGTAGTTTTTGCCCGTATTTCAATTAACGTGCTTAGCTAAATGATTTAATTTGTCAATTATGAATAATTGGATTCCACTGTGTAGATAAGTTAATTTTTTTAAAAATATAAATTGAAAACAAACTAACCTTCTGTGATATTAATCCCAGATCTTCTATATGCAGATGAGTTGGCTCTCTTTTCTCGGAGAACTTGAGCACGGTAGAACCGTGTGTTGGCCGAAGTGGAAGTTTGTCCTATAACGCCAAATTTCTCAATACATGTTCTTTCTGTTAAGCATTACAGAATAAATATTTCAAAGCAATAATGTTAGTATTATACATGTAAAATAAGAGACAGAGACGTGAAATATTAGCATGGTGTTTCGGGTGTGAGATAAGTACAAAGACAGAGACCAAATTATTTATTCAGAATTTTTTTTGCAGGTATAAGAAATAAGTTTTTTTAATGAAGATTCAAAATTCTTAAAAAAATAAAATTGTGAAATTATTTTTACTGTCATATTCAAAATACAATCCAAATTTCATATTTAGTTTAGCATCAGTTTAGTAATTTTTATTATTATATTTAAAACGATGATATCATTAGTTTTACATACTTAATGTAAAAAATTTCTGATATATATCTATATATATGAAAATGAAGAAAAAAAATGTATAGGTAAAGTGAGAGCAAATAATGTCACCATCATATATTATCTAATTTTAAATTATTACATTTGAATAGATTGTAGCAACTAAGAATCATATTAGATAAGATAATTTGAGATTATATATAGCTTAAAACAATTGTATTAAATAGAAGGCCATATGTATTTGATTTTAACAATATTTAATATTATTAGAACTGTATAATGGAAAAGCATAAAAGCACGTATAAGAAAGTAAAACGGATCCATCCTCACTGGGAGAATGAAAAAGCCTATTATCTACCAGTTAAAATATTCTCTCTCTTTATTATTTCCAAAAATCGAAATATTATCACAAAGAAGTTTGTATAGCCTTTTATTATTAGTTAGCAATAGCGGATAAATCGGATATGCTGAAATAATAACCACTCATCAATAATAATAGGAGTTTTGTTTTCAACAAACACTTGAACACCGTTGGAAATTATCAAGGTATTAAAACCCGGACCGGGTATTGAACCGGTCGGGGTACTGGGTTAAGGGTCAGTGGGTCAAACCGGTGAGAAATTGAAAATTTTAGACTTATAGTATAAAATTCTAAAGGAAAAATCAAAAAAAAAAAATTTTAAAATTAGTAACCCGGACCGGACCGGTCTACCGGCCGGTCCGCCGATTTTCCGGCCGGTCCGGGTTAATGAACCCTGGAAATTATCTAAACCACACGACACAAATAAATGACACCAAGGATTTAATTTACGTTTTTAAGAAAATTACACAGCAAATATCCTGACCTATGTACATCTTGAAATGTTTGATAAAATATTGAAAACTCAATTTTTTTTGTCCAGCACCCAAATCTTTAATGTACTTGATTACATAGTAATGTCCTGCAACTGGAAATTAACTCAAATTTATGTTCGTGTCATTAATTATTCTATAATGGTGGTTAAGCAAACTAAAAGTAAAATTCTCATTTTTCTTTTCATCAATCCAATTCGGCTAATAATCCCAGTTATCATTATATTTCAATGATATGAGTCATTGTCAATAAAGATTTAGTTTGATCATAGGTATAATGATAGGATCATATTTAAATGATTTAGTGGTTTAGATAATATGTATTAGTATAAATATTAAAAAGACTCAATATGTACTCTAATTAAAGACAAACATTCAAGAAAATTTCAACATATCTTCTTCATACAAACTGATTCATAAGCTTACCATCTTGTGCCGCCTGGCCGTATATATTTTGGAAATTGTGAGGTCATACTGTTTTATTATCAATTAGCAATAGCAAATAAAATCAGAGATGCTGAAAGGCATAAATAATTACCCCAAATCATATCGGAACCTACACATGCATCTTTTGTTTGTTTTTTTCGTCTTCTAATCTTGAAAGTATACACCCAAACATATATTCTAAAAGAATATAATCAACAATAAACATAACATTGAACAACTCTATGAGCCTCTATCAACCATTTCAAAACAGAATACATGTATACATAGCACACAATAAGCACTCACTATTTGTTATATCTGAGAGGGGTGATTGCGCTAAAGATTGGTTGGGCCAGCTACTCCTTTTACTCAAAAAATGTTGCATTATGTTCTCTGTAGAAACTCCAACGGGTAAGCAATGATAGATATATGAAAGCAATAATAGACTGACAAATTAAAAATGAGTAATTGATCTTAGGCAAACAACGAAGGTCATAAATGCTCATAGACAAACCAGTACAAAGCACATTCTGAGATTCATTTTGTTGGGGATCTCGATGTTGCTTTCTGCAGAGGATATCACATCGATTTGCTCTAGCTGCAGCATGATCAGAACTCCCTCCTAAGGGTGCGATCATATGACCAATATATAAATCACCATTATAATTCTATGCAAATGAGAAAATGCTCAATTAGAGGGAAACAAATTGTGTACAGTGTGGCAGTTTACCTTCATATGAACTCATGCTATAGATTTCGCTTGCCCTATGAAATTCTTCACACACAGAGGCATAACCTATGCTTGGGCTAATGATGTAGGTCAATGAGGAAGAAGAAAACTAAAGGAGTTGGCACGTTTAAGCGGTAAGTTGGAGAAATTATGAATCAATCATCAGTTGCTGCATAATGGAGGATTGTGGGTACGTAGTGGCCCACACATGAATATGTATTCGGTTACATCGCACCATTTAGTATTTAACTAATTTATAAATTTATAAAATATATAGGAGGGGGAAGGCTATTTCGAACGTGGTTAGATATGTGCCATTGAACATTTTTTGAATTAATATAAATGCATCTTTATTATTGAAGCCAAATCTTTTTTTTTATAAATATTTATATATATCTTGAATTTATTATTATAATTTAAAGGTAACAAAGCAATGGCGTCAATGAATTTGCAGTCTCAAAATTCGCTAGTTTATATCATTAAATTATTTATATGCCATTGACTAATTTAATTAGGTCATTCAGAGTTACATAAAATATATGGAAGATAACTAAGAAAAAATATCGATTGTTAGTTAATCAAAATTCTACATATATTTCATATCATTAAATTATACATTCCATTGACTAACTTAATTAAGTAATTCAAATTTACATAATAAATATGGAAGAAAACTGAAAAAAAGACCGCTTGCTAGTTAAGTAAGATTCTACATATATAGTATCATTAAATTATACATTCCATTGACTAATGTAATTAAGTAATTCAGATTTACATAATAAATAAGGAAGATAGTTGAGAAAAAAAATTAAATTTAAATTGACGAGAATCATAGTCATATTGATTGGCAAAGTAACGGGGAGCAATTGCTAGTTTATTAAGATTCTACATAAATCATTTCATTAAATTATACATGATGGTGACAAATTTAATTAAGTAATTCGGATTTACATATTAAATATGGAAGATAATTGAGAAAAAATTTTAAAATTTGAATTGACAAGAATCATGGTCATATTGATTGGCAAACTAACGGGGAGCAATTGCTAGTTAATTAAGATTCTACATATATCATATCGTTAAATTATACATGACGGTGACTAATTTAATTAAGTAAATTATATTTACTTATCAATCAAATATGGAAGATAATTGAGAAAAAAATTTAAAATTTAAACCAACGGGAATCATGGTCATATTGATTGGCAAATGAGGAAAAAACTTAAAATTAACAAAAAATCATGTATAATTTATCATCTAGCAATTTGGATACAGTGAAAAAAAATAAAGTAGCCACCTGCACAGCGTCTAGGTGTCATGTAGGGGGTGTGCCATGTGGTGTTAATCTAGGCATGCTAGATGTCAAGCAGTAAACCCTCCAACAGTTAAATAAGTTGTGAGATCACAACATAGCAACAAATTAGTTTTTGAAATAATATAATCATTTTTTTCAAATATATTTAAGATTTTCGAAAATGTATGAATTGATTACCTGTAATCTTACTTCTAATTTGATTATAATGCACTTCAAGTGTAATATCTAGATGTCATGGATTTCTTAATATAAATGCATTTTTTTAACCTAATATTAATGCATCTTAATTATTGAACCCAAATCTATAATGTTTTTCTTGTTTAAAAGTTTGATATATTTTTTTAATTCATTATTATACTTTAAAGATAACAAAGCAATGACGTTCATGATATTTGACGTCTAAACAATTGCTTATTTATATGATTTGAGATTGAACATTGATTTGATTGGAGATTAAGTAAGAATGAAATTATCTTTTGTTTTTATAAAATATTAAGAAATAGTTCAGGTGTTTGTTTTTTCTCATCATGCAAGCTGGATATCATCCTTTTCACTCTTTGAGAGATCACAACATAGCAACAAATCAGTTTTTGAAATAATATAATCATTTATTTTAAATATATTCAAAATCTTCAAAACTCTATTCTGTTCGCTATGCATGAATCCATTACCTATAATCTTACCTATAATTTGATTATACCGCACTTCAATTGAAAAATATACATGGCATGCTTTTCTTAAAAGGACATATTTCAAAAAAAAGAAAGAAGAAAGATTAGGGTTGAGACCTGAGAGGAGGATTCTACAAATTTTAGATCCAAATCATTGCATCACAAGTCAGCGTCAGATCTAATTAAATTGCAACAACGACTTAGTGAATCTAAACTAATGATTTTTAAAAACCTAGGAACAATGTGTTTGACAAGCAACCTAATAACAATATTACCCAACGTATTTATTTCATATGTGATGAATTATTTAAAATATTAATTTGTTTTACACTCATATTATCATGTATAAATTTGTTATAGACAACGAGTGATTAAATTTAGTACAAAAAGCGTGATTATTATATAAAATGTGAATGCTTATACTACCTTAACACTTAAAACTATCTTCATCTTTGGCCATCAGCGTACCTTGAAAATTAGTATAATTATATTATTTATTTGGTCAAAAAGTACCTTGATTTGTCGTTTAAAAGAAACATGAAGGAAGAAGTAATAATATCAAGAGACTAAATAGAGCCTCAATAGCAAATTGGTGCAAAATTGCTAAGAAAGAGCAATATAAAAACATCATTGCAAATTGAACATAGTTTCTTTATGGCAGTCAATCTCCGAATAGATGGAGAATTGCCACACAAGACTATAAACATTAACAACATAAAGTAGACACGAATTACAGACAGATTTAAAATAAAATAAAATAAAATAAAGGATAATGTCTAGCACCATGAAGGTGTGTTAAAATAGCAACAACATATTGAACAACTAAAAGGATGAAACACATGACAAATCCTAGTCCTCCACAACAAATTTCAGCTTCTTGCGAATAGAAGTAGCATAAATAGAATCATCACTACGACTCACAGCAGGAGCACTCTTGTCATAGTCCACAACAACAGAAGAGCTTGCACCCTCGGAATCAACAAATGATTGATCAGCATCCTAGATGAAATAATGATATAGAAAGGATTAGTACATCGATTCAAGCTGTATGAGATGAAATAAATAGAACTGAGTTGATAAGATGGACCTGTTCCTCCAGGACACCACCTGGATTGAGGTTGGAGTTGTCTTGATTGTCATGCAATGCAGCCACATACGACACAATTATGTCCTTATCACTTGTCATGTGAAGCACTTTACAAGAAAAAAACTGTCCTGACACATAATCTTTAGGTATCTTGATCTTAAACAAATATTGCTGATGAATAACCTTATCTACCATATCTCCAGGAAGTGTGTCTTCAAGCTAATATAAAGTAAATTCTTATAAATGAAATGCTTAAGACAAAATAAAATAAGGTAAACACATAGGGAACTACTGATTTTACCTCTTGGCGCAGGATGTGCTCCTTAAGTTCAGTAGCAGAACAACCCACCAATTTGGAAAACTCTTAGTCGAAGATCACTAAGTTGCATGAGCTAGACTCGTCCACCACCTCACATGTCACTATAAATCTACAACAATAAATACACCTGAGTGAACAATCGAAAATCAAGCCATCAAGGTCATATAAAAAAACACAAATAAACAATGATAATTACCTAGGGATGACAGCTTTGACAATAGCCTCGCACTTGTCGCAAAAAAACCCAGTACCATCTGGCAACACCTTTTTCCCACAGTGTTTACATGTCGTGTATGTCCAGCCATGATCCACTCAAAGATCAACCAGATCAGCAAGCACGGCAACATCTGCACCCTAAAGTACCAGAAATAAACACATGGTAAATGTCTAAGTAATCAAACAAACCATCTTACAGAGCTTGATTTATATATAGTGCGGCAAATAACATGTAGGAATATGAACCTTTGGTCTAGTATGCAAGTCCCCAAGCTGTCGTCGATCTGTCAAGCCTAATAATTCATCAGCAATTGTTAGAGTTCCATGAGGCGAGATACGATCAGGCCGCTGGTCAACATCGACACCAACTGCATGTAATCTATGAAGGAGAAGAAATGGTTAATGGATGTAAGATTGGGAAGAAATATAAAAAGGAAAAGAAACATGGACAAAAATCATACTTTTTTATGAACCAATCAACCTCTGGGACTGCAGGATTGATAAGCAACCGTGAAGAAAACATGGAGTTGGAAAGCTTCTTCCTACCTAAAAGGACATAATGAAAGGAACATGTTATTGAAAGGAATAAATTGAGATAAGTGCATAGAAGAAGAAACAATTGAATTAATAATTAATAGAAATACAAGGACAACACACTTTTAAATTCCCTGGCCTTGCATGACTGGATTATTACAATGATAGGTCCATCGAACGGATAAGACATGAAGTCTAAAATCTCATCAGCGAACTTTCCCCAAAGAGCGCACTCAAGGCATTCCATCCTTTTCCACAAGCCATGCATAAGATACATATCACATGTGTGTTATATATTTTGAGTTATAGGTTAGTGTAATGGAAAACAAAGGCTGGAAGAAATTATAGATCAAATCCAAAAGACACGTACTCCTCATCCAAAAGCTCAACATCAACACGATGTTGTGTTTCACCATTAACGATGCAAATATCAAGGTTACCCACAGCAACTATCTTCCCAATGACATCTATCAATGAAGGACGAAATTGAAAAAGAATTAGAAGCAAGGAATAATAGAAAGAAGTAGGGGAAGGAGAGTCAAAAATGACGCTTACCGACTTAATAGCGGTCATCAAACTGTGGTGCAAACACCTGCGTGAATGATTGGAAAGCAAAACCATACTTTTGAATACGACCATCATCATCGAAAGGCCTTACAGTTGTAGTGTACATAAAGTAGACTCTGTAAGGGTGATATGTTGTACGGTAAGAACCCGTATTCTGATAGACATTGAAGTGAGTAATAACACATGTCTTCCCTTCCTCTAAATACTTTTTATGACGGTTAATGAAGGCGCTACGAACAGTGGCATGAATATGATCACCGTACATGACAAAACCCATAATCAAAAAGAAATAAAGAGAAGTCTGAAAATGAAAAACGACATCATAACAATATGGTCCACATCCGAACCACTCGAACTAACCTCAATGTCGCGAAGAATCATCTCCAATGAGGAAACATCACGTCCAGAATCACAAGCACACATGGTCCACATCCGAACCACCTGAACACGAAGGCGCCAATGCATCTTTGAGGGATTGACAGCACGAACAACATCAAACATGGTATAAGTTATAACTGACAGAAGGATAGACTAACCCAAAAAAGCAATACTGGAAAGAAGAGATAGAATAATAGGACAAACGGGAAGGCTATGTATAGAAAGCAACATGACAGTTAGCAAATGCACGTAAGGAAGCCACCTGAAAAAAAAATCGCTCCACTCGCCACAAAGCCATCCCACTCCCCACGAAGACAGCAAGTCGGTATTTAGAGATACAAATACTGCTTGCTCCACTCGCCACTACACAGAGCAGTTTAGGTCGATATACAGAGAGAGAAAAATAGAAAATAAACTGCAGAGAATGTAAAATATTAATAGTTTAATAATTTAAAAAAAACAAAAGATAATTTAGACAGCAAATATCATTGACGCCATTGCTTTGTTAAAATTAATTAAAGTATAATAATGAATTCAAAATATATATCATTCTTTAAAAAAAAAAACATTAGAGATTTTCCTTAAATAATGATGATGCATTTATATTAATTTAAACAATGCATTTATATTAAGAAACCATGCTATCTATATTTTTCAATCGAAGTGCATTATAATCAAATTATAGGTAAGATTCTAGATATATCATATCATTAAATTATACATGACGGTGACTAATTTAACTAAGTCATTCATATTTACATATTAAATATCGAAGATAATTGAGAAACAATTTAAAATTTAAACTGACGAGAATCATGATAATATTTGTGGGCATATAAGAAAAAAAAATTAAACAATGCATTAAATATTGAAGATAATTGAGAAACAAATTTAAAATTTAAACTGACAGGAATCATGATAATATTTGTGGGCATATAAGAAAAAAAATTAAACAATGCATTAAATACTTAAAGGTTGGTCTCCTAGAGTTTCACGTCAGCACTTAACCCTCTTTGCTCTCCAAACACTCCTTCCTGGAGGTTCGATGTTCTTTGGCGTTGGTGTCTGACGGTTATGCCACTGCCACGTTCATTTTTCTACATACCGCTTCAGATCGTGCGCTTAGTGGATTTGGCTGGGTTATACCATTTTCGTCATCTCGTCGCTCTCTTTCCTCTCCAACCAATAGTTCCTGGCCGTTAGCTGTTTTTCACCGTGGATAGCTGCTGGTTGTGCATCTGGCACTTTCGTAGTCTCCAACCACCTTCAGATCGTGGGCTTAGTGGATGCGGCTGGGTTTATCCCATTTTCGATTTGTTCCGGATTTGTTGGTGATGTGCCTGAGGTAGTTGTTATTTTATATCCTCTATAAATACCTGTAGTTTTTGATTCATGAATTATAGATGTTTGGGAGATTGTAGTTCTATTTCACCAATGCGTCAATGCTAGATTGTCAAGAGAAAATCATTCATCGGCAATGTACTCTGGATTCTGCTTTCCTTCTAGATATTTGTTGACATTTGCATATTCAAGGGCTAACAACAAATCACCTTTTTATTTTACAATTTTTCTGGTAGTTTTATTAATCTTCAATTTTCTTCAATGATAAGGTGTTTCAGATTACTTGCTGATTGTAGGAGATTAATATGATTCTTATTGTCCCTTTATGATGCTCTTTTAATCTTCTTATGCTTGACAATTATCTTTCTGGAGTTCTTTGCTTATTTTTTTAGCACTACTCTGGTAATGTGGAAAAATCATTGAATGAATTGTGAATTTCGAGACAATTATCATCATAAATAACTGGCTAATGTCAACCCTAATTGCTTTTATCAGGGCATAGTCAGAGGAAAACTGGATCAACTGCGAAGATGTTTTGAGGTCCCAGCTCATGATCTCTTTCATAATTTGTCTGGCTTCTTTTTCATTTCTGCTGTTGCGTTTGTTCTGTCCTCTGTCAGAAAATTTGCTGATCTCTGATGTTGAACTTTAGGTCCAATTTGCAGTGGGGAAGGACTTGAGACCTGGTCAGCTGGGAAATATGATACAAACACTCTTTAATTGGTAATGTTAACTGGTCTTGTTATATCTTGCTAGATAGGTTTAGATTAAATCAAAGCTTTAGGTCACTTTCTGCTGAGGTTTTATTCAAAAATACTATTTTTAATAAAGTTTTAGTCTGTAAAGAATCTAAGTTCACTTAAAGTTGGTTTGAAATAATTTATCAAGCTTGGAAATTTTTATTTCATTTTTCTTAGTAAACTGGATTCAACCTCTTTTGATACCATCGCTGTCTTTTTCTTTTAGCTTCTCTAAATGATAAATATTTCCATTATTCTTTTTCTTTATTGTTCTGATGTCAATTTCGTGTGCAATTCCTGTTTTAACATATTAAGGGTTGGCTTCACATCTAACATTTTTTTATTGATTGGAAACCCAGGTTGTCTACATCAGATAATATGCTTTCTTCAATTTAAGAAAAGATAAAATGGGCTGATACAATGGGTGAGTTGGATAAGAAGCACAAGAAGGATGTGGAAGAAAAGGCGGAAGAAGTGAAGAAGTTAATTTTCAAGGTCGGTTGAATTTAATATCATGCTTATCTCATTCATAATTGGTGATTTGCTTTACTCTCATGGATAAGAGGATGACCCATTCGAAACATGTATGTAATTTGAATCGTTGTTGGCAATTTCCCTTTAGTAGGTTGTCTTCTGGGATTGATCTTTAATTCATTTGCTTCTTTACGTTCAATTTAGGCAGGACAGTTTTGAATAAATGGCTTGTACTGACACTTGTAAAAGAATTTTTAATTTATTCTGAAGTTTGTGTATTTGTATTCTGCAATTGATTTAGCACAGATTTTTCTTGAGTTCTGTATGGCAGTACTCATGTTCCACCCACCTCATGCACATATATATACATGCTGATATGGTAATAGAAAGAAAGAAAGAATAAGAACAGAGAGAGCTAGAGAAGAAACGGGAATTTTCTGAACGGTACCCTTCTATTGATGAACAAAATCGCAAATCTGATCTATAAAATAGCTTTAGGGGTTTATGTAGACTACTAATCTCACCTACACCCCTTCTAAGCACCTCAGCTAACTAACCGTCAATTGTTAGTATTTCTATTGATTAGCCTATACTTCGTTATGTCAAAGAAATTTAATGACAGTTTAAAATTCAAAAACTTTATCTGCCCCGTGCATCGCACGGGAACTGAACTAGTTGAGAGTTAAAAAAACGAGGACTTCGCAATTTTTTGTGTTCTATACATTTGTACAGTAACTCTGAGTGTTGATTTTCCCCCCATATATTTGTTACTTCGATTCTTTACATATACAGTGTTGATTTTATTGTTCATGTTTGGTACTTCAATTTTTTTATACACAAGCTTCCAAACACGTGAGGAATTAGATTGTACAGATATACCACAGGGCACCCTAAGGCTTTTTGATTATTTGCAATGGTAGATAGTATGAACAGATAAAAAATTTGGCATTAATGATCTGATCCATTTTTCAACACTGATCTTTTGGGTTAGGGTCAACTACCTCTCTAGTGGTTGTGTAAATAGCCTACTGCACCAGGAAAAAAATTCCTGGGGCTTGCTCTTTACCGTTGGTCATATAAACACTCTTAATTTATGCTCACTTGAATAAATAATTTAATGATTGTGTTTCTTTTTCAATTTTTTCCCCTCGCAGTTTCAGTAATGAGCAACATATTTTGCCTTTGGGAAGATGCTTGGATTCTCCACTGTTGAGGGTTTTGTGGAGATAAGTGAATGCTTGGCGGAGATGATCAAATACTTGGCTAATGAACCTTCGGTTGGGCTGTTCTTCGTCCAACAGCATACTCAAAAGGCAGTGCCTATTGTGACAAAACATAAGAAAATCATTGTCGACAAGGCTCGTGAAACAAGTTTGTACACAGAAGATATGGAGGACTCTATTGCAATGGTGAGATCAATGAGAGATTGTGGATTTCCCATAGCTGAAGAGATGATAAAAGACATTAAAAAATCTCTGTTAACTTTGACTACTAAAAAACCTAAAAGAGGCTTAATCCAGCAGTTGAGCTCAAAGAGCTTTGCAGAAAGAAGGACATCTTGGAGTAGTCCTGCACTTGATTCCCAGGAGGGCCATGCGAAAAGTGGTTACTATTTTTCAAGTGTTTCTACGACAGCAAAACAGAATTCCAACAATTCCATGCTGCCACAAGTTGATGATAGGAGATCAGTGAATTCCAAGCTATCAGCTCCATCTGCGAGCACAGCTTCAGAGCCACAAGGTATGGAAACAGATGAGGTTGCCATGTCAAGTCAGGTTGAAGATGAACCGCAACATCATGAACAGACTGATATTAGCGATAAGCTACTCTCAGTATCTGAAAATTACAATGACTTCAAAGCTATCAAAGAAGCTCAGCTAGAGAATTGGCTGGAAGGGACTAGCAACGATTACGATAATGGCCAAGCAGATAATGCAGAAAGACTTTAGCTTGGACACAGAACACTGGAATACAAAACTTGGACTTGTATATACAGTTCTTGAGATTATAAGGTTAATCACACAGGATACAGCAATCCTCTAACTGAAACTTGAATGTTGATTTCTGATAAAGCCCCATGCCCTTACTCACCCAAGGCAGGCGTAGAAGGAGGGCTAGAGTTGGAGGCAATAGTGGGGAGATAGGAAACAATTTATGTGGAAGTGGGAGTATAGGGGTGGTTGGTGGTTACATCTAAGCCATTATTTGTTCCATTACCGGTAGTTTTTGGTAGTTATTATGGTATTATGTCAGTAATTATCATACTGTAATGCAGTTATTAGCAGTTGCATTGCATGTATCTTTTTTCTAAATGGTAGCAGTAAGATGCAAGTCGAATTCAGACTTGTGATTTACCCCTGTATTTGGATATTTTTCTTGGTTTATTGAAGTAATTAATGTTTTCAAATTTTGGCATTATTTTGTTGATAAAACTTCTCTCTATCTATCTTCTTAAACCCAGACCTCTGAGGTGGGTGATGCTTTCTTCTTGAGGATGCAACCATACATATAAGTAGATAACAAACAACGGAGGAGTTTTCGAAGATTGATTCTCCTTCGAAGATTGATGTGTGGATGAAAAAATGACAAGTGATTTAGCTGTTGAAGCAATTAACATGAAAAAGAATTAAGAATCTTGATTAATGGCACGTAATAGACATTCGTCTTCAAGAATTTCACTGGATACAAATACAAAGCTTGGTCACATATCATACACTATGAAATTCTAATTTACGACCCGAGGCATGGAATTATGGAAATCACTAGTAATAACTCTAGTTGGCACATGCCTAAGCTACATCATCCAAGAACAGGGATGCCACAACTTGAGATTAATACCCTCCTCAATCATCCTCAAAAGAAAGGAAATTTCCCCGAGAGCAGTAAGCACATTCCAGAATCATATTGAAAACTGTTTCTCCCACTGCCATCTTAAAGTTGCACCGTGCAAGGATAAAGACGAGCTCTCTTGATTTGCAAGGGAAATGAGCATATCAAGAAACAAATCCCGGGTGCTTCATTCACAAGTTAAGCTCTATTGGCACCTCAGGAAGGTGGTTTGTGGAGAGACCAAGGCAACGTGAAAGTTTCTGTTCAGAGAATATGGCACCAAGGTTTTTGGCAAACAACAAATCCACGTAAAATTTATTGATCAAAATCACAAAGAATATGAAAGCATGTTACAGAGTGACGGCTACATAAAGGATGAAATATGGATTTCTGACAACACCCACTGCCATGTTGACAAAGGATATTGTACCAACAACCAAAGTCCTGGAACATTGCCATCAATATCTTGGTCCTATATCCCGGATAAGCGGATAATGATAAATTTATTGATACAACATAAAGAAATTAAAACTTAGTACACATAAATTACATGTTAAAAACATTGAATATTTTACTGAGGACACAATGAAATAGTGACATATTGGGGTATTTGAGACCTAACAGAAGCGCCATTCAGCAATTATAACTGAGTTTTATGATCAAAATAGAAGATGAGTTTGATACAGCTGGAAGTTTAGGGGTTTCCTATTGCGTACTTTGGATTTGTGAAGAGACTGGATAGCTTATTGCAGGTTTGATTTGTGAGGTCTTTTCTACGTCCTTCTTTCGGGACTAGGGAGGATATCTTATCCTCTCTCATTATATTCTCCTTCCTTGATAAAATTTCTTCTTGTGTAAAAAAGAAATGTTACAGAGCGATACTACATTTTTTTTAAGCATGTGTTCTTTATATTGAGATGCTAGTTGTCTCCCAAGACATCACACAATAGGCTAACAACCCAAATGTGTTCACCCTCAATTATCCTATCTTGCCTAAGGTGGATTAATTTCACCCATTCCTATATTCTTTGGCATCCCATAATTTCACCATCAATTATCCTATCTTAATGGGCCTAGGTCCATCAGAAAGTAAAATTGATTCACATCCAGTTTCCAGCAAACCACAGCTTACATAGTTCGCCTTCATGAAAAGGTTGCATTCTTTAAACAAGATGAGGTTATATCTTAACTGAATACACTCCTCTCACTGACTAAATGCCGCAGGCTCATGTTAAAATGTTGAACAGCATCCAAGGACCAACTGACCTAAGAGTCTAAGACTATATTGTACGTGCTATTTGATATGAAAATTTTGTTTATATAAAGACAAAATTTCAATGCATATTTGCATTTCCTATTGAATGGCATAGTACTATAGCTTCTTTTAAAGCAGAAAGTAAAATAAATATTAATACATGTAATGCACAAAAATCTCTCATAATTCAGAATTGTTTGAAAACTCTCACCTCTTAACCATGAAAGAAAAGCCATTCATTCACTGCTTTGACACTTCATTAGGATTTTTGCCTAGAAAGAATTATATCATAAATTAGTAACCATATTACATCTTGGCAAACTGCAAAACTGGAGGAAAAAGATCAAGTACAATAAGAAATACTAATACATGCATACTTAACTCGTACACTAATGTTCTGTACATTTTTTAATTCAACAAGTTGCTACTACTAGAAATACATGCATATGCCAGGATGTAAACTGAAACATGCAAAAATAATATGCTGACAGAAAAATTAACATTATGCAAATAATCATACTGAAAAAGTGTATTTGCAGAGGGAAGCATAGACAGTATTTAGGGGGGTATTCCTTTACCAATAAAAAAATAATACCTGCAGCAGGCACATCAGGAAGATTTTGATCCATTATGCTGACCTCTCCTGATACTTTGTCACCCCCCATATTTGCGCTTGGAGGAGGTATATACCTATGACTTTTGTTTACCACTTTTGCCTTTCTGTGTTGACAAAGATAATGGGTTACAAAGTTAAAATTCCATATCAATTAGAAGCACAAAATTTTATATGTGCTGAAATACTGATCTCATTTCAGCTCATACCTTATCATTTTTCGCTTCATGATACCAGCTTTCAGCTTTGACATCCCTTTTGCAAACCATGAAAAATACAAATTAAGTCCTCTAACAGTTAGGTATATTCAGACGACAAAATATAAAGAGAAAGTACAAAAACAAGTAATTACAGTATAGCTTACCGGGTTTAAGAGCTGTGGAGGTCGAAATGGGCTTGCGATCCCCCCTCTCAGCTTTAATTGAAGCAATGACAGAATCAGCAGTAGGTCCCAGCCCTTTTCTTCCCACCAGCTTTACTCCCAGCTTTTCACAAAGGTAATTCATTCTCATCTCATCACCACCTCTTACTTCTCTTAGCTCAAGAGCCTGTTGCCTTGATAGCATAGTGTAAACATGAAGCTGCTGCTGCTGATTAAAATGAGATTGGAGCTGCTGGAAAAGTAATTTGTTCGAGTGTTGCTGATCTTGTTTTGAAAGGTCATGAGTCTTCTTCCTAGGCTCACCAAATGTCACCCTTAAAATTGCTGGAGCTTTGGGGTCTACATTTTGCTGGGAAAAAATGACTGAAAAGCTCCCAAATTCTATATCAGGTTCTCTAAATAAATCTGTAAGAAGGGAAGCACAAGAATGAGCATTTGAAGGAGTCCTGTCAACCTTTATTCTAAGGGACCGAACATTAGCATAGTGGGCCATATTTGCAGCTTCTCTTAGACCACTAAGAAAAGCCCCGTGCATAGTAGCAGGATACCGTCTCGTGGTTGCCTCCCCAGCAAAGAATAGCCTTCCATCTCCCACACTTTCTGCTAGAATATCATAGTCATCTCCTGAAGCTCCAACAGCAACATTCGAATACGAACCAAAGCAGAATGGGTCGCTACCCCATCTAGTACAGACAGTTTGAATAGGTTCAGGGACATTGATTCCTTTTGGTTCATAGATACCTGCACACATTTGAGGCGGTTAGTTTCATGAAATGCTTATTATACCAAAAGAGTCAGCACATCCAGCAAAACTAGGGTTGTCAGATCGGGACTTGATTCAGTGATAAAAACAATTCACATTTAGGCACCGCGCATCTAGTAAATAATTACCCTTGAGAATTTGAAGCACTCGAGTAACTGCATCTGTAGGGGGCATGCTCTCAAACTTATGGGCAGCTTCCCCCGCTACCAAAGCAATCAACAAGGGGCCACCAGCAACTGTTGCATAGCTGTAAAACAAAAAGAACTCTCCACGACGACTTGGATCATCAAAAAGGCGGCCAAACGTATCCAGATCTGTCTCCCAGAACACATGAGGAAAGAGCATGGCAACTTTGTTGAGCAGACCAAAACCTAACCTTTTTATTCCATCAAGCTTTCTCTGAGGCAACTCAGGAATAAACTTGATAGAAGCTTTCTTCAATACCCCTAGAGGGACTGTGCACAATGCCATATCACCATCAAAGACCTGATTTCCTGTAATAACTTGCACTCCATCACTACCATATCTAACAGTATGTACAGTTTTCTCATATAAAATAGGCACATTCTCAGCTAAAGCATGAACCAGCCTCCCATTTCCTCCAGGCAAGAAGCAATGATCCCCACCCATGTCATATGGATCGTCTTGGTCCCAAAACGCTAGAGACAGGTTTGATAGTAGACCAGCATTAGCATATTCCAAATTTGCAAGATGCCAATTGAACAAGTTCATCTCCTCATCATTCACTGCATCCCCATAAACCTGTCTGAATGTTTCCAGGGCAGCACCAAGGGACACATCAACAGAGACGTCACCCATAAACTCTCGAAGCCTGCTTGCCTTATCTAGTAATCGATTAAAAGCAGTTTCTACCTTCATATCCATGTCCGGGTCAACTGGTTTTCCATCCACACTATAAAGAGGACACTTATCTCTAACCTTGTGAAGCGTATAAACTAATTGCCGAGCCACAATCCCAAGAGGATTCCCGTGAGTACCCGTTAAAACACTACCACCTAATTCTGCAGCTGCAGACACCCTATTCCCTCCCTCCATTTTCTTTGTATAAACCCGCCCACCTGCACGCTTCCTACCTTCCAACACTGTCACTTTAAACCCAAAGCGCATTAGCTGCCGTGCAGCAGCCAACCCTGCAAGGCCAGCACCAATAATAATAACGCTCGGTTTACTGGGTTCAGCTGGAATTTTCTCTTTTACGGCGGGAGCAACACCAAAGTTGATATATCCACGGGAGACCAAGTAATTATACGCCGAGTCCAAAAGGGTATGATAGTGTTGAGGTATATAATCAATAAACATTTCCTTAGTGACCCAATTCGTAACATTTTCACGCCATTTAGCAATAATGTGGTTTCTAATGAGAGTGTAATTCACTTGTTCAATTCCTCCAATAACGGGGAGAACGCCAGCTTCAATTTCCTCCTCAGTAAGTGAATCAGCAGGAAAACCAGCACTGAGAGCAATCAGGGCCTCAGCTTTAGGTTCCTTGTTTATCACAATAATCTCATCAGATGCATCGGGGACAGGTCCTACTCCCCGTGGATTATTGACTGAAACTGAGGTAAAAGAAGAAGAAGAACCGTAAGGGGAGAGATCATTATTATTACCGTTCAAACCTCCGTTGAAAACTACAGGAACACGAAAGGAAGCCGGGCTCCGTTGGGGCCTGCCACGCCTTCTCTTCTTGGGGACCGAGAAAGAAAGATAGTGATTTGAACTAGGGTTAGGGTTTTCAAGCAAATTTGGGACCGAAACAGTGTTAGGATCGGGGAAAGCGTTATGGTTTTGTTGGGGAGGGCAGGAAACAAAATGCGGAGGAGGAAATGAAGAGAGTTGCTCTGGAATATGGATCGGAGGATCCATGTGAGTGCAAATTTCACTGTGATTTTGGCGAAGATGGGCGTATGATAGGAGCAGAATTTAAACGACCATGGTTATATAGGTTACGAAACTCAGCCGAATAGGCCCGCCCGCCACCAGCGTCCGTCGTCGTTGGCTCGTTATCGATCAAGGCTTTGTTGGATGACCCGGATGGGAGCAAATTTTTCATTTTTTCCCCTCTTGTAATTTTCTCTGGAATTTTGATTTTTTCCGTTTAATCTGACATTTTAACTGATATATTTTTTGCCAAGGATACTTTAACTGATATATAGATTTTGTAAGTGTGTATTTGGATTAGCTTTTAAGAATGATTTTTATAATTTTATGAGGTAAGTATTTGAGAAGAGTTCTATTTTGATTTATAGGAAATAACTTTAGAAATCACGATTTAGGTGTTTCCCAAACACTCACTAATAAGTGACGGAAAATTTGAGGGACCAATAAATTAACATAATTGATGAGAAAAAATGATGTACTGTTGCTTGTTATACCGATACCGAGAAAAATTTGTTAATCTATTATAGGGTGGGTTTCGGATAGTTTTTTGAATCGTGCGATTGGAGGCGTAAAAGTGGGGTTAGTTGTTTTTGGCTTTTTTGACTGTGTTTGATTGAGCGTTCTGTTTATTGGACTTTTAGGGCAAAAATAGCTTAAAATTATAAGCCGCATCTCCCACGACCCATGGTTGACTTGGCCAGTCTATGCCTTCAAGTAGTTCGTGATTGCTTGGCTTGAAATCGCAATCTGGTGGCCGACAATTTGCTCGGCTGATCTGTGATGTAAATTTGATTATACGTGATCCTAATTTAGTTGATTTGTGGTGATTGGCAATGTGATGTAAAACCAGAAGGGAAAAAGGAAGAGAGAGATGAGAAAGAGGAGAAGGGAAGGAGAGAAAAGAAAGGGAAGAGATAGAGAGATCCAAGAAAAAAGGGAGAAGAGAGAAAGTTGGGGAAATAAATGATCAATCTCTTCAATATTCTAAAGTATGCATACAAATGAGCAAACTATCTTGACTCCTCAGGTCCTACACGTCGCTGCTCCAATTCCAATGCTACTTGAATTCAGCTTATCAATTTTCTCCTGCAGATCTCTATTCTACTCAATCTTTTTTTTTTTTAATTTAATCAAGGGTTTCCTCATCAATGTTTAAAGGGTAAAGAATTCTCACATTTCTCAATGAGCGCACTTTCAAAATTCGAACTTATGTTCTCCTTCCTTCGAGGGTGGAGCCCCTTACCATATCAACCAACCGCTTGTTGGCTATTGTACTTTATCTTTTCTACTTCTTTCTATCCATATTAGATTCTCTATGCCTTTCTATTCCTATTCTTCTCCCTGTTATATTTTACATCAGTGTCTTGCTTGACATAGTTTTTGCCGAATTATATTTAGGGTATGTTTAGTCATATGAAATGTAATTTTTCCTAAAAATTACAAAATACTCGTAATAACATTTCATTAGATTGATTGACTGGTAATTATAATTATAATTATAATTATTATACATTGATAAAGATAGTCCATTTTCAATTAATCTATTGTATATACACAAACTTACATGGTGAGCAATAGGATTTTAGGTAGAACAATATATTATGTTTAATTAAAGGATGCAAGTACGAAACCAAAAAAAATAGGAACAATTACATTCAGGCCCCAAGGAAGAGGAGAAATGAAGAAATGGTCCCTATAGATTGCAAAATGAAAAAATGGTCCTATGGAGTTGTCAATACAAGCTTCTGGAGTTGTTAATAAGTTGTCAATACAGGCTCATGGAGTTGTTAATGGGACCATTTTTTCATTTTGTAATTTATAGGGACCATTTCTTCATTTTTTTTCCTTCTATGGGACCTAAGTGTAATTAGGCCTGAGCAAGGAGCCTGCAACCCAATAAGTCCGCCCACACCAGTAATAAATTTACCCATTTTGGGCCCGCCCAAAACAGGCCCGTAACGGGCGGGCAAATTACCCGCCCATTTAAGCATTAAACGGGCGGGCTATGGGTACCCCTTCGGGCTGCCCATACTTGCCTGTTTATTTTTTTTATTTATTGGTTTTATTGAAGATTCAATAGAAATGCAAGGATGATGCATGTTAAGAAGACTGATTATGGAAAGATGCCAATGCTTTTATTGAATGGCTTTTGTTAACAATTTTGTTCTTTTAGATTCAAAGTTTGAATACTCTTTTTAGTTGTGATTTAAGACTTAAATTCTGATTGTGAATGTTACTATGTGATGTTTTAATTTAAATTAAAAGGTACATTGCAAACAATTATATGAGTATTATGTGTTTGTTAAATGCAAAAGCGCAGAACTATAGGACTTAAAGTATGGCAATGAATTGTTTTACACTTTACAATAACAGGAATTTTTTTTAATGTCATATGCTAAATGGGCTGCCCATTACCCGCCCAAATTTGGATGGGTATGTCCAACCCGTTTATTACCGGGCTATCTCAGATATTTAACGGGTACGGGCTATTAAGACATAAATGGGCGGGTAATGGGTTGACCTTAGGGTCAGCCCAACCCGCCCATTACTCAGCCCTAAGTGTAATTCTCCCAAAAAAATATAGGGTTAAGGGCAAAAATATCTATAAACTTTTCTCAAAAGTGCATTCATCATTATAAATTTTTTTGGGAAAATCACTGTCAGGTCCCATGGAAGCAAAATATTGTTAAAAAAGTCCCAGGAAAAACTGAAATATCTGAAAAGTCCCTAGGGACTTTTCAGATATTATTTTCAAATGTAAAAAGACACACATGCCCTAATGAAAATTTAAACTCTTCTTCCTCAATACGAAAGAGAGACCAGAGCGGCAGAACCCCAAATCATCGCAGAGGGCCAAATCGCGTTCCGGAGGCATTTGAAAAACGAACTTCTGCCGTCTCCGTTGTCGTCTGGTGGCGTGCGGTGCGTGGCCGTCGTTGTGCCGTCATTCGCTGAGCGTGTCCGTCGCTGGTGGTCCTCGCTCACCGTCGGCCCTCGCTCACCGTCGGTGCTCCCTTCGTTCGCCGTGCGTGTCCGTTGCTGGTCGGCGTCTTGTGGCCGTGTGTGGGTGCTGGTGTTGCAGTCGGCTGCGGCTGCGTCTCCGTCGGTGGTGTCTGGCGCCCAGAGTAGTCCGGCGTTCCTCCACTTCGAGACTCCATCGGTGCTCCAGTCGAAGGCGCCATTCCCGCCGGTGAGTGAAAGAAATCACTGTTTCTCATTAATTTTGTTGTTGGATTTAGGATTTAGGACTTTGATTTAAGTTGTGTAATTTTCTAGTAACAAAAATGGCATTTTGAGAGATGATTGTGAAAGCTTTGTTTGTAGAGTCTCTTTCAGTTCAGGTCTTGAATCATTTGGATAAATTTGGGAAGGAGAAAGACTATAGGACTAAGAGAAGCTTGGCATATATGATTAGTTTGATAGGAAGAGGAAGATTGGGCCCGCCCCATTTCCTACCCCCTTTATTTAGGAAAGAAAAAAAAATGGCATGATCTACATTTAGCTCCATATTGTAGGTAGTAATTGGTTATGGTTTTTTTATAGATGCTTGTTCATATGGCATTAATCTATACCTCTTCAATGTTAACTTGTTTATATTGCGGCTTTACTGTTTATAGTCTCTGCAGCTTTATTGTGCACCGTTTGTTGACTTCCACTGATAATATTGAGTTGTTTTGTGATAAAACTGAACTGTGTGGACTTGGGTTAGAGTTTTGGTGCAGTGACTTGAATTTGTTGTCAAAATGTGGATGTTTGCTGAACGGTATATTCCAAAGCTTTGCATCCATCGCTGAAATTCTGTACACTTTGTTGAGTTTGGTGAAATTTCTGATATGAGCTTACTTGTCAAAATTTTGCATTTGACATACATATTGATTGCCATGGTAAGTTGTGTGACTTTAGGTGCATGTACTGAAATGTCAAAATTTTGGGCAATGTTGGAGGTGAATCTGATTTGTGACAGTGGAATTTACTGGTTATAAGCTATGCAAAGCAGTAGTCTCTTGGTGGCACCAAACTAGTGTTGTGTTGGAGTCATTTTAGATTATTGTTTTTGATATTGAGTTTTAATTTGCACATGAAAATAGTTTGAATCAGTGGACTGTACTCTGTGTTAAAGCTCTTGTTACTGAGTTTTGGAAGGATTGGATTAATTATTATGTTTCTGGTTAAGTAAAAAATGGCGAACAAAAGAAAAAGGGAAGATAAAGAAGAAGAGAGGCAGCCAAAAGTGTCATCGTATGTATTGTTCACGCAAGAGTATTACCAGAACAAGAAGAAAAAGAATGAGCCGAAAAGGCCTTTTAAAGAGGAGAGTAAGTCGGTAAAAGAAGCTTGGAACGCTTTGAAAGATGATGAGAAGGAGAAATATAAGGAGAGGGCAAAGAAATTAAGGAGAGGGGAAAAAGGGAAAAAATATGTTGTTCCATTCCTTACTCGGTGTGCCCCTAATCAATTTATAGAGGTGTGCAAAAGTTTGAAGAACAGAGAAGAGCGGATGGAACGGTTAAAGAGAATTGGATTTGATAAGTTGGTCAACATAAGCTGTTCACAAATCCCTCGAGACTTATGTGGGCAGTTTATGGGTGCATTTGACCCTCCAACCAACAATGTTTCCATTCGAGGGAGGTCACTCCACATTCGCTCGGAAGATGTAACAGAATTTATGGGGTTACCGTGTGTGGGCGGGGACATTGAAAGAAATGCGATGAATGAAGACAAAGATTTTCAACAATTAAAAACATTGTATGGCACAGTGCCATATAAGACAATTGGGAAATGGCTGATTGAAAGAGAAGATGATGCAGATTTTGAATTTCTCTTTATTATGTACGCATTGGGCACGTTGTTGTGTCCCGGAGCCGGTGTTAAGGTTAGTGACCGAGTGTTAAAGGTGTTGGTGGCTACAAAGCCAACTTTTGGAGACAATGATTGGGCTACCTTTGTGTTGAGTGAACTTTCAAATTCAGTTGGACAATACAAGAAAAAAGTGAGCAAAGGGAAAGCTTCAGGAAAAATCAACGTTGGAGGGTGTATATATTTTCTTATGGTAAGTGCAACATAAGTTTTCATTGTATAATGATTCCTAAAGTTCTGCATTAAATGTTGACATTTACTTATGTTAAGTTGTTATTCACATTGTATGCAGGTTTTTTGCTTACAAAAATTTCCCCTCGGTGAACTACAAGCCTCTAAAAATGACGAAGCAGTACGATATTGGAATGATAAAAACGTGAAGAAGAGAGTGCAAATAGAGAGGCACAGCAACCAAGGGTTGCTACATTCCGTGGGGCAAGTAGTGGGGGGTCCGGCCTCGGAATTGCATCAGCAGAATATTATAACACACCCAGTAAGTGATGAACTTTGATGTGAGGTTTACATACTTTGCATATTATTGTCACTAATATTTCCCTCATAATTTGTAGGAATTGAAGAGAACATATGAAAGAATTATGTCAAGGGTGGTGTCAATTGTCCAAGAGGAATTGGTTTCCCTTGAGGCAAGGTTGTTAGGGGGGAGAAATGGATGCAGGGGCAGAAATTGATGAACAGTCATCGTCAGAAAATGACGATGAACAACCCTCCTCGGGAAGTGAAGCTGAAAAGGCTGCCATACGAAAAGGAGATGATGAAGTTTGGAGCATACATGAAGAAGATGGGTCAGAGGAAGATAATGAAGGTGAAGCTAATAGGTCAGCCAACGAGGGGAAAGATGTACTAAAGGGGGAAGAAGAAGTACAATTGAGAAAATCGACAAGGGTAAAAAAACCTGCTCTTGTCTCTCCCTGGGTGACAACCATGACTAAGAAAAGAACGAAAGATGACAAGCAGAAGGAAGCTTTATTCCAGCTGTGCACAACGAGACCCAACAAAGAGGATGCACAAGAGTAAGTAATTAAATGTCTACTATCTATTTCTAGTTGAAGAACAAAAACTGACTGCAAAATGCTTGTTTGTGTAATAGGCTGTTTGTGGAAATGTATGACTATTTCGTCACACGAGGCGAACTATATTGTCTCCGTGAAAGGGGGTGGATCAATAATAGGGTATGTTACATATACATTGACAAGAACTGATACCTTGTTACTTTAGTACGATATGCACTAACTTTTCAGCTATTTTTTCTCAGTTTATGTCAATGGTCGCAAGGACATTAGTGGGGGATCAATTACAGAACTCTAGTCGAGTCAGTAGACACATCTTTTCATCAGAGTTGATGGAAAAAATGTCATCTGACCCAAAGAAGTGGTCCTGGCAAGCGCATGAATATGAGATCCTTCCTGAGCATATTCGATACAACATTGGGGATTGCGACTTAATCTTTGCTCCTACATTGCGGCTTGATCACTGGTTCTGTTATGTGTTGGATACCAAGACATTGCGTTTCTCTGTCCTTGACTCGCTGGTTGACCAGCTCACATATGCAAGATTGCAAAAGAGGGAAGAAGATGCACTTTTAGAGGATGAGAAGACAAGTAAGAAGAAGAGATTGAGCCAAAAGCAACAAGAAGAATTGCGTGGCAAGGAGCGGTTGGCAAGCCAGTGTGTAAGCACTCCAACTTAAGTTTATGCTTTATTTTGTAAATGTTGTTCTTGCTATGTTGTGTAATGTCAACATTATTTGCTTCTTGCAGAGAGATTGCATCATTAGTGTACTTCGCAGGGTTAAACCAGAATTATTTGGCAAAGGAAGAGAAATACCTAAAGACATCAACTGGCCAAAAGTGCATGTCCAAGCTGACATGTTAGTATTACCTTTTTTTTTGTTGCTCAATACTTTGAAATGGTTGGTTGTGTTTCATATCGTTTGTGCCTTTCTGTTTGCAGCGATTCGTGTGGCGTCCATGTTCTTTCATGGTTATTCGGTTGGGATGGCTCGGCACAGGACAAAGGGGGGTATACGATGCCTAAGTTGTCTCCTGAACAAATTCGGCAGATTAAGGTCGATTCGTTATGGTGGCTTGTGACAAATGTCGGGAACATACATGCCAAAAAGGTGCTGTCCATTGCAGGTGACAAGAAACAAATGCAGGGGAATAGAGACAAGTAGCATTTGTGATGTTATTATGTACATATGTTGCTATTTTGTGGGTTCTTCAAGAACCTTATGTCTTTGTGTGACTATTTTGTCATTGTAGGAAGGGCAAGAAGAATTGCTTTTTTGTTTACTGCCATGTTTAGGTTACAAGGAAATATTTTCAACTGGTTACGGCTATTGCACAACTGCATATGCCTTCTTGTACAAGTTATAACATTTAAGTAATAGGGCGTTATTACAATGGTGATTTTTACAAGTCTTCAAGCGTTTATTGACAACAGGTTATATGGGTTTAACAACCTCCAACACGTTTTTCAAATTAAAGAAGTTTTCTTACGTTATGAATAATGTGTTGTTTACAACTCCTGAAGTGTGTATTAACAATCTGATGAATTCATTTTACAACTTTAAGGTTGTAAATGAACGCTTTAAGGGTTGTAAATGAGACATTTACAACCCTTAAAGCGTTCATTTACAACGATTTGAGTTCAATTAACAACCTCGCCCGCGTTTGTGTCTGACAACGTGATCTGACGTTAAGGGTTGTAAATGAGACATTTACAACCCTTAAAGCGTTCATTTACAACCCTGTGAGTTGAATTAACAACCTCGCCCTCGTTTCTGTCTTACAACGTTCTCTGACGTTAAGGGTTGTAAATGAGACATTTACAACCCTTAAAGCGATCATTTACAACCCTGTGAGTTGAATTAACAACCTCGCCCTCGTTTCTGTCTTACAACGTTCTCTGACGTTAAGGGTTGTAAATGAGACATTTACAACCCTTAAAGCGTTCATTTACAACGATTTGAGTTCAATTAACAACCTCGCCCGCGTTTGTGTCTGACAACGTGATCTGACGTTAAGGGTTGTAAATGAGACATTTACAACCCTTAAAGCGTTCATTTACAACCCTTTGAGTTCAATTAACAACCTTCCCCGCGTTTGTGTCTTACAACGTTCTCTGACGTTAAGTGTTGGCAAAGTAGCTATTTACAACCCTTAAAGCGTTTATTTACAACCCTTTGAGTTCAATTAACAACCTCCCCCGCGTTTGTGTCCTACAACGTTCTCTGACGTTAAGTGTTGGCAAAGTAGCTATTTACAACACTTAAAGCGTTCATTTATAACCCTTTGAGTTCAATTAACAACCTCCCCCGCGTTTGTGTCTTACAACGTTCTCTGACGTTAAGTGTTGGCAAATTAACTATTTACAACCCTTAAAGCGTTTATTTACAACCCTTTGAGTTCAATTAACAACCTCCTGCCATCATTTTCTCACCGTAACTATTACAAGTTGAGATATTTACAACCTGTAAAGCGTTCATTAACAACCCTTTCAGTTCCTTTCACAACCTCATCGCGTGACTGCAGCAGTACTTCTGATGCAAATTTTCATAACAGCTGAATTGTAGCATATTTTATCAAGTGGTTGGTTGGTTGTGAAGCTATTGTATGAAGTAAGTTAGACACATGCACAAGTGAATAGTAAGTCCCCCATGACTTTATAAAATACACACCTCACCACTGTCACCTAAGGAACCCATGATTTTAACCACTTATAATGCCTAATTTACTTAAATTCCTGCTGCAAAAATTTGACAGCAACTGATGAAAATTTTCACAACTCCTAATGTATGTTTTCACAACATAATGAGTTTTGTTCACAACTAATGCAACTGATGCAAATTTAAACAACGCATGCAACCTAATTTTCCAACTTTCTGACAGTGCATGTCACAACTTAGTAGCATATCAGATCCACATATCAATTTACATTGAAATATTAAGTTGTATGAGTAAGGGGGTATTTTCGCCTACTCATTTAACTTAATATCAGACTATTTGTGTTTAACTACACCAACATCCGGACCCGTTCAAAAACCAATACGGGTCACAGGAAGGCACCAGTTAATGGTGTATATATACATAATCCAAAATAAGTAGCTAACAAAAGAAAGTACATAATCCATCGTTTTAGGTTGGATTTGGATTTTTGCAAGTCCTCACGGAGTGCCCAACCTCATGACATCGCCCACAATGATAAAGCTTCTTGTTTTGAAACTGAGATTCCCTTCTTTTTCTTTTCGGCCTCCCTGCCGGCCTTATAGTTGTTGGCGGATCCAAGAATGTTTGTGTCAGCAAATGTGTGACAGTCAAAGAATCAGCTCGTGGACAATCATGTGTTGCAACTGGTCTCATGGTGTTTCCATATATTTTCTCCTCTGCTTCCACTTTCAGCCAATCATGTACAAATGTGTACACATTACCATTGAGTACCTTAATTGCTGCACAAGCATGCGCACAAGGTATTCCACTCATTTGCCATGCTAAACATGTGCATTTTCTTTGAGCAAGATCTACATTGACATAAATTGTCGCTTCACCACATCTAGTTCGCACCGAAAAGTTATGGTCTCCATAATATACTGCATCCATATTTTCCGCATACGTAACATGCTGCAGCACTTTCTCTTCAACATTGGGTCCAACTCCATTTTTCCAATTGGCCATTGCCATCTTGCTTGCAAGCAATTTCCGTGCCAATTTGTCCCGATGCTCATGAATTAGTATTGACACGCTATGCTTCCTCTCTTTCAACATCCATGCATTAAACGACTCCGCAATATTCGTGGTTATGTTATCCCACCTATTGAAAGGAAACTTGCTCAGAGCCCATTTGTCAACATCCCCATTGGTCTCCACCCATTGTGCCAATTGTGGATTGAACAATCTTAATTTTCCCATTGCACTTATAAAGTCCTCATCCAACCTTGCATAGGCAATTGCATCAAGAAGCTTGAGTGCAGTCTCTTTGGTAGTCGCCGATGTACGTGCTCGACCTCTATTGATTTTCAAGAACTCTGCACTATAATTTTCCTTCACATGCCTGTAGCAATAGCCATGTCGCTCGCTGCCAAATATTTCTTTAACAGCACCTATAATTGCATTATTGCGATCTGACACTATGGTTATCATAATTGATCCTATTGTTTCTTTCAAATTGAGTAGAAACCAAAGCCATTCATCATATGTTTCACCGCTGACAATGGAATATGCTAAGGGAAACATTTGGTTGTCTGCATCGTATGCACAAGCTGACAACATTGTTCCCTTATAAGGGCCACTTAGATGACAGCCATCTATATAAACAATGGGCCGACAACCACCTATAAAACCTTTAACCGAGCAACCATAAGCAATAAATACCCACTCAAATCTATTGTTAGATGAGCCTTCCCATTTTGCAACTGTGTCTGGATCACTTTCAATCAATCTATCACATATCCAAGGAATTGCTTGATAAGAGTCTTCTACTCGTCCATTTAATTCCTTTAACGCTCTTTCTTTTGCCCTATATGCTTGAGGGTAGTTCAGTCGCACCCCATACTCTCTGTACAAGTCTGCTCGAATTTCATTGGAAGTCTTATCGATATTGGACCTTAAATCATCCATTACGATTGATGATGTCAAGCTCGACCTATGTGGATGCCAGACTATCAGGCTGTCCTGTGCATGGTGAATGTGTTCACTTTTGTATGTTCGAATCGTTAGAAACTCTGTATCTTGATGTTCTCCTGATGAATAAGCACCCATGTACCACGGACAACCACTAACCTTGCACTTCACAATTATCTTCTGTTTATTATTCTTCACAAATTGGTATGAAAACTTGTGTGAAATACTGTATTTATATAATGTCTGACGAAGGCTCATACCATTCGGAAATATCTGTCCTTCTCCAATAATTAAATCCTTCCATTTGGTATGATTCATTCCCGGTATGGGCATTGGCACCAATTGAGTACAACATTCCAATGATGGGATATCTTGACTTTCATTTAACAAAGGCGGTGGGGACATACACAATCCTCCAGCACCTACAAACATTTGATCAATCCTGCAATAAATGACAAGTTAGACTTCTCTTTTGCATGATTAAGTTACAACAAATTACTTTTCTTAAGATAACTCGACTTACACTTCTTGCTCTTCTATTTGACCATTAAATGTTGGGACTGTATTCTCATCATCACCATCGTCTTCAATGTACACATGACCATATTGTTCATTATATTTCATAAAATGATCCACCCCTTCATCGTCTACAAGATCCACAAATGTTGATGTATCAATAGAAACTTTGAATTTCATTTGAATTTGATTACTTTCATTTCCCGTTGTAGATGATATGATTCGGAGCAACTCCTCATATGTTGTACTTTCTTTTATGCATCTTGTTCTTACCATACCACCAACATATTGCGTTTCATCTCCTCCGACATTTAAAAACTTCCCCCCCACATGAATGAAACACAATAGATTCTTTCCAGAACTAGTTGCCATCTTTCATGATAATCTGCACCATGAAGTTCGTATTAACAACTTCCAAAGCTATATTAACAATTGTATATGCACATATTAACAACACTTCTTTTACAATCATATAATCAAACAAAGCACAATCACATTCAATGACTCCAACTTTAAACAAAGGCATACCTTTGTTGGGTTTCCAAACAATAGGCCTTTCTCTCTATTACATTGCCTTAAAACTTAAAAACATAGCACAGTTTTTGTATTTACAACTCAAACTGTTATATTCACAACTACTACTGCACGAATTAACAACTACTTAAGCTATTTACATATCACCCTTTTCACATCAACCCACCACCATGAGAATCAACTTTTCCCACGTCAAACGTCCAACTTTCTCTGTTTTGTTCCACAATAACAGAGCATTATGACACCCAAAGCCATTTGCTGTATTAACAACCACTTCAGTTATATTAACAACACCAACTGCACGAATTAACAACAATTAAATTTCTTCACATATCACAATTTTTACAGTAGCCCACCAACGTGAAAATCAGCTATTCCCACTTTAAAGGTATCATTTCCTCTGTCACCTCCCCAAAAAACAGAGCACTATCACATTAACACTACCCAACCTTATTCAAACCCCAACTATAACGCTCAAGCTCATAACTTTACCTAAATCATGTCATTACTCATCTACCTCCTACTACTTTGTCCACTATTGCCACCAAGCACCAACCTTTCACCATCATTCAGTTTCACTTTATCCAAATATCACATAGAACCAAAATCAAAAAATTCAGTTTCGTGTTCTACCTCGGTTCCAGTACGTGGAGCTTGCAAATTTGATCCTTTACCAAGAACTTCAACATTACACTTGATCCCTTCAATGTTGGAGTTCACACCAGTCCCTTTCGCGTCGTTACTGTGTCTCCGGAAAAAAACTTGCGCCTTCCCTCCTCTTTCTGAAGCTTCTACTTTTACATTAACAAGAGGGGCATGTGTGTCTTTTTACATTGGAAAATAATATCTGAAAAGTCCCTAGGGACTTTTCAGATATTTCAGTTTTTCCTGGGACTTTTTTGACAATATTTTGCTTCCATGGGACCTGACAGTGATTTTCCCAATTTTTTTAGGTTCAAAAGTAATTATGAACTTTAAAAAGGGAGTAAAAGTGAATCTTCCGTTAAAATTAATTAACAACTGTTAACTTTAGTGCAAAAGTACCAAAATACCCCTATCCAAAAAAAATGTTAAGGTGCAAAAAAACCCATAAACCTTTTTCAAAAGAGCGTATGCTAACATAAACTTTTTTGGATACAAAAGTAACTATAAACTTTCAAAAACGGGTCAAAAGTGACACTTCCATTAAAACTAACTTGCAGCCATTTACTTCAGTGCAAAAGTACCAAAATACCCCTCTCTCAAAAAAAGTCTCCCTCTCTGTTCTTGCTACCATCTCCGTGGGTTGTGAGTTCACTCCCTCTGTCAAGCATCACTATCATAGTAGCCGACACTTCTTGGCAGAGAGGAGAGATCGAGACTTTGGAACAGGGAGAAAGAAGAAGAAATCAAAACTTCACCATCAACTATCGCAGTCGGTGTTCACCAACTTTACCGCCATTGCCATCGACCTTTCTCTTACTTCCTTTGTCGAGCACCACCATCATCATTTTCCTCACCACCATTATTGTTTTCATCTTTTAGTCACACACAGATTCTCGTCTTAGGGTTCTTGTTTGGCAGCTGACACAACAAACAGCAAAGCTCCGATGGCGTCCATCTTAGGAAACGTCAAACCCGATGGGTTGCTGTACACCATATGCGACATACTATTTACCTCCCTATGATGTGCCTCCCAATGGTTATTTTGATACTTTTGCACTTGAGTAAATGATTGTTAGTTAGTTTTAATGAAAACGTCACTTTTGCCCCATTTTTTGAAAGTTTATAGTTACTTTTGCACAAAAAAAAGTTTATGGTAGTGGACGCACTTTTCAAAAAAGTTTATGGGTATTTTTGCATCTTAAACTTTGTTTTAGATAGGGGTATTTTGGTACGACACTTCATTGGTGATGAAATAAGGAAATTTGAGGGGTGTTTTTGCCGGTGCCTCGTGGAGTTGGCTTTTGTTTGCTTTGCTTGGTGGTGGTGGATTCAAAATGCTAGAAATATGATGCTTTTGGTCCATCAGGAGTGGTCGTTGTTCTGTATTATGCTTCCTCTTGTCATGTCTATTTTGCTGGTGTCCATGGGTTTTTCTGCATCTATGGGTTCATCTCATGCTTGCTCCTTTGCAACCTCTTTGGGTGTTTTCTTGCCGACAAAAGGATTGGGACCTCTCATATGGTTCTTTGAACCCCCACCCCTTTATGGCCTTATTGTCATTATTAGTGGTTTTTCTTCCCTATGGTCTCTGATGCATCAGTGCAACAAGTTTGGCAGAGGCAGTGGCGGCTTTGCCATTCCCCTTAGTCTGAAGATTATAGTTAGGTTTAGTTGTTGTGGTTTACATTTTTTGGGCTTATAGTCCTTTATTTTATTTGTGTTGTTGTTTTCCCTGACCAAAAAAAAAAAGAAAGAAAGAAAAGAAAAGAAAACTATGGTTCTTTTTTCACTCTAATTTATATTTAAGCAAATAATATAAAGGTAAATAAATAAACAAAATCCATCCATTCCTTCCCATTCTCTATTATCTCCTATTTGTTTTCATTACCTTATTTTTTTCATAAACCAAAGCTCTTATGGTTTTCTTATTCTTTTAGTTACATCTAATGGGGATTGGATCATAATCAACATTTTTGTTCTCCAATTTTTTTAAGCATCAATGTTTTAATTTTTTTCCCATATATGGGCTTCATTTTAAAGTTCCCACATAACATGGTGATTTTGCATTTAGAATAGGTCATGGGTGTTTTTTTTTTTGGAAAATAACCAATTTTTAATCATAGATTCCATAGAGTTTAAGGAATAAATTATATTGCTTCACCTTATAGAAAGCATCATTTATTATGATTTTTATATCCCAAACCCATATAAAGAAGAATAGTTGTGTTAGGCTCTTGCCAACCAATATAAAAATTTGTGATAATGTATGAACATGTTAATGTTGATTATGTTATTTTTAATTAACTCGTATTCTTCTATTGTTTAACTTTTGTAGGGGTTAACATGTAAATAGGCCATGTTTTGTGATAAAACTAGTTAGACACATGTTTTGCTCATTAGTTGATAAATTCAAGGATTTTTTATATTTTATATACATGTATTAATATTGATTATGAGAGGTGATGTACCTCCCATAAAAAAAATACTCCCTATGATATTTAATATAATATAAGACATATTTATCTAATTATATTATATTAAAAAAGTTAGTTAAATTAGTTAATATGATATGTATATTTTAAAACACACTAGTCATATTCTTTAATTCCCTCATTTTCTCTTCTCCTTGATTATTGTTGAGGGGGCATCAATAAATATAAATTAGAAAAAGATGGATAAATATACAAAAAAAAATATCTTATATTTAATATCAAGATCAACTCTTTAAATATGTCATATGTTAACGAGCGGAGGGAGTATTGATTACAAGAGTTCCTTTGAGGAATATGATAAAATTAAAATAATATATAGATGATTAGCATGACCCCAACACAAAAAATGACAAGCATAAATTGAGCAAAATATTGATCACAAAAGATTAACTAAATATCAAATAATAAAGAAACTCGCATAGAAGGCCATTAAGCTTATTCCAATCCCAACCACCAGAGCCAGTGAGTTAATTGGCTAACCTTGGCTTCTTTAAGAGGTTCATCAATTTCACTCAACGAATACAAACTCAGTTTCTCATGGTGAGGCAACCAGTAATCCTCCCAAAACTTCACTCGGTCTCCATCTCCAAGTCTCCACCCGATACTTTGTGAGGGTCTGTTTGGTATGAGGGATTTGGAGGGGAAGGGAGTGTGGAGGAAAAATTTTTATGAGTTGAATTTAAGAAAATTGGAGAAGTGGAGTTACAAAATTTTAATATAGATAATATGTAAAATTAAAGAGTAAGAAAACTTAATTAAAAACTTTATACCCCACTTTTTTCATTTTTTTTAAATCCATCTTAAAAAAATCTTTCCTCTACCTACTTTCCCTCCCCTCTCCTCATACCAAGCAAGCCAAAGCAAAGCACACTTGATTCCCTTCCAAGTGTGGGACCCCTATGTTTTGCTCTTCACTTTGGGAATAATGTTAGTCCTGTTATGAATATTAAATATGTGGATGTCCATTAACTCATATTACTCTTCCAGTCAATTTGACATAAAGAAGAAAAGAAGATTTGACACAAAGCAAAAGCAAAAGAAGACAAGGACATAAAGAAGATATAAAGTAACCATGGTCATGTAACCAGGGTTAAATATAACCATGGTCATGCAACCAGGGTTAGATTTCTGACTCTATATAAAGGGCTGTAATCAATTGTTTCAGTTGAACTGAATGAGAACTTCTCTCTAGAAATTCTATAATCCTTTCTCTTAATTCTATCAATCTTCTCTCTTATCACATATACTTTTATAACACGTTATCAGCAAGAAGCTCTAAAAGAAGAATGAATCCTATTGGCATCAATCCTGAAGATTTATGTCTCGTTGATAGTGCAATAACCCACACCATACTCAGACATGATAAATATTTTTCTTCCCTGGTAATATGAGAAGCCAATGTTCAGACTATATCTGGTAGTATAAATTTAATTGAAAGCTCTGGAAGAGCTAATATTTTGTTACCTGAAGGAACAAAATTATGCATTGATAATGCATTTTATTCTACCAAGTTTAAAAGAAACTCACTGAGTTTCAAAGATATCCGCAGAAATGGATATCATTTAGAAACAACAACTAAAAATAATCAAGAATATCTTGTCATTACAAATATAGTTACTGGTAGAAAATGCATATTAGAAAGTTTTCCTATTTTTTCTTTTGGTTTGTATTACACATGTATAAGCACAATTGAAACACATGCTATTGAGAACCAGAAGTTCACTAATGCAGACTAGAAGTTTGTCAATTCAAACAACAGTTTGATAATGTAAACCAGAAGTTTACTAATGAATTTATTGTTTGGCATGACCGGTTAGGCCATCCCGGTTCAATCATGATGCGACAAATAATTGGGAATTCATGTGGACATACCCTGAAGTATAAACAAATACCACAATCCCATGATTTCTCATGTGCTGCATGTTCCAAGGGAAAGTTAATTATTCGCCCCTCAACAAGCAAAGTAGAAAGTGAGTCTCTCACATTTCTAGAATGGATACAGGGAGATATTTGTGGGCCAATACACCCACCATGCAGACTATTTAGGTACTATATGGTTTTAATTGATGCATCAACTAAATGGTCGCATGTTTGCTTATTATCTTCTCGTAACCTGGCGTTTGCGAGATTACTTGCTCAATTGATTAGATTAAGAGCACATTACCCTGATTATCCTATCAAGAAAATACGTCTTGATAATGCTGGTGAATTTACATCACAAGCTTTTAATGAATATTGTATGTCCCTTGGAATTGATGTTGAACATCCTGTAGCTTATGTTCATACGCAAAATGGACTTGCAGAATCATTGGTTAAAAGGTTGCAACTAATTGCAAGACCTTTACTTATGAAATCTAATCTCCCAATTTCTGCTTGGGGTCATGCCATTTTGCATGCAGCAATGTTAATTCGCATTAGGCCAACAAGTTATTTAAAGGTTTCCCCCTTACAAATGGTTTTTAGTCAGGAACCTAATATTTCCCATATAATAACTTTTGGGTGTGCGGTATATGTGCCTGTAGCACTGCCACAACGCACTAAGATGGGTCCTCAAAGAAAGATGGAAATATATGTTGGGTATGAATCTCCATCAATTATAAAATGTTTAGAACCATCCGCAGGAGATTTATTTACGACACGATTTGCCGATTGTCATTTTGATGAATCATTTTTCCTAACATTAGGGGGAGAAAACAAACAGCTGGATAAAGAAATTAGTTGGAATGAATTATCATTGGCTCATTTTGATCCTCGTACAAAACAGTGTGAACTGGAAGTTTAAAAGATAATTTGTTTACAGAATTTAGCTAATCAAATGTTAGAAGCATTTACTGACCCAAAGAAAGTGACAAAGTCACATATTCCAGCTGCTAATGCTCCTATTAAAATTGATGTCCCTGAAGGACAACCTGCTATGAATGAATCTAAAGCACGCCTAAAGCGTGGCAGGCCCATCGGTTCCAAAGATAAAAATCCTTGAAAAAGAAAAGGAGCAAAGAATATAGATGGTCAAGTCGAGGATAATGAAGAAAAATTAGTAGCTCCAGAAGAGCCATCTCCTGAAGAGATATTATCTCTAGAAGAGAATGTTGTAGTCCCAGAAGAGACCCAGGTACTTGACATATGTGAAAATAATGAGATCTCAATCAATTATGTTATGAATGGAATCCGATGGGATAGAAATGAAGTCAACGTTGATGACATCTTTGTTTATCATATAGCATATGATGTAATGAATGATAATGAGGATCATGAGCCAAAATCCATTAGTAATAGCCAACAAAGAAAAGATTGGCCCCTATGGAAAGATGCCATTAATGCAGAATTAAAATCATTGGCAAAACGAAAAGTATTTGGACCTGTAGTCCTTACACCTGAAGATGTAAAACCAGTTGGATCAAATGGGTCTTTGTACGAAAAAGAAATGAAAATGGCAAAATAACTAGATATAAGGCACGTCTAGTAGCCCAAAGTTTTACATAAAGACCTGGCATTGATTTTGAAGAAACGTATTCACCAGTAATGGATGCGACTACTTTTCGTTATTTAATTAGTCTAGCAGTAGATGTAGGACTTGATTTACATCTAATGGATGTTGTGACTGCCTATTTAAATGGATCACTTGACAATGATATTTATATGAAAGTCCCTGAAGGACTTAAGATGCCAGAAGCATCCTGTAACCCCCTCACAGTAATCACATCCGATTTACGAAATTTAAGTGAAATAGAGACCAATAAAGTGGAATAAAGATTTATAATCCCACATCCAAGGGATGGGGTATTTGGGAAAATCAATTCAAAACATACTTATTGTTGGTCTCACATTCACAGACGGATATAATTACTTGAGAAAACGAATCACATAAGAAATATCAGAATGCAGAAGCTAAAATCCCGGTAAAACCTCGGGTTCAACTATATATATTTATATCATGGGTTTATAAATTCCCAAAACGGGGATTACATATCCAAAATATTCATTTACATTCTTATGTACACTTGATAACCCCAACTTCAAAACTATGATAACCAACTACCACTTAGATCTCGGAGTAAGCCTAACTACTCCTGGTTGTCCGCTTCCCTTTCGAGCCACTCGCCCTGTCTGAAAAGGTTAGTCATATAGAAGGGGTGAGATTCTAAAGAATCCCAGTAGTAACAACAATTTCATACCACATGCAATCACAGAATATGCACACCAATCATCTCATACAGCAACACAAGTCACTCCACCCTCATCCCCTTTTACCGCCGGGAAGGCATACGACCTTTACCCGAACCGTTGTTAGCGACTCAGGGACTATTGGCGTGGCAGTGCATACAAATAGCCACACGGCTCAAATATAGCCTTTCGGCTTTCACAAATGGCCCGTCGGCCTTCACAAATAGCCTTTCGGCTCACAATTAGCCTTTCGGCCCACATATACACATATATCACACCCTAACCTCATCCCCTTTTACCGCCGGGAAGGCATACGACCTTCACCCGAACCGTTGTTAGCGACTCAGGGACTATTGGTATAGCGGTGCTTCCACAATTTTTGCAAAACTTGCAGCATATGATATTCATTTCAAAAACAATGACATAATATACATACAATGTATCACACAAGGTATAAAGAAAGAGTCACTACCTGTATCCTTCCTGACTGGCTCTGGCACCTTAGCCTCACGAGGACGACAGATGTCAAATCCTATATCAATTAGGGGCAACCAATCAATCTCGTTTCCATATGTATATTTCAATAATTCTCTAAGTTGGTTATCATTTAGGACTCTTTAAATGACTATTAGAGGCTTAAACATAAGCCTAAAGGGTTGGAAGACACTACCCAAGAGACCCCTTACTCGAAGGCAAAACACTGATTTTTGGTCATCTCACTCGAGCACAGATACTCTCACTCGAGCACAAATACGGACATCACTCGAGCACAAGAGAGAGTGAGACTGCGAGTGAGCACCCGAGAGCACAAAGAAACTTCCAGGTACTGGCTCACTCGAGCACGCTGAACCTCACTCGAGCACAAGGCCAAATGCCTCTCTCGAGCACCTGCGAGTGAAGTTCAGGAAGTGAGAACCCGAGAGCACACAATGCTCTCCAAGAACTGAATCACTCGAGCACAGCCATTTGCACTCGAGCACACACCTCATACTCGCGAGTGAGAAGACACACTCGAGCACCTTACTCGTGAGTGACAACCCGAAAGCACTACTCCCACCTGAAGCACAACCTCACTCGAGCATGATCCCCAGTGCTCGGGTGAGAAGGCTATGCTCGCGAGTGTCAGAGCACACTCGTGGCATCCACCAGCAAGTGAAGACCCGAAAGCTACCCTTCACTCAGAACTTACACCATCACTCGAGCAGACCATGCTCATTCGAGCATGTTCCTCGCTCACTCGAGCACAAAGCGATGTGCTCGAGCATTGATCATTACAACCCAGGCGAACTCGAAGCACAAAGGAAAAACTCACGCATCACTCGAGCACGTTCTTCCTCTGCTCGAGTGATGTGCATCAGAGACCCAAAATGCAGAAAAAAACCAGAAAACGCCAGATGGTCAAAATCATGCCCAAAGGTTCCCAAACTCTCCACAATGCTCATATACTCTAAGCACTAACTAGGGAACACAATGGCAACTCCAAAAACACCCCAAAAACCAATTTGACCACAATCATTCACTAAGGTCTCTATGATACACATTATCCAATTTTCCCTTAACACATGTTTAACATTCCAAATTACATCAAATGCTCATATATCTCCAACTAAATCATTTCCAATCATCAATCTTAATAAATTTCATATTTCCAAAAATAGGCATATTTAGGGCAAAAATTCCAGATTTTACTCAACTTAACCAAATATCACAACAATATACCAAAATGCTCTAAATGCCTACCTCTTCTCTTTGCCCAATTCAGAACCTTGATTCCTCAACTTTCAATTTCGAATCAATGTCCCAATCTACACCATTCAAAGCTCTACAATCATCACAATGTAGCTCTCATTGAGATGAACAATATTAGAGAAGAGGATTGGAGCAAAGGAGGATCACAACTTACCAAGATTCAAGCTTTTCTTCTTCCTCTTCTTGCTTGTCCAGCGCCCGAAATGGAGGAAAGAGAGATGGAAGATACAATGATGATGAAGAAGCACATCACCCTCCCTTGCCCATGCCTCCAACCGAATAGGAGAGAGAAAATGAGGGAAAAGTGGTGTTTTGTCTTCTAGTGCTTCATCCAATGGCCACCATCATGCCACTTGTCCACATCTCAAGCACTCCATCAAAGAGTCCACCTAACCGCAAAGCACAGGATTCCGACCCATGGTCAAGGAATCACAACCCTTGATCTTAAATACCACATGTATTTATTCCCAAAATTCATATTACATAAGTTCCAAAAGTGCTTAATCACACTAATTACAATGATTATCATAATCATTAGCCCTAATTACAAATTGGGATATTACACATCCAATTTAAGTTTTCGAGAACAATACTCAGTTAAGTTAAATAAGTCCCTGTATGGCCTAAAGCAATCAGGGCACATGTGGTATAATCGTCTTAATGAATATTTGTTGAAAGAAGGATACAAAAATGATCCGATATGCCCATGCATCTTTATGAAAAGATCTAATAGTGAATTTACTATAATTGCTGTTTATGTTGATGATATCAACATCATTGGAACTTTTAAAGAGCTTTAAAAGGCAATTAATTGTTTGAAGAAAGAATTTGAAATGAAAGACTTAGGAAGAACAAAATTCTGTCTTGGATTACAGATCGAGTACTTCAAAAAAGGGATCTTTGTATATCAAGAAACTTATACAAAGAAGGTTCTAAAGCGATTTTACATGGATAAATCTCATCCATTATGTACCCCAATGATTGTAAGATCTTTGAAGGTGGATAAAGACCCATTCCGACCTCGAGAAATTAGTGAAGAAGGAGATGAAGAACTACTTGGTCCAGAAGTACCATATCTTAGTGCTATTGGAGTACTAATGTATCTTGCTAATCACACACGTCCTGATATATCATTTACTATTAATTTATTAGCAAGATATAGTTTTTCACCAACACGAAGGCATTAGAATGGAATAAAGCATATTCTTCGTTATCTCAGAGGTACTACAGACATGGGGTTATACTACTCAAATGTATCCAAGCATGAACTGGTTAGTTATGCAGATGCCGGATTTTTGTCTGATCCACATGATGGTAAATCACAAACGTGCTATCTATTTACATGTGGAGGTGCAGCTATTTCATGGCGATCTATAAAACAAACTATATCAGCCACATCATCTAATCATGCAGAAATTCTAGCAATACATGAAGCAAGTCGAGAATGTATGTGGTTGAGGTCAGTGATACATCATATACGTACAACTTGTCATTTATCTTCCAACAAAATGATCTCAACAATCCTATATGAGGATAATGTTGCATGTATTACTCAACTTAAAGAAGGCTATATTAAGGGCGATAGAACAAAGCATATTTCACCAAAATTCTTCTTCACTTGCGACCTTCAAAAGGATGGTGAAATAGATATCCAGCAAATCAGTTCAAGTGAAAATCTAGTAGATTTATTCACCAAGTCGCTCCCAGGTACAATCTTTGAAAAACTTGGTCACGATATTGGTCTTCGGAGATTCAAAGATTTCAATTGATATTATCAAGAAGGGGAGTCGATACACGTTGTACTCTTTTTCCCTTATCTAGGTTTTGTCCCATTGGGTTTTCCTAGAAAGATTTTTAATGAGGCAGCACTCGACGGTGTATCAATAAATGATGTACTCTTTTCTTTGTCTAGGTTTTTATCCCACTGGGTTTTTCCTAGTTAAAGTTTTTAATGAGGCACATTCATAATGGACATCCAAGGGGGAGTGTTATGAATATTAAATATGTGGATGTCCATTAACTCATATTACTCTTCCAGTCAACTTGACATAAAGAAGAAAAGAAGATTTGACACAAAATAAAAGCAAAAGAAGACAAGGACATAAAGAAGATATAAAGTAACCATGGTCATGTAACCAGGGTTAAATATAACTATGGTCATGCAACTTGGGTTAGATTCCTGACTCTATATAAAGAGCTGTAATCGATTGTTTCAGTTGAACTGAATGAGAACTTCTCTCTAGAAATTCTATAATCCTTTCTCTGAATTCTATCAATCTTCTCTCTTATCACATATACTTTTATAACAAGTCCCACATTTATATTTTTTTTCATAATAAAACGAGCCTAAAGAATGTCCTTATGCTTAACTAAACCCCAATCCAACTTCATCAATTTTATGATTATTTTCTAACTTAAAGGTTCGTATAGGTTTAACTCGATTATAATTTACTCTTTTTATTTTGGACTTGATGCAACTTAATCTTTATATTTTTAACTCTATTGTATCTCAGTCCTTGAATTTTCAATCACCGCAATTCAGTTCCTATAGTTTTAATCATTTTATAATTTAACTCCTGACCTTTTTGATATATATATGATTTTCTTTTTAAAAATATAGGGATAAAATTATAAAATAATTAAAATTATAGGGACTTAGTTGCGGAAAGTCAAAGTTCAGAGACCGTATTGCAATCGAGTTAAAACTATAGCGATTGAGTTACACTTACCGAATCAAAATATAGGAATTGAGTTATAACTAAATCAAAACTATAAAAATTAAAAGATTAATTTTATTCTATATAACATTCATTCGGTCTTTAATGTAAGACATATTTAAGAAGTTGATTTTGATCTTAAATATAAGACATAACTTTTATATTAGCCAATCATTCCCTACCCCTATTAATGTTTCTTCAACAATAATCAAAGAGGAGAGGGAATGAGGAAATTGAGGAAGATGATTAGGGTATTTTAGAAATTATATATTCTATTAACTAACTTACCTAATTTATTTAATCTAATCAAATTAAATAAATATATTTTATATTAAACATCGAATTAGTACGACCTGTACAAGAAATCTATGTCAATATTCAAATGGTCAAAAACAGATGAAAAAAAGTTCGAGTTTTTTTTTTTAACCATTCAAAAAAAGTATTCAAGTAATATTTTTCTGATGACTTTGATTTTGATCCAAACCGCTCGGTGACTTATTATCCCACCGCAAAAGCAGTTTCTATAGCAAGCGGACGATGAGTCGATGATCCATACATAGTATAATGTCGTAGCAAGCCATAGCATTTGATTTCGGTAAATGTCCACTCGTGAATCGTGATTTGTGACCGCTTCCCGAGGCAACATCGTCGTGTTCCCAGTAATACCATCCCAAAAAGCACACAAGGAGGCGCACTTTTCTCTCTCTATCTTTCCCATGACATCCACTACGCGCCTTAGACGACTCGGGACGGCCGTCGGAGCCGCTGTTGCCACCGCCTACGGTGGCTCGATCCTCCTTCACCCTCCGATCTCTGCCAATGATCATGGAGGTGGCCCCTCTCAGCTTGCCGCCATTCGGCGGAAGATCCATGACCCTTTAGCCGTCGTTCCCTCCAGAGACGTCCAGCAATCGGCCTTGATCGGTGCCAGTCCGGCCAATCCTCTCGACATACTTGTTATTGGTGGTGGCGCCACTGGTTGCGGTGTGGCACTCGATGCTGTGACCCGAGGACTCCGGGTTGGTCTCGTTGAAAGAGAGGATTTTTCTTCTGGAACTTCCTCCCGCTCCACGAAGCTCATTCATGGAGGTACAGATATTCAGACGTGTTTTTGTGTATAGTGCAGAATCGTAAGCGATAAAAATTTGGTCAACAATTTTTGGTAATGGAATCTCAATTAAATGATTAAATTCAATACCTGCATTTTTTTTCAAACCTCGGTTCCTTGAAATTCGAACGAAATTCAGGCACCTATTTGATTCTGAATCAAGTTGCCTGTGAATTTTCTTTTTCATGAATGCTCATTCTTTTACGTCGATTTTCAGTTGGTTGGTGTTTTTCCATGTGCCGGTCCGATATGTCAATTACATATTTGCATTTTTATATTCATATAATGATTGTCAATGTTGTCCTCCTCCTCCTCGACAGTCATCATTTTGGATGTCTTTTAGTCATATATTTTGTGTGCACGACGAACATTGATTGCATTTTTAAGAAGAAAGTCGTGGTAGAACTACAATCATGGATGAATGATAACTTGTGACACGTAGTTAATAAAACTAAAATCTATAACTGAGGAATACTTTGGGGATTTTGAATGTAAAAGCACAGAAGTCAGAGAAGGTCTGTGGTTCTTGTGAGTTTGAATCAGCTCAACAATTATATAGGCTTATTCACGTCTTCACGATGTAGTTATCAAATTTCTGAGAATTTCCTTTACGCATTGACTTTTTCTTCATGTTATGTCAAGAGGGGCTTTCTCCCCTTCTCATTTCAATATTCGTTAGTTGTTCTAATCTTTTAGTGTTTCTGAAACCTATAAGGTGTGCGTTACTTGGAGAAAGCTGTCTTTAATCTTGACTATGGGCAACTGAAGTTAGTATTCCATGCACTTGAGGAGCGTAAACAGGTTATTGCCAATGCACCACACCTATGCAAAGCTTTGCCTTGCATGACACCATGTTTTGACTGGTTTGAGGTAGTGTACTACTGGATGGGATTGAAAATGTACGATTTGGTCGCAGGAGCAAAACTCTTGCATTTATCAAGATATTATTCCGCAACAGAGTCTGCTGAACTCTTCCCTACTCTAGCAAGGGAGGGGAATAATAGAAGCTTGAGGGGCACAGTAGTTTATTATGATGGGCAGATGAATGATTCAAGACTTAATGTCGGATTAGCTCTAACTGCTGCATTAGCTGGTGCAGCAGTGCTGAATCATGCAGAAGTTATTTCCCTTCTGAAGGATGATGCTGGTGAGCGAATAACTGGTGCACGAATCCGAGACAACCTATCTGGTAACAAGCATCTCTTTTACTTCGAATAATTACTAGGGATTAGGGACATCTGTTATTTATGTTGACATTTTGTCTACGCCGAATTCATTCATAAGATATGAGTGTGTTTGAGAGGAATATTCCTTATTTTAAAGGCACCTGATCACTATATGACATAAGCACACGACTATTCAATTACACCTTAACTTCGAACCTCCCTCCACACGCACATCCTTACCCCAGTAGAAATAAATTATATCAGTTGGTGGGACAGAACAATTAGCTTTATTTTATTATTGAATACAGAATAGTAGAACTTTGCATCTCTGCTAATTAAAAGCATTAATTTTACTTGAATGCTGTTTTGCTTTTGTTTTGTTTTGTTTTTGCTCAAGGTTCATTTGCTAAGCAAATATGCACTGTTATCAGAGCAATTAATGTGCTATTTCTTGCAAATGGAAAGACACGTTCTCTGATACATCTCTGTTGGGGGCTTGTGGCCCAGGGAGGGTTCTTGGGAAAAATGAATAGTTATTTTTTTTTTAAGTGGGTCTGTTAGTGTGCTGCGTCTGGAGCCCAGACTGAGCATTCTAAATTTTGTGAGTGTTAATCTCAAAACTAAAATATTTTATTGAATATTGTCAGTTTTGTTTATTTAACATGTATTTCAAATTGTGTAGGCAAAGAGTTTGATACATATGCAAAAGTAATTGTCAATGCGGGTGGTCCATTTTGTGACTCTGTAAGAAAGTTAGCTGACAAGGATGCAAGAGCTATGATCCGTCCCAGCAGTGGTGTACATATTGTACTCCCTGATTATTATTCTCCTGAAGGAATGGGCTTAATTGTTCCTAAAACTAAGGATGGCCGTGTTGTTTTCATGCTCCCATGGCTGGGAAGAACTGTGGCTGGAACCACAGATTCCAACACCACCATTACTTTACTTCCAGAACCACATGAAGATGAAATACAATTTATTTTGGATGCCATCTCTGATTACCTTAATGTTAAAGTATGTTATCCCTGTAATACAAAGTTTTTTTAATTTCTTTTGTTCCATTTTTTTTTCTGCCTAATGTTAGATTCGGACTCATTGTCTACCAAACATTTTTGGTTAACTATTTTTCCATCATTTTTGGGGGGAAAATGAAAATGTGTCTGATATTCATTGGCTTCTGGGTCGTGAAGTTTAAGTTATGATTACATTCAAGGAAAAAAATTTTAGTGAGGAATCGCTCATTCTAGGAGTCATTCCTTTCTAAACTGTTCTATGCCGTCTGCTTGTGCTTAGACTAAAAAATGCTGGCAAAATTTAGGTAAGACGGACAGATGTTCTTTCTGCTTGGAGTGGAATTCGCCCATTAGCAATGGATCCATCAGCAAAAAATACCGAGAGTATCTCTAGGGATCATGTTGTCTGCGAGGATTATCCCGGTCTGGTTACTATAACTGGTGGAAAGTGGACTACATATCGCAGGTAAATACTGAATGGGCTGAGTTGACATATCTTTGTTGAAGGTTTATTTTGACGTGTCTACTTTCTACCTTGGCATTTTGTTAGTTTCATTGATCACTTTGTTGCTCCATTTTGAAAGTATTTTTCCTGATTCCCTTCTTATTTTTTTCCCTTCTCATACTCTTGTTCTTGCATCTAGCTTTTTTGTTCCCCCCAAATAGTATACTTACTTCAGTATGGTTCAGCATGGCAGAAGATGCAGTTGATGCAGCTATTAAATCAGGAAAGCTGAATGCTCCCAGCGGATGTGTGACTGGCAACCTGCGTCTTGTTGGTGGTGAAGGGTGGGATCCTGCACATTTTACTGTTATTGCGCAACAATATACGCGCATGAAAAGATCACATAATGGTAAAGTTGTTCCTGGAGTAATGGACACTACTGCAGCAAAGCACTTATCTCATGCATATGGAATTATGGCTGAACGTGTGGCTGCTATAGCTCAGGTTGGTTTGTGTTACCGCATATTTGTCTTTAGTTGTATTTGGACAAGAAATTTTGGTTTTTTTGTTTCTTATGTTATGTCAATTCTATTGTGTAGATTTATAAGATCTTGAGCACCGAACATAACCAATTAGATTTCAGCGCCATTGATTTTTTGGGTGTCACCACCAGTTTGATTTAGAAACTGTAGCTATCACCATTGAAACGCTTTCGTTGTGATAAAAACATATTGCTTCCTGCAATGTCTTTTTTGTGCTTGTTCTGTTCTCTTATATAACCTTGGCCCGCCAAGGTTTAGTTTGAAATTCATCTGATGATTTTTCCAACTTTTGTTGAGTTAGAACTTCATAAATTGGGCAACTGATTTTGCATGAATGGCACCACCTGTTCCTAATAGGGATGGGATCATGGTAAACTGATCTTCTTATCATGTACAAAAGAAGGCATGCGGCATGGCCATTTTCTTTAAAATAGCCTTCTCTTCTGTTTATTGTGCTATATAAAGTAAGCATGTTTTAAATGTATGATGTGGTCAGAAACTCATCTCGCTTGGATTCAATAATAAATATTTTGTTTTTATTGTACTTAATCTTATTTTGTTTCACTTATACCATTGATTTAAAAATTACAACTGTTTCTTGTTGAGGATTGAGCTTCTATCTCTTATATTGATAGCGAACTCTTTTGTAGTTATACTTAATTCATTGTTATTGTGGTGTCTTGAAACCTTGCTACATTTTAGGATAACCTGAAGCGTTTGTGACCACAATCTGAATTAACATTATATAAATTATGAACCTATCACATTATGTGATATAAACTGATTTCAATACTGAGATGTTGTGTGGTAGTTGGTCTGGTTTAGTGGAATTGAAGTTCAAAAGCCATGGGTTTTAATTATGTCATCTTACATAATAAAAATATTTGTTAAGGGGAGTTTTCACTGAAGGGGGCAATTTTGTCGTGGCCATTATCCCAATTACTTTTCGAAGTCTATGTGTCATCTACTTCATCTATTTTCAAAGTTAGATTTAAAACTTTTAAGGAAAATTTGCATCTTAACAAAAATAACGTGGATGGCATGTGGACTGTCAATTCTGTATATTTGATTAACTAATAGTCAAAATTAACTAAGATAACAGTTAGGGCAAAATTGCTCCATTTTTTAAACTTCTGGAGCAAAATTGCCCTCCGAAAAATTTCCGAGGCAAAAGTGTCCCTTAACCCTAAAAATATCACTTTTATTACAGTGCATCATGCCTTCTTTGAGTTTGGATTAGTTTTATGGTTTCACTTTGTGCCTAATTTTCTCTCTTTCTTGTTTTAATGGTAGAATGAAAATCTTGGTAAGCGACTCGCTCATGGCCACCCATATCTGGAGGCAGAAGTGGCGTACTGTGCACGCCATGAATACTGCGAATCTACTATTGACTTCATTGCAAGAAGGTGTCGTCTTGCTTTCCTTGACACCGATGCCGCAGGACGGGCATTACCTCGTGTTATTGAAATATTGGCTGCTGAACACAGATGGGACAGGTCAAGGCAGAAGGAAGAGCTGAAAAAGGCTAGAGAATTCTTAGAGACCTTCAAGTCCTCAAAAAATGCTCATTTCGATGATGGAAAACACAATTAGTAGGCACTTTCATTACCTACCCCTCAATTATACATAGAAATTTCTTTGATTTCTTTGCCCCTTAATTATTTATATAAATTTCTCTATACATCATCTCGGAGTTGGTCACTTCTTGGGTCCATAAGTGACAAACAAGAACATCTGTAATGATTTATCATTTAATAAAATTTCTCAGGTTCAAGAAAGTTTTACCTTGGTTATTCAGGGCCTGATGTAACTTTTTTGTGTTCAGACTTGATACATGTTACGAAATGAAGATAAAGTTTGTTGTGGTGGTATTTGTCAATCATCTTTTGAAAAAATGTTAGTATTTATTGTGGTTTGTGTGATTGTGTGGTGAGCATGCATGTACATGCGTGTGATTGTTCTCTTGCTACAAAGAATTGTCTGCCATAAATTAAGGAGTCGCCTACGTGAGTTTGATTTGATCCGTGGTTAAGGGTGTTCTTTTTTGGCCTCTATTAGTGGAATTTATTTTATGTGATTTTATGCTTTATAAGGTTAATATGTTTGAGGAGTTTGGTTTTATGAAGTGCGAAAGCGAGTTTATTAAGGGTTAAGGGTGTGTTTGTTTTGATGATGGGATAAGTAACTTATTTTTACTTAAACTTATGAAATCTTAAGATTGGAAAAAAGTTAGATTGGTAAAATGATGAGTGTTTGAATTAGCGATTGGATAAGTAATTTAAAGTAACTTATGTAAAAGTTAGGATGTTTGGTTTGACTTTTGCATAAGTAACTTTTATATTAATTAAAAGAAAAAAATTGAAAAAATTATGAAAAATGAAAAAATGAAGGGATAATTGTTAAAAAAGTCCTCATTAGCAACTTAATTGCCAATGAGACTTGGGAAGATATCTACATACGGAGAGATTTTTTCACAATTTTCTTAAAAATTAACTTTGAAAATTTGGTAATGGTACAATTTTAATAAAATTATATCAAACTCTAATTTAAATTGGTATACTCCAAAAGTCTTTTCTACTGTGTACCTCAAGCTTAAATCTTATAAATTATATCAAACTCTAATTTAAATATTAAATCCTAACTCATATTTTCACATAGCTCAAAATCTAACAAAATAAACCAATTAAAATCTCAATAATACTTCCAATAATCCAAATAAATTATTTAAACTAAATTTAATGGGTAAAAACACCATATAGAAACTAATTTATGACATGTTTATAAAAATAAATTGATTATAAAATCATAAAACAACTGAATAATAAATTTAAACTGATTAAAATTAATTATTAATTATTCTCTACATTTCTACAGTCATATATTGACAAAACTCAAAACTTGCCTAAACTCTTATCCCAAAGTATTTTCTAATTAGCAGAAGATTACTATCTAAAGAAAGAGAAAATTATTTAGAACATTTTTTATAAAAGAAGCTTTGTGATTAGAAGTGATTTTGAGTATCTCATTTATTCCAAAAATATGAAAATACTCCTCCAAACAGAAGCCATCGCTCCCATAAGCTTCAATTCAGAGCTTATTTCCATCGGGACTTTTTCTAATTTTTTTTCTGCTGATCTATCGCCAAAACAAACATCAACAAAATGCAAAATCACTATATTATGCCGATTGAGTGTGCCAATCGGCCGATTAGGTGTTTCAACAGTGAAATAAACACACCCTAAATTGTTCAAAATAGTTTCTTCTCAGATATTACTCCCTCCGGTCCTAATTATAAGATAAAGTTAACTTTTTTGGAGAAATTAAGGAAGCCAATTAAATTACTTTAGAGTATTTTTATTTTTATTTTTTTCTCCAAACTAATTAATTTGACTAATAAACTAATAAATAATCTAAAGATACTACAAATATAAACACTCGAAAGTAATTTAATTGGCTTCCTTAAATTTTTCAAAAAAGTCAACTTTATCTTATAATTAGGACCAGAGGGAGTACCGTAACACAAATCTCTATACAAGTATGGAAGTGGCTCGGACTTGACTTGCGTCCGCTGCCTGCACTTTTCTCCCAAACTACACCGTTTTGCTGTAGTTTTGGGATAAAATGTTGGGGCTGATCCTTTTTTTTTTAATTAAATGGTGTCTAGTATTTTGAAGTATTTTTCTGGATTTATCCAGTATTTTAAAATATTTTTTAAATAACATGTAGTATCCTAAAATAATTTTTAGTGCTTTTAACCTTTTAAAATTTTTTTTAGTCATACTCAGTCTGTTAGCAGACTGATTGTAATTTTACCTTTAATGCACTTTTTCCGCTCTAAAAATTACTTTAAAATATTTTTTGATGCTGATTTATTGATTTCTACCCACTTTAAAATATTTTAAAGTAATTTTTGCAACTGAAAAATACATTAAAGGTAAAATTACAATCAGTCTCTTAACAGACTGGGTATAACTAAAAAATATTTTAAAGGGTTAAAAGCACTAAAAGTTATTTTAGGATACTGCACGTTACTTAAAAAAATATTTTAAGATACTAGATAAGTTCAGAAAAATACTTCAAAATACTAGATACCATTTAAAAACAAAATTCAGCCCCAACATTTTATCCCAAAACTACACCAAAACAGTATAGTTTGGGAGAAAAGGACAGGCAACCGAGGCAAGCCAAGTCCACGTGGCTCAACGTATCCTTCTCAAAGATTCCACAGTCATCTCCGGCTGTGTGAGAGAGAGAGATTGCAATGTTTTTTTAGAGAAATATGATTACATGGAAAATTTGTTGAAAAATCTATCGTTGCAAAATTTATAATCGAAGGTACTTAGATTCGGGTTTTTGATGCGTGCAATTTTTCTTCAGCAGTATAACTGTTTTTCAAATGTGTGCTATATTTAGCTGTGTGTAAATATTACTTGCACCGGAGCTCTTAGACAAACTAAGAAGGATAAATATGTTAATAGGACGTATTATTTTTGAAAAACAGAGAAGAAATTTTTCCATTAAAAATTTTATTAGTGGGAAAGACGTGAAAATGTAAATTTTATGCACAGAATATTTGTATTCTAGTTTTTACCCAACAAATGACAGATGTTAAGATAAAGGGAAAAAGATAGAAAAAAACTATCAAAATTGATAAAAGATAAATAAGTATGTTGAATTCCAATAATTTTAAAGAGATTGATTTAAAATTTTGAATTTCAATAATCACATCACCTTATCATTGAAAACGCAGCCATTAAAATCCTCGAACCACAACACAATAACATAAATGATGCAGCCATTACAAATCTCACCTACACCATTTTTTTTTTGCCCCATTCTAGTTCTCTTCCCTTGTACCAAACTCCGATGTCCCCAGTTTAACTTGCCCCATTTTCTAATGAATTCAATGCACGCTATCCACTCACCGCCACCACATGTTGTTTCACTGAGTGTTTCACCATGGACGCTTTCTGTATGCACAAATTAACAAATATATATAGGTAAACATCAAAATTTGAGGTTTTATTTTCCAGTAAAATAAACGACCAATTTCCAATTCCTTAATTAAAATATGCATGTCTTTAATGTTGTGACCGACAGTCTGGCTCTCTAAGTTGATTATGGTGAAAGTTTCTTCAATGATTGGGACCTCAAGAAGCATCTCGAGCACATCCTCTCAATCCTGTGTAGGGCATTGATTCTTCATCGGAGAAGTCTAGAGATTATAGGTAATGGGTGGAGTAGGCTAGAGAGGTGAGTAAGAGAGTTTTAAGAAGAGCAAGGTAATTAAATTCAGACCAGTTAGTGAACCGGTCGGGTACTGGGTCAAGAGTTAGTGGGTCAGACTGGAGCTAAACCATGACTAAACCGGTGAGAAATGTAATATTTTAGACTTATACTATGAAATTCTAAAGAAAAAATTTTTAAAAAAAATTAAAAAATTTGACCCGGCCTGGTTTAGTGCCCGGGTTTCCGATTTCCGGTCTGGGTCAGATAACCCTGAAGAAGAGAGAGAGAGAGAGAGGAAGTGCGGGGGTAAGTTGTAGGCAAAATCTGCAAAGAAATAAGAAAATAATCGATTCGAGTCGCGTCTGAGGACACTCTCCTTAAGAGATATTCCGCAGCCCCCTCAGTAAATAGGAAGCGGCATCTCCCCAGGATTAAACGAACCCTTCCTGTTAGGATACAGGGCGGCAGAACTGGTGGAAAATAAGGTAACCCAGTGAGAGATTACTGAGGCTTCTAATTCTCTGCTTCCAAATGGTGTCATGGTTGGGGTATTTATAGACAATGAATCAATGTCTTGAAGTTGTGTCTCTTGAAGACTACACCTCTTCAATTGGAAAGTCATAACTATCTGTTGAATTCATGAACCATATTGATTCATGAACCAATACAAATCCCTTAATTCATAAGAACATGACTTTTCAAAACGCGTCTCTTCATTTAAACACATTCCATAATATTGGAGAGACTCTTTCTTTGACACACCCAAATGCAATATTTACAACAATCCCCCACATGTGTCAAAGAAAACACACCATTTGCTGAATTACACCCATGGATATAACCATTGTATCTAGTGGTCCTTTGGACTATGAACTAGACCTAGACCGATAACACATGATACACAGAGATGTCAGTGGTCCTATGGATTATGAACTAACATCTCTTGGTGTGTATCAGAGGCATTAAGAGTCAGATTATATCCTAACATTTCCACTGTTAACAGCGGTTTTGCGCGTTATGTCGGCCATGCGCGTGCCTGGTGCATAATGAATGCTCTAGAGATTTTGTCAAGATCTCATAGGAGCGGCCACACTCCACATTCATAGAGGTGATTTCATTTAACTTTGTGCCTGCACTATGCACACTGCCTCATTGAACTATGAAATCATTAAGAGCTTTGCTCAACCTATAATAATGCAGTCTAGCACATTCAAAGTATCATAGGAAGGGACGTAAAATATTTGTACTAGTCAGAACTGACGAACGACTTGTTCTTACCCAGTGAACCTTCTTCATGGGATCACCAATCACAAAGGATGGGTTGCCATCGTTGTCAATTAGTAGTCGGCTTTAGTCCCATTCCTCTTGACATTTCAATAATTCTTTTCCTCCCAAGGGGTTTTGTTAACGGATCCGATAGGTCTATTATTGACCTCACCAAATCAATTGAGATAACTCTACCATAATTCTTAAGCGCTTATTTATATCATATCTCAAACGATTTTCACTTACATTATTGTTCTTTCTACAATGGCTATTACCATTTGACAATCACAGATCATCGACGCTAAGAGTCGGTTTCTTATGAAAATATTTGCTAAGAGGTTTTCAACATTCTTAGCATTTCACTCATTTCCAGAGTAATCGACTTTAACTCACGTAATATTTTACTTTTATTACTACTGATGGTTAATGATAACCATTAGATTTTCACACATATATTGAATTTTAGTTACTATCCGTGCATATCAATACAACGGTAATCCACTATACATGATGTCATCATTTATGACATCCCTTAACTATTTCTTTCTCTTCAATTAGAGTTTATAAAAGCTCAATCTCTACACATCATCTGCTATGTCACAGGATTAACATCTATCAGTGCTACAAATTCTCAACAATTTGTGCATACATTGATTGAACTTTAAAGTAATCTCAAGTAGTATCATGAGGAATATTCACATAGTGGTTCTCAGAACCAATCTTCATAAAACATTTCTTATTTATTATCACTTGTCTTTTATGATCATTAACACCCTAAATCACATGTGATTCTCTCATGATTAAGAGCATGATATGATATATTTGACCATGCAAGTCATCCACATGAAAATTCAATATATTTTTACAGTATGCATATACCAAGATAAATACATATCCACAAATCATGAAAATTTAAAACACCTTTATCTAAATACTAGATAAATAATTAAATTTCCATATCACTACCATAATGCTTATTTAAAGCTATATGCAAGTTTTAATAATTCACATCACAAGATTTACTCTTCACAGCAAATAACAAAGCCTTCACTAAATAAATCTTAATCATAGCACACGTCATATATAGTAATTTTATAATTTTTCAATATATCAATATATATTTCAAGGTGCCCCCATAAGATGCTCCATATCTTATGCACCCCCACACTTTCAAATATTTCAAATAGATTTCACAGTTTTTCAAAAATAATTCTAATTAAATTAGAATATCACCCCATTCCAATTAAATTTAAAATTTCCATATAATATTCATAATAGTCCAATACATAAGCATATCGCATATCTCCACATGACATCAATTTTTCAGTACTGACTATTTGAAATACCAATGTTTAAAGATAATTTCACATCACAACAATCTCAAAATTCCCAAGTTTGTTTTTCAATCCAAACTAATATAACCTCATAAATATGAACAGTTAAAATATATTATATCCATTATATTAAATATAATCCTGTAAAAATATTCACCATAACAGCAATAATTTATTATCAGCATAGACTTTTCGGTCCAAAACGTTTTCTCCATATGATAATCAATGATTATCCTCGCTTAACTAATTTAATATGTAACAGATCCCTATTGAAATAAAAGGAGATATAATAGGAGATTAGCATAATTCAAGGAGAAATCATAGGATATTAACAAATATTCAAACCAAACTAAATTAATAAATTCACGAAATGAAATAAGATTTTTAGTAACTACCCCATTAATCAAATTAATATATTTATTAACTAAAGATAATCAAACTTTCAACGGATGTAAATTCACCGTGCAAGTAATCAATAATTAGCATAAATAATTAAATAACACATTGATTTCTATGGGTAAATCAATACTCAAAAATAGGCACATCAAATATTGAAAGCAATATCCGCATTATTAATTTTTAATATATGCCCACCAATACTAATAATATATATATATATATATATATATATTATTAATATTCTAATTTAGATGATGCGCACCTTATTGCGGTTTGATCACAGCCAAGAAATATGACTCTTTCTTCTTCATCGGAGAATTTGCGGTTGCCAACGGACGTACTCCTCCTTCATCAAAGCGTTCCAAAGATAGTTTCTCTTTTTGATTAGACTTGCAGACTTTTTTTCTGTCTCCTGTGTTTGAAAGGATCACAGTACCCTCAAAATCTCTTTACCATAGAGATTAAAATGGTCCGGTACTCCGGTTGAAGGGGAAATTGGATATTCGTCCATTACAGTACTAATCATGACCCGCCTTGATCATAGGCTTATTTTTAATATACTTTCTTCAGATACAGTAAGACCCAATTTTCACTCCCTCCATTATCAATTATCATCGGACCAACATACCTTCTCTACGACATAGCCATATCTGCTTTGCCTATCATGAAGCACCCCCACAATGGGGTAATATATCGAAAAAACCCAAGACAGAGGCGCAGCGCTTTTCCTTTGAGTTTTCACAGCCATTTAATTGTTATCACTAACAGGAAACATGGCCGAATCTGTATGGGCGTTGATTTCACCAAGAAATTGCCAAGCCCGGAAAATTTTCACTCAAAATCCGAAAATAAGGACGCCATACTTGGATCCTTTAACAGTGGAAGATCTTTGATGTTAAACATGAAACTTCCCAATAAATATAGCATACCTTCTTTTGCAAAAATCAAGATTCCAAACAATTTTCCAATGAGCGCATTGTACGGAAATCCCATATTTAAATAATCCCCATCATTTGAACCATATAAACCAAAGTCACAAGCCAAAATGATTCCGTATTTCAAGTTAACAAGAGAATTTAGAGGAACCAGACCCATTCATTTCATTCGATCATCGCAAGACTACGATCGATCTTAACTATAATATATCCAACTGATGCAATATCTAATGTCTACCCCACAATCAAAAACTTATTGCAACTCGTGAATTATTTCACGATTCCCAAAGTTGAAAGTCAAATAAAAGGAGGCAGAGAATAGAATACAACTTATCTGATTTCAACGCTCATTATGATGCACTTTCAATAAGCAGTTAATATCTCTTAAGATTGTAGGCAAAATCTGCAAAGAAATAAGAAAATAATCGATTCAAGTCGCGTCTGAGGACACTCTCCTTAAGAGATATTCCGCAGCCCCCTCAGTAAATAGGAAGCGGCATCTCCCCAGGATTAAACGAACCCTTCCTGTTAGGATACAGGGCGGCAGAACTGGTGGAAGATAAGGTAACCCAGTGAGAGATTACTGAGGCTTCTAATTCTCTGCTTCCAAATGGTGTCACGGTTGGGGTATTTATAGACAATGAATCAATGCCTTGAAGTTGTGCCTCTTGAAGACTACACCTCTTCAATTGGAAAGTCATAACTATCTGTTGAATTCATGAACCATGTTGATTCATGAACCAATACAAATCCTTTAATTCATAAGAATATGACTTCTCAAAACGCGTCTCTTCATTTAAACACATTCCAAAATATTGGAGAGACTCTTTCTTTGACACACCCAAATGCAATATTTACAACATAAGTCACGTGGGAAGAAGAAGCCAGAGTTGCGAGGAAGAGAGAGGGAGGGAGTGACATGGATGATTACATAACTCTGAATGATGACGCGGCATTGCTGAGTGTGCCAAATTTGTTAAATGTAACTTTTCTAACGGGTTGGGTGAAATTGGGCTTTTTTATCGGAATACTATAAATAGGAAAATATAATATCAATATACTATAAAATAGAAATTATTTACCGTAATGCTATGCTGTACTTAAAATCATTTTTGTGAAGAATGATTTTAAATTTGTGAAGAAGTTGTTCTTGCAAAGAACGACTTTCAGTTTGACAAAATTCAAAAACCGTTTTTTACGAAAACGATTTTAGAAATTGTTCTTCGCATGAACGATTTTAAAATGATGTGATTTTTTTTTAAAATAATTAAAAAAGTATTTGTCAGAAATATTCTTCCATACAAAGTTTCTTCCGTGTTCCCAGACTCCTCCTCATTCTCAATGCTTACTCATGTCAACCACCTCCCCCCATGCAAGCTCGTGAGTAAACAATAAATAAAAGGGCTTTATATTTTGTTCCATTCCTGCATCCTAACTCCTCTCCTCATTTATCTCTAATAGCTTCCCCTCCCTTTCTTATATATTACTTAGTTCTTTCCTCTTCCTCCTTACTTGATTCTTTTGCTTTGATGTTCCATTCTTGGTTATTTGCATCGGTCTTTCTTCTTGTTGTTGTTATAGGTAAGTTGTTTCTCTAGTTTTATTTCTTAATTTGTTAGTTTGTAATATGTAATTTGAATTTTATATATGTTGACCTTGATAACAATTATTTTACTATTTTTTTATTTTTAAGTGGTCTATGGTTGGTCCAACAACTTGGAAAATCAAAATTGGCACCTCTTATTTTGACTTAAGTATTATCATATATTATATGGTAATATAGGTCAGTTTTGAGACTTCAAAATTTAAATTTGATATCTATTTTTAAGCATGTGATTTCGTCTATGTGAACCTTGTGTTATGATATTAACAAATATATCTATTTGTAGGTTTAAAATCTAGGTATATTTATTATTTGTGAATGAAAAATGTCTCAAAAAAAATATTAATAAATAAAATAAATAAATACAGTTTTTTAGCGTGGCAAATTTATGATAATCAATTTTGTATATTTCGATGATAATATATATTAATTTTTAATTAACCAAAAATATAATAATAAATGAAATATATTTTGAAAAACGTTGCCACAAAAATTTATAAATAAAAAAGTAGTGAAAGCTAAATGAAGAATAATATTTTATATTTTATTATGACTATTTGTTGGTGTTATGCATAATGTGGTGAGACAATTATGAATATTTTTTATGATGATTTTTTTAAATGTGATATTTATCATCCCATTTCACTTCTTCTAACTCTACATAACACGAACCTTATTATATGTCTTCGTTATTATCTTCCCCTTCCAACCCATCCAATGTTGTTCAATCTCAGTCATTCATATCTTTATTATATGATCATGCATTACTTTTGACTGAATACAATACTTCTATTTTTGAGCATAGTGGGCTGTCAAATGAAGCATTTATCACTCCTAGACAATCCATTTCTTTAAATGAATCGCCATGGTTTGATTTAAATACGTCAATGACACAAATAAATGAAACGCTTGAATTTCAAGAACTTGACATACAACAACAACAACAACAACAACAACGACTACAACGTATGTGGAGGAGACCTAGATGTGGTACAGGAAGTCACTATTTATAAGGTTAATTTATTTTTATTTTTCAGTCATATAGACTTAATTATTATCTAGCATTAATTTTTTAATACTTTATTTGATCAATATACTCTTTGTTCTATTTTTGCAATCATTATTAATTATTATTAGTATCATCATCATCATCATCAATAACTTAGCAATCATTGTTTTTTAATGAAAATTAATCATTGGGCATATGATGAGGAGAGAGAGAGTTTTTTAATGTAAATTAATCATTAGGCAATGATGAGGAGAGAGGGAGTCAAGAAAGAGAAAATACATTGAAATGGTTCTTCAGGTGATGAAGTTTAAAAATGGTTCTTCAGATGATGAAGTTTAGAAATGATTCACCTGAAGAACGATTTTCATTTGCATAGAAATTCATGCCGATGCTGTGTTATTGAAGAAGTCATTCTTCAGGTGAATGATTTCTAAAATTCATCACCTGAAAAATGATTTTTAGTGTAGCAATTTGGTAAATATTTTCCATCGAGTAGTATATTGGTATATAAGTTTTACTGCTTGCAGTATATTAGTAAAAAAGCCGTGAAATTGCTATGTTTTTTACACTTTCGGGGCAAAAACACTCTTAAAAAACTTTCAAATACCTACCGCTTGTCAACGAAAACTTTTAGGGTAAAAGTGGACCTTAACCCATTTTGAAATGTTGCAAAATTTGAGAAATTACCTAATTACCCTTATTTTTTAAAAAACAAAAAATCCTCAACCTCCTTGTTGCCTGCCGGAGGTCCGACACCGGTGACCGGCAACGGCAGCCTTTACTGGAGCTCCAATGACCTTGCCAGTGACCGACCGTCGGAGCTCTGGTGACGATTGGTGTTCTCTAATATATATTTTTTGAATTTATCAAGCAAAAGTTGTCAATATCAATATGGATACCTGAATTGTTAATAATAATTTTAAAATTGTAAATGGGGTATTTTTTGAATATAACTCAAATATCTATATTACCAATTTTAGCATGAGAAATTCCAAAAAAAAAAAAATTAGTTGCCACAGTTCTGGTGAAATTTATTAGGAAATATTTAACAAATACCTCGTTTAGTATCATTATTAACAACTCAAATATAAATATTGATGATTTTTTCCTAAGAATTTAAAAGAAATATATTAGGCCGTTGCTTATAACTTTAGTATTGCTATTAACAATTCAAATATCTATACTAACAACTTTTGCTTGATAAATTCAAAAAATATATATTAGGCCACCAACGAGGTACTGGAGCTTTGAGGACGGTTGCCACCGCCACCTGTCACCATTGTCGGAGCTCCGGCTGCGAGGGGGTTGAAGGTTTTTTATTAAAAGAAATTAGGAATAGTTAGGTAATTTGTCAAATTTTGTAACATTTCAAAATTTTAAAATAGTCCCTTTAGAATTATTGAAATTTAACATACTTACTTTTTTTTTAATTAATTTTGATGATATTTTTCTAGCTATTGATACTGGAAGGCCCATCTTTCTCCGAACGCCCATGAAAGCTCGGCCCATTTGGTTCACATCTCCGTTTGCTTACTTCTGCATTATCATCCTCAACGGCTCAACCAAAAATGGCTTCTTCAGCTCGGGCAACATCAATGGCTGCACTATCATCCCTCTCTTTCACCTATCTGGCCAAACCATTCCTCACGCACAGTCCATCGTTTCGCACGCTTCATCGTCTCACTTGCTCTTTCTCTACTTCTTCTTCTTCTCCGTCTTCCTTAGAATTCAACATCTCCTTCGCACCCCCTAAACCCAAGCCCAAGCTTGAACCCCAGCCCGCTGAGGCAGAACCAATTCCTGATGATGATGATGCGTCCGGTGAAGCCGGGCAGCTCTTTATCCCCTGGATTGTTCGTGGTGAGGATGGCAACCTCAAGCTTCAAGCTCATCCTCCGGCGAGTCTTCTTCAGGCCGTGGCCAATTCTGAAACCGGTACTAAGAAGAAGAAGCAGAAATCTGAAAAGAGTACTGTGGAGCCGAAGCATTCCAAAGCTGCCCGAAGGTTCTATAACGAGAATTTCAGAGACTCGGGAATGCGGTTAAGTAAGGTTCTTGCCGCTGCCGGAGGTAATTTCGTTGTCATTGTTTGTTACAGATGGATTTGTGAAGATTAATTCAACTTCGATAATTCGACCGTTGCCCTCTGTAATGGTATCTCTAATCACGTGTTTATTATCTCTACCGAGTCCTTTACCATAGTTTGGTAAGGCATTTCGAACTAAAGCCTTCATGTGGCGGAAAAAACCATCTGTTTTAAAACCTCAGCATTCTGTTTTAACCAAGGACGCCACAACCCAGAAAAAAATTTACGTCTCGCTGAAGAATTTTGTGGTCCTTTTGCCTCCTAAAAACTGTAAACTTGATAGTTAGAAATGCTGGGAGTTCGGCTGGGTAACAAAACAACCTATTCCAAATCGGCCAAGTCACTTCACGTTGCAATTTGATTTTGATCTTCTGAAACACATCACACAAATACCATGTGATGGAGCGTAAATTGGTTTTTGAGTCTAAAGCTTTCACTTGCATTAATTCTTTAAGTACTTCTGTTCAAACAAGAACCTTTGGTTTAAAAGGGGTCTTGACTTTCCAGAAAAGGATATGTCAAAGCTTGTATATACTGTTTGGAGCATCATGAAGGTTCCAGGTGTGTCAGAGGTGATTATATCTCAATTAGATAGTACGTAGGTCACAAGATCCTTTACCACAATTCTCTTGGATCACTGGAAGTATGGGCGACGAAATAAAGACATAAATTTAAAGGGAAGTACGAGAGAACATAGATGAACTAGAGTTTGATCCCATTGATTTTGATCTTAAGTTAGAATAGTGCATTCAATAATTACAAAACAGGGAATGTTGGACAGTCATTGAGTCGCTAGAATGCTCAAAGGTTTGTTTGAAGGCATATGTGGCTGTTTGTCTTACACTTGTCAGGTTATCTTTTTGTTTACAGTTGCATCCCGAAGGAATAGCGAGGAGCTTATATTTGAAGGCAAGGTTACTGTTAATGGCTCTGTGTGTAATACTCCTCAGGTTTGTTTCCTCTATGTCAACTATCAGGGGTTCCTCAAAATTTGGGAAGGAGAGAAGAAATGATTCATCAATATATTTTATTTGTTGTTTTCATAACAGCATTGTGGCAAAAGCTATTCTTAGTATTTGCTTTTATTATGTTTCACGTCATATTCAATTATTTATAGTGGTTTTATAGCATTTCTTTTCAAATGCAGACTAAAGTTGACCCTGCAAAGGATGTTATCTATGTCAATGGGAACCGCCTTCCTAAGAAGCAGCCCCCAAAGATGTATTTTGCCTTGAACAAGCCAAAAGGGTATGTTGCTTGAGGATCCTTGTTTGGCTGAGTTTGTAATTTTGGTCCATGGTATACTCTCCTACATTGTGACACTATTGTGCTTTGACAGGTATATTTCCTCATCTGGGGAGAAGGAGTCTAAATCTGTAATAAGTCTATTTGATGATTATTTGAAGAATTGGGTATGTGCAAATTATGAGTTTTATTAGTACTTGGAGGTGCCGGTTTTGGGCATTATGATTAGACTCATTATATTTATGAATTCTAATTGGCCATCAAATATGGGGGGCTGCGGTTTCTCCTTTTGTTGTTCTAAGCATCCCTAATATTGAAAATAAAATTAATCATTTCCAGAGTAAAAGAAATCCTGGAGTACCCAGACCAAGGCTATTTACTGTGGGGCGGCTTGATGTTGCTACTACTGGGTTAATTATTGTGACCAATGATGGTATGTAACGTAACTAGATAGCCTAAGTTCATTTTAGTTCTGGTCATAAATCAAATCTAAACTTCAACTGTTTCCATCTAAGTGCATATACATTGCTGCTTATTTGCAGGTGATTTTGCTCAAAGACTTTCACACCCATCATCTAATTTATCAAAGGAGTGAGTGCCTGCTCCCAGGGTTTGGTCCTTGTATCATTTTGTTTTCTTTGTATTTTAGTTCCATGATTGAAGAAGCTCTTCATTCCCTTCTCTCTAATATAGTCACATTTTGTCATGCCAGATACATTGCTACCATTGATGGCGCAGTTCATAAGCGGCACCTAAAAACCATAAGTGAGGGAGCAACCATTGAGGGCCTTCATTGTGTACCTGATGTTGTGGAGTTGCTTCCACACCAGCCAGATGCACCTAGAGCTCGTCTTCGCATTGTGGTATGTTTATTTTTCCTCTTTTCTTGGTTTTTGTTTCTGATCACTAAATCATTTTTGATGCTGACATAGTTTAAAATATAATTTGCTGACTGTATTTGAAACTTCGATATTTATTGGCCTCAACTATTCTTGTTGTGGCTGACAGTGACCCATGAATGATTTCAGCATCTCTTCTTGAAACATTTGTAAGATGGAAGTCCAAAATTGATGGCCTGAACCTATTAATAACAAATCCTTTTTTCTTCCTGTTCTTGTATTCCTTGCTCATTGTTATGCCAAACACTCAATATAACTATAAGGCCTCTTAAGCAGTGCTGAAGAATTCGTTTTGGGCTTTTGGCAGTCAATGACAAGTTGTGTGTATATACATGTATGTATGTATATTGCTTAGGATTTATGGTTAGACTTAATTGATAAAAACAGGAGACTGAGATCCTCATTATTCAAGATGGTTTCACTGGGATCTTTTGGTTTAGTTTGCCCTGTTTGCTCGTTGAAGCATGTTACTTTTATGAAGATGAAGAAAGTTGAACCTAAATCTTCTGCTTCCTTGTTTGGATTTTTGTAGGTTCATGACGGGAGAAAACATGAAGTTCGTGAACTTGTGAAGGGTGCTGGACTTGAGGTTAGCTTTAAATAATAATATATGATTCAATTGAATTCTCAAACGCATGGGTTATATGCACATTGACGATTGGCAAATATATGATCTTAATAATTGTTGAAACAAAATGCATCCAACACTTTAGTCCAATTTTTTTTTTTAAAAACTAAAATACCCTTTATTTATTTATTTATTTAGTTAAAGGTGTATTTAGGTTTATAGAGAAATTTTAGTCAGATTTAAGTGTAGAATTATTTCTGATTTTTTAGGATAATTTTGTATAGTTTGACAATAAAGAAGAGGTATCTGTAACATGAATAAAATTCAGAAGTTTATGTAAGAACTCTTGCTCCTTTTCTTGGGGGATATGACTAATTTTCCCTACTAATTTAGTTATTTTCCTATTTCTGTTTCCTGTTCCAGGTTCATTCATTAAAGCGAGTACGCATTGGGGGTTTTAAACTTCCATCAGATCTCGGGTAATAATCACATTTTAAACTTCAGTTCTCAACCAAACCCTTCTTTAGTATACAATAGCGGAAAAAAATTGGGGAAAACCCATTGAAAAATTTACCGATGAGAAGGACTAAAATCAGAGTACCAGTACTTTGTTTACAAAATTTGCCAAGTACCGGTACTTCCCGTGCATAAAAATTTATCAAGTCTTCTCACCATTAAAATTTTCAACGGGGGACTTTTCTTCAATTTTCCCATCCATAGTGGTATGCAACTGCCATCTGAATAAATTTTCATTGCTTGTGTTTTCAGGATAGGGAAGCACATCGAACTAAAACCCACAGATCTGAAGGCATTGGGGTGAAAGAGCATAAATGGTTGCTCCTTAATTGCTATGGCTAAAAACATTACTTCAACAGTTTGATTCAGCGAAAGTCAGCTCTGAAGCTAATATTTTCAAGAGTTAGCTGATTATTGTGGGTTGTTGAGGTATGAAACCCAGTGGCTTTCTGAACACTGTTTTGGGAATAGGACTGATCAAACTGCTTCTCTCTGAAGTGTTTGATATCTCATACTGTGCTGCTGATGAGATGCTCTTAGCCTCTTACGACAGGGATATCTATCAAGAAGAGATTGGAGAAGATTTTGGGCTGAGAAATGATATGGCCTATTTGTAAATTTGAATTCATGGGGATGATGTTAATTTACTGAAGATACCACAAATTATGAGCTTAGTGGTTGTATACATAATGCTTAACCCAGAACTTTAGCATTTGAATGTTGGGAACTGTAGTGATAGCATCACAAATTATTCTTGTACATCGTGGCCTTTTTGAATAAATGAAAAGAAAATTTTGATATTATGCAACGGTCAATTATGAATTTATGGTTAATTGGTCTAACAATTATGATTAAAGTAAATTAGAGGATCAAAATAAACAATTAACAACTTCAAAATATTGTAATTTGAAACATTAAAAATAACAATATTAAAATAAATAAGTTTTATTTGAATATTATATTAATAAAAAAATTAAATTGCAGCATTAAAATAAATAATTTTTTTTTTCAGTTTTGAAATAGATAATTTTTATTTGATCAAAGGAAACTAATACCCTTTAAAGCTTATACGGCTAAGCAACAAATGCTTTCACGCCTTTCATCATAGTGCTCATTTGGAATAGCTTATTTTTGATCAATAAGTGCTTATAAATCATGATTCACAGTATACGAGGTAAGTATGTGAGAGGAGTTTTATCTTGACTTGCGTAATAAAGACTTATTTTTTAAGAAATCGTGATCCCAAATATGCCGATAAGCTCATTCACAATTTTTCTTATGGTTATTAAAACTGGACTGGATTAGCCAGTTTGACTACGGGAACTGTCGAACCGGTCATCTAACCAGTTTAATCCGTTAAGTTCAACTAGTTCACTATTTATTTTGATTTTTCTAATTTCAAAAATTCATATTTTATTCTACATATTTCCAAAAATTATAAATTAGGATTCTATGAAAAGCTTAAGATGTCTACTTTCTAATAAAAAAAGAATCACTCAAAAATATTATTATTTGATCCTTAAAAATTATCAAATTTCAAAATTATTCTAAAAAATATTATCGTTCAAGTTAACTTCATCACCGGTTTAGCATCAGTTCAGCTTTAGTTTGATTCTGATATGACCCACTAATCCTTAACCCACTCCCAGACTGGTTCAGTAGCCGGTCCGGTTTAATATCCTTGATTTTTCTATAGGTTATATTTTATTGGGTTAAGGTGCAAAAATACATATGAGCTTTTATCAAAAGTGCATCCAACACCAAATGCTTTTTTTAGGAGCAAAAGTGCCTATGAGCTTTTAAAATAGTTGCTAAAGTAACATAATCCATTATTTTAAACTGACGTCTGTTAATTTAAATATTTTACCGTTAGGCGGAGACCAAGCGTGATTTGCCTCATTTGACTGAGCAAACGTGGCAGGTTTCATTTCTCCATTAAACACCCACAAAACTCCTCTTGCTCTCTCTCTTCTCGCACTCGGCCTCTTTTTCATCCATGGCGTTTGTTCCCCAACCACAAGAAGCCGAAGAAGACACCAACATCGACATTCACACCTCCCACGGCACTCCCATTCGTTATCTTCCTCTCGATCATCTTTATTCTGCCACATCCCCCTGTCGTGTCAGCGCCAGTGGTTCCTCCAACGTTATGTCGAAGAAGGTCAAGGCCCGAAAGCTCACTCTTTCCCACTTCGAGTTCGACCCTGATCTTAAGAACTCACTTGCTAAGCCCCCTATTCTTCGTGTCTACTCTCGCCGCCACAAACTCCACGACAAGGAAATAGATCGAGCATAAGGTCACCCCCGAGCTGCTCTGTGAGTGCAGTCATGGCTCGAACTTGCATTTCCAAGGTCGAAATATAATCAGTGGTTTCTTCCAGATTTCTCAAGAAGGGACTGGAATTCATGAGATTTCTAGGGATTGGCTGTAGAGGAAGGGAAGCAAAAGAATTTGAACTCTCAGCTCTATCGATAGAACCATAAGAGTACAGATCAACGAAGGCTGTGGAGAGAGGGGTCGATGTGTTGGCACTTACAGATGCGCCGGAGATTGTTCGGAAGTTCTTCCACCCCCCTTCCCAATGGTTCTTCTCCTTGGCGTCGTCACCAACGCCGGTCACTCACAGCACCGATGAACCAATAAATAGGTGAAAGAATAAAAAAGCAATCTCGTTGGGTTCAGGAAAGAGCTGGAGGTGAAGTTGATGTGAAGATAAGGAGGATTTTATCAAAAATCATATCACTGCCCAATCGGCCATCACCATCGATTTCGAGCAGTGAGGAGGATTTTAGTAAAATTGCAGCAAAACCGAAGCTTGAAACTAACCCAAAGATGCCATATATAGAAAAACAGATCAATCCTTTCTATTTAAATTCTTGTACAGAGTCAGAGTAGTATCCAGAAGAAAAATCCAAAGAAGGAACACAAGAGAGGAATGACGAAGTTTCATCTCATCCTTCCAAGTTGTTCATTATCCACGTCATGCTCATATTCAGCATTTTTAGTCAACAAAGTGAAAATTCACGGTCAGCGTCATTGAGATAACGGGTTATGTGACTTTTGCACCTATTTTGAAAGTTCATGGGTACTTTTGCTCCTAAAAAAAGCATTTGGTGTTGGATGCACTTTTGATAAAAGCTCATGTGTATTTTTACACCTTAACCCTATTGTATTTTATTTTTTGTTCAAAGTATAGGTTATATTTTATTAGCAAGCTATGACATCTATTTTTTAGCAAGTAACAAACTTTCGTTGGAAAAAAAAAAGCAAGTAACAAACTTTTCCTTTGAAATCTAAAACTCAAAACACTTGGCACCATGACTTGGAAGAGAAGGAGCTTGGAAAATGGAGTGTAACAACTCCTGAATTAAGATGTAGTAATTCTGAATCACAAGGTCCCCGGAGGCCGGAGCACACGCTAGTTTATAGAATAACGTTAACAGATTCTGAAAGCCGACTCTTTGTATCAAATGATTGGCGAATCCAAGATGCTTCAGGTTTACTCTGCATCCCCACCCAAAGTTCCTTCTCACCCACAAATTCCAGAAATTCTCAAAACCAATCTTCTCAGAAACTTCAATTCGCCATTTGAGCTCAAACAAGTTCACGCCCTTCTCATTAAAACCCACACTCCTCTCTCTTCTCTCCCTCTCACTCGCGTCGGCCTCGTTTGTGCCCTCAATCCCAGTTTTGCTTACGCCCAACGGATTTTCCAAACCCTCGAAAAGCCAGAAATTGTTGTGTGGAATTCGTGCCTCAAGATCTTCGCTGAAGGAGATTCGCCCCAAGACGCCATCTTCCTTTTCTATCGCCTGCGTCACGTCGATGTTCTACCTGATGATTTCACGTTTTCATTTGTTCTCAAGGCGTGTGCGAACTTATTGGACGTTTTCAATTGCAGAATCGTTCATGGTTATGTCGAGAAACTTGGTCTTCAGAGTAATTTGATTCTACAGAACATGATTGTTTATCTTTACGCTTTGTGCGGGCCCATGAGTGATGCTCGGCTTCTGTTTGTGAAAATGCCTCAAAGAGATGTTGTTACCTATAACATAATGATAAGCCAATGGATCAAGGCAGGGAATCTTAACATGGCTTATGATTTATTTTCTAAAATGTCTGAGAGAAATGTAAGATCATGGACATCGATGATTTCTGGGTTTGTCCAATGTGGGAGATCAAAGGAAGCAATTCGTTTATTCTTGGAGATGGAGAGTGAAGGTCAGAGGCCAAATGAAGTGACAGTAGTGGCTGTTCTTTCAGCTTGTGCTGATTTGGGCGCATTGGATCTTGGCAAAAGGGTCCATGAATACTCAAATGAAAGCGGTTTTCATGAAAATCTCCATATTTCCAACACTCTGATTGATATGTACGTGAAATGTGGGTGCTTGGAGGACAGTTACAGAGTTTTTGAAGCCATGCGAGAAAGAACTATTGTGTCATGGTCAGCTATGATTGCTGGGTTTGCAATGCACGGGGAAGGAGAGAAAGCTTTGGAACTATACGATGAAATGATTAGATCAGGAATGAAACCCAATGATGTAACTTTTGTTGCACTACTTCATGCTTGTAGTCACATGGGATTAGTAGACAAAGGTCGTGAGTTTTTTACCATGATGACTAGGGATTATGTGATAGAACCTAAAATTGAGCATTTTGGTTGTATGGTTGATTTGTTTAGTCGTGCTGGCCTACTGAAAGAGGCTCATGAGTTCATTGTGAACATGCCAATGACACCCAATGGGGTCATTTGGGGTGCTCTGCTTGGAGGATGCAGAGTTCATAAGAACATTGAATTGGCTGAGGAGGCTATTAGACACATTTCTGAATTGGACCCACTTAATGATGGGTATTATGTTGTTTTGTCGAATGTTTATGCCGAAGCGGGACAATGGGAAAAAGTGGCGAGAATCAGGAAGCTGATGAAACATCAAGGCGTGAAGAAAACTCCGGGATGGAGTTCAGTCACCATTAATGGGGCTGTTCATGAGTTTGTAGCCGGAGACGAGAGTCATCCTCAAGCTGAAGAGATATTTGGAATGTGGGAAAAGTTACTTGTTAAGGTGAAGCTAAAGGGATACGTACCAAATACCTCAGTTGTTCTTCTTGATGTGGAAGAAAAAGAGAAGGAGAAATTTCTTTTTCGCCATAGTGAAAAAATGGCTCTTGTTTTCGGGTTGATGAAATTGCCACCTGGCATGTCAATTAGGATAATGAAGAACCTTCGGATGTGTGAGGATTGTCATGCTGCTTTCAAACTAATATCAGCAATAGAGAATCGAGATATTGTGGTGCGTGATCGTAATAGATTTCATTGTTTCCAAAATGGGGCTTGTACGTGCAGGGATTACTGGTAATTAAAGTAACCACTTTAAAGTGACGTATCCATGTAAGAAAGTTGAAGACATATTTAATCCTTCGCTCCAAGGGTTTGTAATATGCCCTACAATTTTTGTTACTCCATAGGAACCCCAAAAAAATTGTTTAGAGGTTATGTAAAAGAATCGACAGGGATGGTCTGCACTCAGTTCTTGTTTTAGTAATGCTCTTCTGCAATGAGATCCTTTCATCATTCATATAGAGACACACAAAAATCAATTTTTGGCCCGCTCCCTAGTGATGGTTTGGACACGTACGAGAAAAATCATTGGATGCACATGTAAGGGAATAAATCAAGTAATATAAAGTTCTTTAACAAGAGATAGAAGACAACCTAAGAGAACACTAGACAAAGTTATTAAGCGAAGCCTTTTAATGAATAATTTATTTAAAAATTTAGTTATTGATTGAGTTAAAAGCCATATCATATGACCTACGTTGTCGGCCCAATCTAGTGAGATAAACTTGCAGTTGTCGGCACAGTCCCAATTATGACTGAGTCCGCAACTATCAAATTATGTTCGTTTTTAGAATATCATTGTCATAGACGTTCTTAAACTTTGGATGAACCTAACTAGATAAACAAATGACCCAAGTTTATTGAGAAATGCCATCTTATATATCATAGCAATTCATACGCATTTCATTTGAACCAGATATTGACAACATTCTCCTTAAACATAGTCCAAGTAGTTACAGGAAGGAAGTAGTTAGCTAGAACATGAAGAGATGCTCAACCCAAAAAGAAATCAGAGGCATCAAAAATTGACATTTCTCATTAAAATTACATACATTACAATCAAATGATGGAAAACAATGGAACAACTATCATCAAGAACAAAAACATGGTCAACTCTTAAATAGTGGGAGGCGATATCGACTTGTGGCTTCAAAGTGACAAAATTGACATATACACTCACATGGCATCAGACTGAGAGATAGGATCAGAAATTCATTTGATGCCAGAACCTATCAAGTCCCAAAACAAACTCTGGAATATAAACAGATGAATGCATATACTACAGTGATAAAATTTCGGATACACGATATTGTGCATCAGGTGGAATCTCCCTCCCTGGGACCTGGACCTTTAAAAGGTTACCATACCTGTAGAAACAATGTCACATAATTGAAGTCAGATCCATAAGCGAAAACAAGGGGGCCAGAAAAAAAATGACACAAGAACAACTACAGTTAGCCTCAACTTACTCGATGGCTGTAAACAAGTCCCTATGTTCTTTAATGAAGGCAAGCAAGGCCTGCAACAGGTAAATTAATAATTAATGAAATGAGATGGCATAATGAGAATTGCTACAACATGAAGCCAATAGTACAGTGGACTTGCCTCAACTGGCATGTTTAATAGTTCATAGTAGGTGCGGACTCTATCCAATCTCTGCTGAACAACTTCACTACTAATTGATGGTATAGCTGACAGTGCCTGTAACCACAATATCCCATATTGCATATGAGAAGGCTGTCAACAATAATCAGATTAAGGAAAACCCCAACAATTAGCATCCTTTCAAGTGGTTATTGACTTCATCAATTGAATTGATCTATTTTTCAAATAAATTTAACTTGCCCACAACCTGGCTATCATCAATAGTGTGAATGAAACACAGATTACATAGAAAAATGACTAGGCAGCTTGAGATTAGCCATGCAGATAAAGTTTCCCAAAGAATCACTGCATTACATCATATAGTGTAAAACTTCAATCTCAAAGAACCTAAAGTTTCCATAAATAATGGGTAATTCCAGATTTCTAAAGAAACAAGGATATCAAGCTTAAACAGAAATTTTAATATTCTAGACACCTCAAACTATGTTCCTACTTTTGGGTACAATAAGCCTTATCCCACTAACGAAGGTTGGCTACATAAATTCCTTTGTCTCACCTCCTGGTGTTCTAACACCAGTAGTCGTCCCCTCATACATATCCTTTTATAGCTTTGATATGTGTTTCATCATTGATTGACATGGCTATCGTTTACATGTCCAAAATCTAGTTAAATGAGCATAACAAAAAAAAAAAAAAAATTAAGAGTTCAACAGCCAGGTAATTTTGGAAAGAATTACTTCTATCACTTGGTCAGCACCCCGGAGAAACAGAACACACGCACACCCATGGTAAGCTGAGCCCCTAAACTTCTCTGTTTTAATATACAGGAGCGTCTAAGATAATTAAGAGAAAATAAAGGGAACACAAGTCACCTGCTCCAGAGCAATAGAGTCTCGACATATTTGCTGAACCCCAAAAAGGTTAATAGACTTCATATCTGTCAAAGCCTAATAAATGCATCCTCTCATTAGCAGTGCAGAAAATGGAAACAATCCAAAGGATTTAACTGACAATACATCCAAAAATATAGAAATGCAAAACTCTGACATAAAAACTATTGTAGAAAAACACTCATCTGTACCTTGAGGAATGCATTCGCTGCAATACAACAAATTCCACCAAATATGTAATTCCGCTTTGCGTTTGAGACAAAAGGAGCCATTTTCTCATCTCGTTGTGTTATCTGAGGATACCATAAATAAGATAAATTGGTTTGAGTTGTGTAACCATGAAATATCTTTGGATCAACTAAACTTTCTAAGACTGATCAGCACGCTGCACTTAATGTCATGTCCAATAGTTTACATTGTTAACCGCATTCGATACATAAATAATCTTAGAGATCAAGTCATTTCAGTGATTTGGTTTTGTTTTGGTACCAGGGTTTATTTTATATTTCAGTTTGCCCTAAATCAGAACTGCTTAGAATTTTTTAGAGATTTAAATGTAGCAAAATTTAAGAGCTTCTATAAGTGCTAACTTAGTGAACTTTAATCAGGATTGTCAGAACCGGACTGGCCAGTCCGACCCAAAATCAGCCTATGGTTCAGTTTGGACATCTACCAGAACCAAGGGGAAAGTGAACTGGTCAAGAACCAGTGAAAACCAGTCAAAACTGGTTTTTCTTTTTTTTCTTTTTAAAAAAATCTATGGGCCAAAAATTGTTATTTTGGGTTTTTGGTTTATTTTACTTAGTGTTATATATATTTGATGATTTATTGGTAGTTCTGGTTAATCATGGAAGCTTGTACTAGTTTAGTTGGACAATTAATCTGGCATATTTGAAGATTTTTGTGATCTGTAGTAGATACAGTAATTAAATCGAGCATGTATGAAATTTTGTTAGTTTGACATGTACGAGACTTTTGGCTGAAAAAACAGACATGTATGAGACTGACATGAGCAAATATTACAGGACATATTTGGGCATGCATGACAATATATGAAAAAAATATTGTCTACGATATTTTTTTCCCATTTGAGACCAGTCCAACCACGGTTTAGTGAACTAGTGCCCAACTGGTTCAGTGCACAGTCTGGTTCCAACAACATTGACTTTCATTGTTTACCAGGGATGATGACATCTTGGTTACGGAATAAAAAATAGTTTCATCAAGGGATTGATTATTATTATTATTATTTCAATTCAAGCTAGTTATATTTGGTTGCATTTACAGGTTTGCAATTGTGAAAGAAATAGGAGTCCGGTTAACTTCTAATAGATGGACAGTTCAAAATACAAGCCAATCAGAGTTAATGCTGGTATGGGACAGCATGTATCTTATGACTCATTTTAATTGGATATTAAAATTATAGATGTTTGTGTCTAATTTCCTTAAAGATAACCAGTTAAACAGGCAGATTTCTCCATAGGAAGCCTGTTGCATTGAAAACTCTCCTTAGACACCAATGATAATTGGGACAGTAGAGAACGAAACAAGTTCACTGCAAGAATTTAATTCAATTTAGATTTTGGGGAATGCAAAAAACAGAAATCGGAAATAGGCAATTAAATGAGTAGATGAACATCTGCAAATCACCAGCTACTTCTAGTATTGACTATTGGGCAATAGTCGACAGTCGAAGGCTTATGTGATTATCCCCTTAAACGACTTACACATACTAGGAGCACAAACCCATTAAAATTCCAAGTAGAAGCAGATGATATAAAGGCACACCTGTGCTGTGAGTGAAATGATGAAGTCATCTGGTTCTTCAGCATCTTGGTCATCCAAGTATTCTCTATTTGTCATTCCCTGTTCCCATTTGTGAGACTCAGTTCAATTGGAGACAATTACAGATAATCAAATCAAAAGATACCAACCTGCAAATGAAATATTGTTTCCATCTGCATCTCTACACGTAAAACCTTAAGACAATCAATAGCCAATTTCCTATACTCTTGAGCAAATGATGCCAAATTCTTTGAGTTGTCTGTTTGAGCGGGATTGCCTTTTCCATTCACTTGATTTGGTGCTCTTTGTGTAGCCTGCCCAAGCCTGCAAATTCCACAAGGATCCAATGTACCATTAAAAACAATGCCACACGGCTTAAAAGAGGAATGTCTGTGAGTATCTGATACCGTGAATTGATACTACAGCACTTGAAGAATGTTAAGAAATGCTAACAAAAGAAAATCACATCCATACCATGTAGCATCAATAGAATTTCATAGACAAATTTGACCTAAAGCCGCCAGCTGCCCCCCAAAAAAAAAAAACCAGACACCACACAAAAAAATCTATTTTAGGTCTGTTTGAACTTTTTCCACCCGAACAAATAACATTAATCAAACAACACGGCCCCTTAACCAATCATCAGAAGTTGCAGAACAGACACAACCCCCCCCCCCCCCCCCCCCCCCAAAAAAAAAAAGAAAAGAACGAGTAAACAATCTACCCCACAAACTCAGTCCAACAGGTAGAGACCAAAAACAACTATTTTCAAAATGATGATTGGATCTTAAAATACTTATGTATAAGGCCCCTGTATGATATTTATTTCGTTCAAGTTCAAACTTGAAATTAAACTCCTCAGTTCCTCTTGGTAAAGCATAAGATATGCACACAGTTACCATGAATTTCCTACTAGCCCATGTAAGCTTCCTTTGAACAAAACAGAAAATTGCTGTCAGGATTGCAGAGGATAGTAAACTCACCTTTCAATAGAGTCTGCAACATACTCCAATGAATCACTAAGAGATGCCAATAAAATAAGTTTGTTATCATCATGGATTAGATTTTCCTGAAGCAAAGAGACTGTCAGCAAAGATTCTTTTGTCTTGGTAATAGAAGTTTCTCCATAACAGCAAAAGAACAGAGAGACCGATTTTTAGATAAGAAAATAAGATCAACAAACAATGCTGATATTACATTTCCGATCACTTCCATGCAAAAGGCAACACAGAATGGAATCTGGCAGCTAATTGACTTGTATTTGCACCCTTGGAGTCAAAGAAATATGACTATTCAGCCAAAATACACGTATTATCAGAGCATTCCTATAGATCACTTTTGTTCTATCTAATTCAGCCAAAAGAGGGGCCTCACTGCCAAGACACATTAAGTCTAGGGTGGCTGCCTCCACAATCACCAGTCATTTCTCACCACCTCTCATCCTCCACTACATTCTTTGTCATCCTCTTTTTCTAATAGTCCACCCTATTGTCATTGCAGGCCATATGCTCAAAGGAGACAATTATTTACCATCCACAATTATTGCCAAGTGCTGTGTTGTTCATTAAGGGGAGATGAAAATAGAGGCAGCGTGTACATTAGGGAATAATCCATCCTAAAGAGCTGGGGAGCAGACTAAGTTTGGCTGTAACCAAGGCTTGGCAAGTTGACAAAGGCTATAAGAGGCGATGGTTATAACCAAGGAAAGTCTAATCACACTCTATTTAACAAGTAATCGCCTAAAGATAAAATTTCTGTTTTGATTGTCCATCTGGATGCTATGATAGTGACTCATGATTTTAGAAGAAATAGTGGCTAAAATGATCTCTGGAAAATTAGTTTGGAATCAAGTTGCTAGACCTGAAGTATTTCCTACGTATGGAACTTACCAGTTCAAAAAATGGAATTGTAATCACATAGAAAATATACCCTGAATCTACTGGAAGAGACTAGCATGCTGGCTTGTAAGTCAGTAGAGACTCCAACTGAACCTGTGTATAAGACATGGTTCAAAGAAGATAGTCCGCTTGAGGACACTAACAGATACCAAATACATGTAAGGAAACTGATGAACATGGGCCATTGTTTACTTATTATAGGAGGAAGCCCAATGACTAGGTATTGTGGTGCAGAACACGTGAGGGCAATAGTGGAAATTACTTGTGACAGTTAGAGGCTCGAGAGGTTTATATGTGAAGAAGTCTGTTAGTAGGAGGCATGGAAAGTATTGAGTGATTGTGAGGAGAGTGAAGTGCCTCTCGAATGCACCAGTGTGTATCTCTATCTTTTTCTTTTGCTTTCACCTCTGTGTTTCTCCATTAGAGCCATACTCTGTGGAGCTATTTTCATTCTGAATACAACTATATCAGAGGTCTTTCTCATCGAAGGTATCAGAGCACTCAATTCTGGGCATGGTCAACACATGAATGGACGCGAGAGTGGATCTGTGGATGGACATGATTCCAGGATAGCAATCACAGAGCAGCACATCGATCATCGGAGTAACAACATGGCTTCAGTCAAACACGACCTCAACGCTGAAATCCTTGATGACAGATTTTGTTGCAAAATTCTGAGAGGGAAAATCATCACCAGAAAAGAGACAAACAACGGAAGTATCCTCGACCAAATCACTTACCAAGACCGTCACTTGCGAATTGGCGAAGATAGAACAACCCAGCAACGATGTTCCTGTAGTGTTGGTTTATAGCAATCTTGAGATTCCTCTGCTTTCAAGAGATAACCCTTTGGGATGGATTTTCCAAGCTGAATGATATTTCAAGATAAATCGGGTTGTCGATGCTGACAAATTGGATGCAGCAATGCTCTGCTTTGAGGGGCGAGCCCTCAATTGGTTCCAAAGGAAGGAAGTCCAATCCCCTATTCGAAGTTGGGATGACCTCAAACGTGATCTGGTTTTGCAATTTCGTCCTTCCCAATATGGGAGTACCTATGAGATGCTGATGGCCCTGCGCCAAACGTGAGGTGTTGCAGATTATATTGAGCGATTTGAATTGCTCTCTGCTACATTAGGGAACTGTGATGAGAACTTGTTAATCGCGGCTTTCTTGAATGGGTTGCGTCTTGAAATCAAAGCTGCGTTTGCTTAAGCTTAACATCCTCAAGAAGAATGGATTTTGTTGGAACGATGGTGCACATGCGACTTTTGTTGAATTGAAACCGCTATGTCCCCTACTCCAATTTTAGCCCTACCAGATTTTTCACTACCTTTTATAGTGGAAACGGATGCTTCAAGGTCTGGTTTAGGGGCTGTGTTAATGCAATTTGGGCGCCCCATTGCTTACTATAGTCACTCGTTATCTTCTAAGAAATGACAATGTTCTGTATATGAGAGAGAATTAATGGCCATAGTGTTTGCTGTGCGAAAATGGAGTTATTACCTATTGGGCAGACCTTTTATTATCAGAACAGATCAACAAGCACTCAAGTTTTTGCTTGAACAGCGCATTCTTGATGATTCTCAATAAAGTTGGGTTACTAAGCTCACGGGATATACCTTCCAAATCCAGTACAAACCAGGCAGAACTAATTCTGCCACTAATGCTCTATCAAGAATAGAGAATAACATGGAACTTCAGGCCATTTCTCCCCATCAACCGGCAGGGATTGACAGCTGGGATGAAGAAGTGCAACAAGATGAATCCTTATCCTCCATCTTACAGTCACTATTGCTCGGCCAACCAGCACCTGCAGGTTACACAGTCAAGGGCGGACACTTGTTCTTTAAAGGGCATTTGGTGCTTCCCAAACCCTCAACTCAGATTTCCCTTTTATTACAAGAGTTTCATGATTCTCCTATAGGAGGACATTCTATTTACCTTCGGACCTACAAGCGTTTCTCTTCTCTATTATATTGGGATGGTATGCACAAGGATGTTCAGAAATATGTCTCGGCATGTGATGTGTGTCAGAGAAATAAACATTCAGCTTTAAGTCCAGCTGGTTTGCTCCAGACATTACCAATTCCTGACAGTGTTTGGACTAATATCTCTATGGACTTCATTTTGGGTTAACCTAAATCCCGACAGTTTGACACCATCTTTGTTGTAGTGGACCGTTTTGCCATGTTTGCCCATTTTATTCCACTTAAACACCCATATACCACCCTTTCAGTGGCTGAGATTTTTGTAAAAGAGCTGGTGCGACTACATGGATTTCCTAGATCAATTGTTTCCGATCAGGAAAAACTGTTCATGAGTAATTTTTGGAAGGAACTTTTTAAGGCAGTAGGTACTCAGTTATGTTACAGTTCCAGCTATCACCCTCAAAGCGATGGACAAACCGAAGTTGTCAACGCAGCTTGGAGACATATTTACGATGCTTTTGCAGTGATAAACCTTCTACTTAGTCTAAATGGCTTTGCTGGGCTGAATACTGGTTTAATACTAATTTCAACTACTCTATTGGCATGTCCCCTTTCCGTGCCTTATATGGACAAGATCCACCAAGACTGTTTTGATTCCAAGAGCCTTTGTCTGCCTTTGATGCTGTCAATGTTCACATACAGACCAGGAATGCTATCTTAGATAAACTCAAAAAGAACTTATCCCGTTCTCAGCAACTAATGAAACATTATGCTGACCTAAAACGCCAAGACATCCATTTTGAGGTGGGAGATCAACTTTATTTGAAGCTGCAACCGTATTGCCATAAATCCTTAGCTCAGCGTCATAATGAGAAGCTGGGCCCTCATTTTTATGGTCCTTTTCGCAGTGCTTGAAAGGATTGGTAATGTTGCCTATCATATCCAGCTACCACAGGAGGCACAAATCCACCCTGTCTTCCATATTTCTCGGCTCAAAAAGTCTCATCCGTTACCTCCCATGTTGACAGCTGATATGGAACTGCAGGTTACTCCAGAGGCAGTTTTGAAACATCGCAGAATAACCGTCGGCCGCATTAAGCTACTGATCAAATGGGGTTCTTTGTCTGACTTGGACAATACATGTGAAGATTATGGTATGATTCATAAACAGTTTCCTTCCTTTTGCCTTGAGGACAAGGCTACCCTTATGTTGGAGGGGGGGTATTGATGAACATGGGTCATTGTTTACTTATTGTAGGAGAAAGCCTAATAACTAGGTATTGTGGTGCAGAACATGTGAGTGAGGGCAAAAGTGGAAATTACTTGTGTTAGTTAGAAGCACGAGAGGCTTTATATGTGAAGAAGTCTATTAGTAGGAGGCATGAAAAATATTGAGTGATTGTGAGGAGAGTGGAATGCCTCTCAAATGCACCAGTGTAGATCTCTACCTTTTTCTTTTGCTTTCACCTCTGCATTTCTCCATTAGAACCATACTCTGTGGAGCTATTTTCATTCTAAATACAACTATATCAGAGGTCTCTCATCAGAAACTAATATACTTGTCTCATATCAGGTGAGACCTCAATTTTTGAATAGAGACCCATAGAGGAGCAAATTTTTGCTGTTGTCAGAATCTTATGGTACTTGAAGATACACCAGGAAAGTGACTTCCTAGTAAAGCACCTACAAAGCTATCAATGTGAAAATATGGCCCCAAGTGATATACTGAATAACTCTATATCACAACTGAACAAAACGTGATTCCCAAACTACCCTTTTACCCTTAATTACCCTTATTATTCCAAATTCCTATGTTTCATGGAGCTCGACAAAAATTTAATCAAGAAAAAGCTCGAAAATGAAAATTTTAAACTTCTTCACACTTGATAATTTCTGGTAGCAGACCAGTTGGCCAAAGTTGTGCTAGAAGTTAAATTTGAGAATTTGACAAGCAAACTGGAAATGCAAAATCTCCACTTTCCAGCTAGGAGAGAGTGTCGGTTGTTGTGCTTATCTGGCCAGCCAATCATGTGTTTTTATTGTGTTTTCTTATATGTTTCTTTACTTAATCAGTTGTTAGCCTGTGTTCTATAACTTCCTTCGTTTCTTGTTGGGCTGAGTTAGGCATTTATGCAACTAGCCTTCATACCCTAATTTCATGGCATATAGTCAGAGAATACAGAACCCTGATTGGTCCAGATCAAGAAGTGAGTTGGTGTAATTATGAGACACAGACCCCATACACAGCTATATTCTCTTGTATCACTCTCTGAATGCATCAATGGAGAAGATCCAAAGGCAATTCTGACAATTCAACCAAAATACACAAAATCAAAACAAAAAATAACTAACTTGTAAATTCAGATAGCTCCACACAAACCTGCTTAATGGGCCGCAAATTCAGTAGTAAATCGCTTAGCTCTGATTCAACCTCAATTGTTTCAGCATCAGGCAAATTACTTGCTGTGTCAAACTGACTAAGCGGATTAGGATTAGGCAAATATGCGCTTGAGGGGTCAATCCTCATCAGTTTCTCAACATCATGCCTCCCAATGAGCATATAACTCTGCTTCTCAAGGACAGCCTGAAAAATCATTGTCAAAGCTGTAAGGAAAGTGTATTAGAAAGAACATAGAATACAAGATAACAGTGTTTAATCATCCAATGAGCCAAAGAGATTAAACGCTAAAAGTTAGATTTATTAGCAATGCAAATAAGAAATAACTGGCTTAATAGTATACCTAAATTACTGAAGTTTACTTTTACATGGCTTCCAAACGGTTGCAGTTATATAGCAAATTAAATTGTAAATTCTGATATTTCTTCTAACAGAAAAATTTCATTGCAAAGATTCAAAAGTACAGTGACATAGGCATCCTTCTAAAAAACAACAAACAACAATAAATAAAGACAAATGAGAAGACTTGACCAAAAAAAGAGATAAATGGTAATATAAAAACTACAAAGCCCACCAGTCTGCTAATCTCCCTATCCAATTAAGAAACCCCCTGAATACCCATGAGGTTGACCCCAAAAAGAGGCAAGCAATAAAGACAACACGAAACTGGACACCACACAATTGAGTAAATGTCATAGCTGCATAAAATTTTTCCCTCCTTGCTCCTCCCCAGAACCCTTAATTTCACCAATAAAAATTCCTTGAAATTCTGTAAAGCAATCCAAGACTTAACAAAAAATCGGGAAAAAAAAAAGTTTCACAGAACTGAAGATCAAATTTAAAAACAGACAAGCAAACTATGACCTAACAACAAAGACAACAACAATAAGCTTTATCCTATTGGGTGGAATTGGTCATATAGATCGTACGACGCCATTGCGTTCCATTGACAACCAAATCTTTAGATAAATTATTAACCAAAAGGTCATGTTCAATGACTTCATTGAGTATTATCTTCAGTCTTTCTCTACCCCTTTTCAGAAGATTCCATACTGTTGAATCTACCCTAATCACTGATGCCTCCTACAGCCCTTTTTGTACATATCCAAACAAAATTAAATGATTTTCTCTTCAACAAGCGCCAATCCACCTATGTTTCATAGCCAGTCCTAAGCTCGGATAAAGGAGGAGGATCATGTTAGACCCCCAATAACCAATGTAAAACTCAGTTGAACTTATATGAAACTATGCCCTAAATGGGGAAAAAATCACTTCTGTTTAACAATTAAAATTCCCAAAAGGAACAATTCAACATGACCAAGAAGAAAAAACATAAACAATCAATATTAAAACAATTTTTTTTGGGGGGGGGGGATATGGGTAAAGAAAAAGCTAAATCAAGTATATGAACACCAGAAGCACAATGCTAAAACTTTTATGCAGTCTGTATTCAACAGTGTTGGTCTGTGCAAAATCATGAGTTGCTGTGAGAAAGGTTGTCAAACTCATGAGTTTAAGCAACCTCATAACTATGAGGTAAACTCGTATCATGAACTCGAATTATAAACTCGTAAGAGATTATTTTGATCATTAAATAGGTATTAATAATGTATAATTAGATAATTAAAATATAAAAGATTTAAATATATTTTAAATCAAAATAATTGAAATTAAATCCATCAACATTCATAATTTATCATATTTAACAAAGAAATTTCTAGAAAATTCATATATAAAGCCAATGAGTATGATCAAATCAAAAAAGTTAACACGAATTTAAGAGTGAGTTAACACGTCTTGTAAGCTAGCAACATAAAAACGGTAAACTCAGTGTGTAAACTCGCAAGCTTAACCAAGTTTACAACTAGCACAAGTTTACTAACAACTCGTCACAATTTTGCAAGCTACAAACGTAAAAACGATAGACTTGGATAGTCAACTCGCGAGTTTGACAACAATAACCGTGATTGCCTTTTTAACAATGCTGCTTTTCTTTTTTTAGATTCCTTTTGCAGATTTCGTATCCTTTATTGTTGTGTCTTCCTACTTTACTTCTACTGAATATTTTTTATTCAGAAAAGAACGAAAAGATACCTCCATGTATGAAGTTCGACATCTTTCATAAGTCCGCTCCAAGAAAGTTTGCACGTACTTTACAAGGTCACTAGCAAATTTGGGCATTGCTTGTGCCCAACCAAGAACCTACACATTAATTAGATGTCATAATCTAGAAGACAGAACATCCACAATACCAGATTCTCTCTACCTAAGGATGTAATTCAATTTCAGACAGACTCAATAAAAAATAAGTCTAACTCTCATGAGGCTAGTGTTTATATCTCCAGAATATTACTGAGGAATCAAAATAAAAAAAGAAAGAAAATATAATATGTCTTCTACAAAGTAACGTTAACAAAACTTGCCTCCTTTGTCAGGAAATCTATAGCCAATAGTCCTTGTAATACAGGTCGTCCGTTCTCAATTGATGGAGTGTACGTGGTAACTAAATGTGCCCTTGGGCGAAATGCCGCTGGACCTAAAAGATAATATGCAAATATCAAATATTTAATAAATCTACGCCAGAGTAAGAACTAACAAAACTGTCCAAGGACTTTACCAAAATGCAGAGTTTTTTTTCCTTTAGGGTGTGTGGGTTTGGGGAGGGGGGGGGGGGGGGGGTGGGGTGGTAAATTACAATTTTGGACATGAGAAATCCAGAATTTACCGTCTCATTCTTTTAAATTTTGGATTCCCGCCCAAAATTTACCCTCTTATTCCTTTTAAATTTTGAGTTCCCGCCCAAAATTTAAATACCTTTAACCCAAAAAAATAATTTAACCCCCATCCCCTCCCCTCTCCTCACCTCAAACCAATTAGAGAATCACATGCAGAAAGAATTAGTAAAATATATCAATGAACTATAACCTCATAACCTTATAAACCTATGTCATCATGTTAAGTTATTTGCAACTTCTGTAGCTTCATATTTATTTTTGATTGCTAACATCAAATACCAACTACACAGCATGCAAGCATAACAACCATTTAAACTACACACTAGCAACTTATAGATATCTATAACCATAGTATGAAATCTTCCGCGTTGGTGCCTACACGGAAGCCAATGCAGGATATAATTTATTCTTACAATCTCACACTCACAGTAAGATAGTTACCATCAAGCTTTTCAATTGAAAAAAGCCTTCCCCTCTTAGAAAACCAACAACTTACACATAATACAGTATGAACAAAGATCTTTCAAGATATGAAACGTAAAAATGAAAATATTAGTTGTCAAGCTCAAATACTATCAACATAAAAGGATCTCAATAGCGAGTAGACTTGCTTGATATGGCTTGCTGTACGCATTTTCTGTAGTCCACGAACATAGTAGGTAAGAAGTGGTCCTTTACAAAGTTCTCCACAAAAGCTAACAACCCATCATTCCTTCTTCTGCTCAGGAAGTTGAAAAAACACATTATTTCCACCAAATTGGAAAGCAATAATGCTTGAACACTAGTTTTTCATAATTTGACTAAAGCAAAGCCACAAGAACAATAGATGCATACCATGTATGATAAGTAAAATAACACAAAAAAGTATGCAAAATTCAGTAAAAATGGTATAGTAAAAAAATTATTTGGCCTTTCTAAAGTTGGTGAATTTATAATCAAAGAAGCAATAATGATCTGTATGCATGTGTGTTTGTGTGCCTATGCAACTGGGGGACAGTTCCTTCAAGGCCCCACCTCCTCAATTATCGCACACAAGGCAACCTTTTCTATTTCACATATACAGAATAAAATGATAAACTCAGCTTTTTAAACAAGTATTACAATGGTTTGTGACTCACCCAAGCTGGGAATATTTTGTAGGCAGCATTGAAGCTATCTTATCTGCAAACTGCATAATAAGAAAAAATGTAGAAGAAACTTAATATTTACTTTACAAGAAGCATTGATCTTTATAGTTTAGTTTAAACAAGGGCATGGTGACGAGGAAAGATTCTTCACCTTTGCATCCCTTTTCCAAGTTCAAACTCTTAGGGGCTGTTTGGTATGAGAGGAGTGGAGGGGAAAAAATTTTTGAGATGGATTGAAGAAACTTAGAGAAGTGGGGTTAAAAGTTTCAAATTATTTTTTCCAACTCTTATCTTATATCTTCTCTTTATTAAAATTTTATAACCCTACTTCACCAATTTTTTAAAATCCAACTCATAAAAATTTTACCTCCCCTCCAAATCTTTCATACCAAACAGGCCCTTAGATAAGATAGCAAAAAACAAGGAAAAATAAGATAATCTAGAAGACAAATAATCAATCCTTCAGAAAATGGTAAACGGATCTACTGCTAAGCCTTAAATAGAAGATAAGAGATAACTTTGAGCCTTCTAATTTCTAAATCCTTGATACTTATTGACAGGAAAGAATGTAACAATCCAATATATAATACCTGAAGCACAGGTCGGTATATAGAAGCCGCTAGATATATGCCTTGCTCAGGCAAAACTGCTGCAGATCCATAACCCTCTGGCAACACATTTGGACCCCTTCTACTCCATCCTTGTCGGATAAGATCAACTCCTGGACATTAATACAACCAGCCATAGGCATTGAGAAATAATAAAATAAACTAGTACCTAATCAAGCAGCAAAAAATAAATAATACAGAAAATCCACACAAAAGATACTCAGACGAAGTTGCCATACAAACAATATAATAAAAAGTAATTCACCCAGAAAAAACTCAGGTTAAAAGGAAATTCAAAAGTAAGACATTGACCAATAATTATAGAAAAACTAGAAAAGGTCAAAATGTTGTTACAATAAACTCCCCTGACCAGTCTATCATCATAAATATGAAAGACTTGAGTACGATTAGAAAAAATTTTTCAAAATCGAATGTCATGCTATACTAAAATAAGAGAACCTACAGAGGCAGAGAGAGAAAAGAAAGTACAAAGTGTTAAGGAAAAGAGATCCTCAAATCAGAAAATAAACAAAAGAAAAAGAAAAACACGGACCAATGAAATAAAAAGGTTGGAGATAATTAGTATAGCAGAGCTGTCCAATCTCTTCGTAAACTTCACCCGATTCTTTCCAAATTATGCAAGCTTCGCTTTATGTATATATTACAGGAGAGTTTATCCAGAGTAATAAAAGAATTACAGAAATAGAGGATAAATGGATTAAGAAATTCTCCCATAACTAACACCAAAAAACACCCCCAAAAAATTCTCCAATCCGGCAGTAACAATAACCCATAAAAGAAGAGAAGAAATTAAACTTAACTACACTCACCTATAATTCTTTCATAATAATAAGTAACAATATTTATTTTCCTCAATTAAATTCAGCATACCCTGATTAGGAACAGACACAGTAGCATCAGTGAAGCGGAATGCAAAGGTAAGACCATCATCTGCTCCATCCCTGTAATCAATTGAAAATGATAAGAAAACATGATCAAATATTCATTATTAACTATCAATACATTTGACTGACCAAAAAAAAAAAAAAAAACTCAATACATTTGACATCACATCTTTGCAAACTGTGAATCGTAATGAACAACCATAAGTTCCTCAATCATGACAGATTACTAGTGGAGCTGAAAAATAATTCTTTACAATGATCGTTTGCTTGAAATACATGGAGAAGTAAGAAAGAATCAATTGTGATATGATCTAGTGCAAAAGTAGAGTTTTAGACAACAGCACTAGGATTTTGTGAGTTGTTGTGACTCAAAAATATCCTAGAAAGTTTGAAAAATACATGGGAGGCCCAAAGGAAACTGTAGAGCGATTAGCGAGAATCAATCAGCTATCAATATAGATCATAACCCACTACAGCATAATTGAACTAAACATGTGAAGGTTGATAAACATTTATAAAAAAACTTGAAACTAGCCTCACTTGTATCTCTTATATACCCACAGGAGAGCAATCTATTATGGGGAAAATCTTATTTTTATTCATCTCTTTCATCTTTGCATTTATTGTAATTATTTCCTCTTGAATAAACTTACGTGTATTAATTGCAAATAGTCATATTGACCGTGATTCCTTAACTTTAAGGATTCACACATTAAGTTAATAATCTATAAAGAGCATCCTTGTAGTACATACTCTTGGTCAGAGGATTGATGAGATTAGAATATGCCTCAGTAGCTTCCTCTGTCAATTGCTAGATTCTATGTGTACTAGTTCTTATGTTGCCAAACAACCCTATTCAGTATTTCTAAATAACCCTAAGTTTGAACAGAAAAGAGTAATATTAAATCTTGGATTGAAAAGAGCAACATGAATTGAGGACACTTGCCTCTTCTCTTTGGAAGGGACTTTGCTTGCAAGCCTAGCAGTTTGCACAGCAGCGTCTGCTGATGCTGCTTCAGGAGTAGCCCGCAGAATCTCACATATTAGTTGTTGACATTCACTCTAAAAGAAAATTAGAAAAGAAATATAAGTTGAAATATAAAATAAGAAAAGGTATTCATCCAACATGTACAGTCAAGTCAACCAAACATTTTAAGGTATTTAGACTCCTCAGGTTAGATCCTCTTCTATCTTAGTTCTATAAATATTAACCACTACAACAACAAGAAGCCTTATCTGTTATAGTTTTGTAATCTTGACAAGAAAGAGTAAGAGAGAAGAGAAGAGAGAAAGGGAAAACAGAGAGAAGGGCTACAAATCAAAGAGAACAGAGGAGAAGGGAAACAGGGAGGAAGAGAGGAAACAAGAGAAAAGAAACTCACATGTTAGTTGTTGACATTCACTCTAAAAGAAAATTAGAAAAGAAATATAAGTTGAAATACAAAATAAGAAATGCTATTCATCCAACATGTACAGTCAAGTCAACCATTCATTTTATGGTATTTAGACTTCTCAGGTTAGATCCTCTTCTATCTTAGTTCTACACATATTAACTACAACAACAACAACAAGCCTTATATGTTATAGTTTAGTAACCTTGACAAGAAAGAGTAAGAGAGAAGAGAAGAGAGAAAGGGAAAACAGAGAGAAAAGGGCAAGAAATCAGAAAGAAAAACAGAGGAGAAGAGAAACAGGGAGGAAGAGAAGAAACAAGAGAAAAGAAACTCAAATCTTATTCCATAAATCCATACCACACATTACAATGACCTCTTATTCTCTTTTTATAGGCAATAATCAACTAATTATTCTAACTAACACCTCTTGGTTATTGTAATATTATATCATTATCCCACTAGGTGGGTCAGGCTATACAGATTGCCCGATATCATTATGCTCTACTAACAACCAAATCTTTGGATGAATAGTTAACCAAGAGGTCCCATTCAACAATTTCATTGAGTGTTCTCTTTGGTCTCCCTCTACCCCTCTTCAAAAGACTCAATTGTTTGTTCTATCCTTCTCACTGGCGTCTCCAGCGGCCTTTGTTGTACATCAGCATGCCCCTTGGCTATGCACTAAAAAGAGAAACTTAGTCTTTCTTCCACAAACGACAAAACAGCACTTGAAAGCATAGGACAAATCATTTTGCATTTCACACTCAAAAACAGTTTCCACAAATGACCAAACAGCACTTGATAGCATTCCACAAAACATTTGCATTTCAAACTCAATAACAGTTTCATCAGGTACATTAATCAAATGAGACATAGTGAGAGCAAAATGTGACCAGCAGAGAAAATACCCAACAGGTTGCATTCAAAATGAAGCTCTCAAATACAATTAACCAAAGCAAACTAAAAGCACACTTAGAAATAACACATCAAAAACCCAGAACCTAGTGCTCACAAATCTCCTAAATTAGACATTCCACTACTTTTGTGGACACCTCGGGAAGCAAGTTTTCCTTTTTAACCATCCAAATCCAATACCATATCACAATACCTCACAGTAATTTCATCTACTTTCCTCTTGCACCTACTATTACAAGGTAGTTAACAGACACTTCATTGCTTATGAAGAGAAACATGGCTTGACTGCAGATAATATTCAAGATCATAAACATGTAATATCACCAACACTCCTTCAAAATATATTAATATCTGGCAACTAAAATGCTCATATAGACTACCTGTAAAACTGACAGGGAGAAGCCTACACTATAACCTCCCGTGGCTTGAGATGCTTCAGAATCAATGTTCCAATTCACATCTGCTGGCATAGATTTTGGTGTGTTCATGTCAGCATGCTGGCTGGCTTTTGATTCCAGAAGCTCCCCGACGACAACATGATTCTCTGGACTCACATGAGATAATAATTACTGGATTGACAATTGATTGAGAAAGGAGGAAATAAATAAATAATACTAATATGATGTCTAACCAAATATTCGAACAACAGCATCCAAAATTGAATCAAGAAGCTCCTTTGCAGCAACCTGCGCCTTCCCACCAGGAGACATAACAGGTGATACAGGGCTTACGGTCACTAGAGTCCCAGCAATAGATATCCCATTCTGATGCTTCTGCTTTGGCAACTGATAGACTTCAAGTTGACCCTTTATGAAGTGTAGCCCTCCCGTACCAGTTCGTGAACCCTGGCCAATGCTGGACCTTGACAAACTCTGATGTTCTGCATGAGCTTTAATCTTGGATGTAATAATCTCATGAGTTGTTGGCCGCAATCTTTGGCTGGTAAACAGCAAAAGTAGAAGAGTTTATACAAAAAGATTGTTAGTGTTATTGTTTCAGTCAAAACACCAATTTTTGTTCCCTCCCAAATTGAGGTAATGAGAGGGCAGATCAACCTTTATTATGATTGACAAAAATCATTCACAATAACACTAAATGTTCCATCAAGACAACTGTGGACTATTAGAACAACAACATCTGATTTCCAGCAAGGTGATTGTAGACCAATATAACACACGGTTATAGTGAGCACTAGATGGCAGATATGTTTTAACATAAAGCAAAACACGACAGATGTTCACAAAATACCATACAGATTAGAATTTCAGCTTCACAACTCTGTCAGGGAGTATGGGAGATAATTCAATAAACAAAGCCCAACCCTTTTATAAATTAAGACAGTATTGGCATCCACATATGCGCTATATGCCACTTCTAAGAAACGCATGTAGAGAAATTAAATTCGCAAAGAGTTTCTAGGGAAAAAAATAAATCATCAGAAAGGAAACAAACCTTATTATAGCACCCGCAGCTGCTACTTTGCCAAGCTTGCAAAGGCATTCAACCATTGTCTGAAGATACTTCACATGAAGTGGAGCATCACTTTTTCTGATGAATTCCTAAGCACAAGAATTTAATCTGGAATTTAGTTAATGGACTAGATATCAAACTAAGCTCAAGAAGCAAAGTGAATATGTTGAAGTGGATATTACAAGAAACTCATCAGGTGTCGAACTTGAAAGCCATATTGGCATTTGTGAAAGAACAGTCTTTGCATCCTTTGTTACATCACCATTGATCTTCAATGTTGACATATGCCCATCTAAGGTAGCTTCTTCATTTGTTTCTAGAGAACCTTCTTCATCATGACCATCAAAAGATCTGAAACATTCGAGCATATATAATATATGTACACAGGTACAATACGCAATGAAAAACACAAGCAAACAGATAAATATTCATATTGAATAGAAAAAATTAGATAATTGCTTAGAAGAATAATATGCACTTAAAATTATTAATAGAGGTGAAGAAGGCATGGCATAACGAGGACAGCACATTAGGTACAGAATATTACACCACACCAAAAAAATTTAATAAACTGGCTAAAAATTTTCCCATTCCTTTAATGAGCAACTAAATTATTCAGTACAGTTGCTTGAAACCTTGTAAACTGTTGTAGAACAGTGTTGCCCCTTCAAATGATTAGAGTTTTTTCCCCCAACTGCCAGCACATGTTTCTCACGTGCTTCAATTAGTTTTATTGTTCTGTTTTAAATTTTATATATTTAGAATTAGAATATACTATCATTGATTTTATCAAGGAGAAAATGGTAGAAAATCATTTAAGATGGTTCAGAAATATGGAGAGAAGGCGAAAGAGGCACAAGTTAGGATAACTGTGGTGACTCATCATTCTGTAGAAAAACAATCAAGAAAACAGAAAGAGTGACAAGTTGAATTTATCAGTATTACCCTCCATCCATGGATCGTGACTTGTATGATCCATCATTGTCACCTTTGAGTAACCTTGTTCTTCGTGACAAAGGTTGTGAATTCTGTGTAGTAAGTGCAGCAGCTGTGGTGGTTGGTACTTCATCATCACTGTCTAGTAAGGTGGACCCAGCAGAACTGTACAATAACAGTCCAAAGCCATATAAAATAAACGAATCACAACTTGAGGAATATGGATTTAAACTGGCCTCTCCAAAAAAATTGATAAACATTACATTTCCAGGAACACCATTCATTTGTTTAAGAGAAAGTATACAACAGGAGAGAGATTCTTGAACAGAGATTAAGACATGCTCCATAAGAAAAACAAAATCAAAACAAAAGAGGCCACAAACAAAAGCTCATCACATAAGACATCCAGAGGCATCAAAAGGCAGCACTGAAAAAGTAACTGCTCATGACCGAAAGAAAAACGCCAAAGTGCAATGAAAAGAGTACATTGCCCTAAAGTCTAGCTATACTTCGTTCATTCAAAGCCTCTAGATAAAAATGGAAAATGGAGAAACATGTTTTCCATGTACATCAAAAGAAGAAAATGGAGAAAAGGAGAAAATAAGCTTCAACATCAGCTTGAGAATATCATGCCAGAACAAACAGGTACATAGAACATGTAAGCAACAACTAAAATCCATTTCCAGAGCACATTGTAAACAGCCTCATGCTCAATATTCAAATGCCTCAAAGCATGCTCAAAGTTAAGGAACACGGTGAGAAAAAGATACCTATATTCTCCTTTGTTGTATAAATGGGCATGCAAATCCTCCAAAACCTTATAAAAGAGGACTCCTCTTAATTTTGTTAACTCCGAACGGACATCTTGAAGTGCACCAACCTGAGCCACATGTTGAAAATAAGCACCCCGCATGCGAAGCACAACAAAATGCATCCAACAAAATTAAAAAAATGTGAAATAGTGGGCAATAGGGCAGTGCTTGGAAGCTCAAATTTTTTATAGCATCCTTTCATAACTCTTAATTAAAATCTATGAAGGCAAACAAGGCAAAAAAAAAAAAAAACTTGATAACCCAACTTTTGCGTGACAACAATGCGAACCTTCCATGTTTTGATCATAAAAAGAAATAATCACGTGGAAGACAGAAAGAAAAGAAACACAAAGGAGGAGCATAAAACTCATCAATGCGACAGAAAAAGTTATTCTAGGTTATACATCACTTCCTTTTTATATCATAAAAGAAGAATCTATTAAAACAAGAGAAGAAAATACATGTACATGGGGGATAAGGAATCCTTGTAAAAAGGGGGGAAAATACAGAAAATTGAAACTAAAATTTTGATAAAGCTACAACTTCGCTTCATCAGAAGATCAATTAAAATATGTTCATGCTGAGGAAAAAAGGTTGCTAATATAAGCTTAAGAAATGAGTTAGATTAAAAAAAAAAACCACCGCATGAAATAGTTTGACGCATGTAGGTTCACTTTGAAGTGCCAACTGTATCTAATATGATTGTGCAACACATGCAGGACTCAAACATAACTGATTCATTATTTTTAATTTGTGTGCTTCATAGGTTTCAACATATAACGATCTAGACAAGAGCTGTCCATCAAAAACAATCTATAAGTTTGACACAAACAAAGAAGTAATGATCGCAGAAACAAATCAAACAGGATAGTGAGAAAAAGTTGAAATCCTACAGTTTGGAGACCTTCTCGTTCGAGCATCAACATTGACTGCAAATGCAATTGAACTGCAGCATAAAACTGCTTCTCTGCAATGAGCTTCTCTATACGAGCTGGAACCTGCAACAATTTTCACAAAAATATTAGATCTTCAGAATAAAAAAGCAGATGACTTCAAACAGACAATTGACCAGAAGCAAGCAGTAAAATGGTGAGGCCCTACAAGGGTCAAGAACATAGGGATCTATAGACTTGAAAGAACCTTGTATAACCCCATCAGTTGAAGATATTTGACCAATATCGATAGTTTAGTGGTAAGCATGCAAATACTCTTTTTCTCGTATTAAATTCACAGTCCAGAATCAAGAATTATCTTTTCTTCACAACAGAAGAAAAATCTATAATCTACAATTGTCTCAAATCATAACACTAGAAGACAGACCTTAGCAATGCCTTCAATTTGATCCAACAAGGAGATTATGTGTCGCAGTGTCACTGACCGATACCATAACTGATGCAACTGCTTATTGCGAGCACTAAGGCGCATCTTTGCCTCTGCTAAATCATGCTTTAGGACAGCAATACTTTCAGTGGATTCACTGAACAGCCTCAAGATCTGTGGAGAAAGACAAGTAATCATCAAAAGGAAAATCACAGGAAGGGGCCAATCTTAAACTTGCTACTTTAAAAATTTTTTTGGAAAAGACTGAAACTATGAGAAATTTATCGATGCAGGAAGAAATTTTGAAAACCAAAGAGAAGAAAAAAAATTGGCCCCGAAAGAAAATGAAGCATAAACTTGAAAATCCAGTAGAACTGTACAATCATTTTAAACTCCCTTGAAAAAAGACATGAGCCAAACACCAAACAGAAGCCACAAACAAAATCGTTGCTCAATGTGGCTATTTCACCAGAAGTTTAAGAGATGTATTTTAAGTCGTCATAGACAAATAGTCACATTTTTCTGCATAGTGAAGTGGCTTGGCAGGTTTGGAACAGGTTTTTTGGCATCTTGAACGAGAGTTGGATCTGTCCGGCTGATTTAAATGTGTTCAAGGCAGCAACCTTTTGCAGCAGGATACTGGTGCATTTGGTTAGAAAAGACTGCAAGATTATGAATCAAACAGGTATTCCCTCTCATCATCTTTTTCATGTAAGGATTAATTTCATGGCTTCCAAGTGGATTTCAGTGGATGGCCTTTTTAGGGGGTTGTCCCTTATGAATTTACAAAGGGATTGGAAAACACTTCAGTTAGTGTTTTCCCCCTTTTCGACTGAGGCAGATCTCTTGCTTCTTTTTTGAACTACTCTCTCTTCTCATCAATAAATATTCTTCAATCCAATAAACAAGGCATCATAGGACAAGGAAACACTGCCAGAAATATCATCGTTTTGCTCTAATGAGATATTTTAGATCGCACCAGAAAACAATAAATTCCAGTAGTTAAACAGTGAAATGGGGGAATATGATCATGGACATCATGAAAATTTAAAAGTTAAAAAATGAGGAACCACAAACAGTTTCAGTTATAGCTATTAAGATAGTGCCAGTTGCTAGTCAAATAAGATTAAAATTAAATGCTTTTCATTCCATGCACATCTAACCACAACTAACAATTTGGAGTTCATAAAATAAAAGAACACTCAGAGTAGATCATTTCTTTGTTTCCAAACTTGTTACTTTAAATCATATGAGAGGAAGATTCTTAAGATTGTGATAAAGATTTTACAAAAGAAGAATTAACAAAAGATTACATTAAATGCAAATAAACATAGCAGAAAAAGGCAAGCATTAGGGTATTATAATTTCCACATATAGAAGAGATGTGAGAAAATATAGAATGGGTTAAAATAAGTAAATACATAAAAAAATGGTTAAAATGAAGCTGTCATTGATGTGTGTGTGTGTGTGTGTGTGGCGTGCGCATGTCAAAATGACTCCCGGTCCTTCCCTTAACATCTTTTGCTTTTGCATTGAAATCACTCTAATGTGTTTTAAGAGCATTCACGTTCAAGCAATCAACAGTTCAATCTTTGTCTCCCCCATTTTTCTTATCAAATTTGAGTATAAGGAGACATGAAATGAACTTGTGTTTTATCCTTGCTTCAAGCTGAAAGGATTTTCACATAAAGTGTGGGTGAGAGATGCACGTCAAAAGTCAAAACCATTCATAGGCCTTCACCTAACTGTTTAAAATTTTGGTCAAAATGACTCTTGACAAAAACCGAATACAAAACTGAAACTGTAATAATAAAAAAAAGGACTAAATAAATCATCAAAGAGATGCCGCAGGGATAACTTCATATGGTGGAATGTGTGGCAACTATCCGGGACCTAAGCTAAAAAGGCATAAAACTGAAGAAAATTAAAAAAAAAAAAAAATCACTTGACTTTTCAAGACTACACATATTTTGTACAGCCAAAGTGTACAACAACATCCGGTGCAATCAAAACAAACAATCCACATTGTTTTCAATGGAAAAGTGGCAATTTTCAGAAACCTGAGAATAGTTTTGGATAGCTTTGTTGAAGCCACTGTGATAAGAGTGCACTACTTCATCAACAACTTCTTCAATAACATCACTTTGCTCCTTCAAATATTGGACCTCGCCTTCACGATCTTTTGATGTCAAAATGTGGACAACATGAGGTAAAGAATCAAAACGTGCAGCTGTCCAAAGCTCATCAACTCGAGAAAGTTCCTCCCTCAAATACTGCACTCAAAGGAAGCGCATAGGTCCATTATCCATCATAGAATGTATAGTGTGCAAGACTAAATAGGAGGTTAGAAAGTAGAAAACCATTAATGAAAACTTCAGATTTATGTGTATTTGTAGTCAAAGCACTCTCAGTATGTAAAACAATATACTACCTCCAGTCTCAAATCTAAGAAACTTGTACCTGCCTCACACTGATTAATAAGGTTAGGCTAATTGAATTTGCAGCAAAACATAATTTTTTTTTTCCAAATTTGCCCTCAATTAATGGTTGACATTTCTTATCATGAATCCCAAATTTCTCTCTGTCAGGCTTTATTTAATAATGGGCATTTCAGGAAAAAAAGAATTTAAAGACCCAGGAAGTGCCTTATATTTTGGACTACCAAAAACACCACAACAAATGTCTTATATTTGAGACTGGAGGTAACTTAATTTAGATTGCACCAAAGGAATGCATCTTCAAGCAATAGATGTAAGGATACATTTCACACCATATTTTAGACCATATCAATACGCATCCTAACATGATTGATTGCTATAACATCAAAAGAAATAGCACTTTGAGGTCTGCAAACCTACAGCAATCATGAGAATTAACTATATCGAATAACCCAGCCCAAGCAAACAACTTGACCTTGAAAGAGCCTCATTTTAAATGGATTTCTTAAGAAGAAACCCATCACTATTAGAGAATGGGGAATAAATTAAAATATAGGCTAACGAGAGTAGGCACAGATGAATTAAATATCCAAATTCTACAATCTAGAATTAGAGAGAGATGAGTGGAGCTTAAGAGAAGCTCAAGTAATTTAAGATCCTAAGCAGTCCTCTTTCTAAGGTTCCTAAGAAACTGAAAGTTGCAAGTTATATTTAAATCTAGAATATAAAGGAGGTAACCCCACCCAGATGTCCTCTCAAAATCTTACAAGACCAAGTAAGCAATTAGTAGATGGAATTTATGATCGCCCAAAGAAATAAATCTTCATGCCTATATAAGATGCAGAGAGCATCAAGAAGGCGTCCCACTTATTTTATGTAAATCATACTCATTATAAATTACCTGCTGCTCTCAAGAAACACTTCTTAAGAGCAGTTTTTGGAAAATAGTTTTCTTGGCATTTGCTTCTCCTTTTTCTGATGAAGTCTTCTTTTTATAAAAAAATCTCCATTGCTTATTGCAAGTTTCAAGCAGAAGGTTGATAAGAAATATGTTCATTAATTCCATTAAATTTATTTCTCATCTAAATTATATCTTTTAATAGACTGAAATCATTTTTGTCCTATAAGTATTAGAAATCTCCAGGCAACTCAACAGAAAATATTTCAAATACAGCAACCAATAAAATGAGAAATAGCAGGAGTTCAACTAATATGACATGAAATGATCACCGGGATGTAAGTTGGGGAGGTAAAAAATCAGATTAAGCCGGGTCACAATGAAAGGGAAACACAAATAAGTTTTGAAAAGCAGCTGATAGAATTGAATTTAAATAGTAGAACGTATTTTACAGATTACAACTCTTGAAGTAAAAGGCCACCAAGAATGAGTGTTAGTCAGCAACATTAGCATGTTAAACAAATGCCTAGAGGGTCCGCAACCCATATACACAATGAAAACAAATGATTACATCAAACCCAAGGCATAAAGAAAGAGGGGCTAATACCATCTTTAGTCCCTCCAGTTTGCCTCATTTTGGTTTTGATCCCTCAAATTTCTAGTCATTGGTTTTAGTCCCCATAAGGGCAAAATGATCTAGGTTTTTATTGAGTTATAGAGCTCAATATTTTAAGCGAAATGAAACTTAAGAGACCGAAACCAAAATGAGGGCAACCTTGAGGAACCAAAAAATTATATTAACCCAAGAAAGAAAAAACACAAGATGATACATTTGAAGTACTTTGCATCTGCAATGACCCTTCTGACGAAACAAGATGATACATGCTAAGAGAGTAACAATATAAACATCAAACTAAAAATTTACTCCGCCACATATCTTGAAACATAAGTTATTTTGTAAACAGGTGGAATTCACAGGAGAAGCAAAATTTCACTCGACACTTAATAATCACTCAGCTGCAACCACAAAAGATCTAAACAATGAACCATGTCAAAGAATCCCACCAGCAAGAAAGCTGTGAATCACCCTAAATAAAAATCTCAAAAGTAACAAAGTAAAGCTTACTTCTTTCTCTGGAGGAACTGGCAATTCATCAAAAAGTCCCATCTCGAGCCTTCAATGTCTCCGGACACCATAAAAATCTAAGATTAACTCATGCTAGCAAATACCATCCTAACTGCATTGAAAAATACAAGAATATTCAACTTCTCTTACCAAAGGAAAGAATTTAATTAAAAATCTCAAATGCATCAAAACAAAAGAAAGGCACTACTGATTCTGAACACCAAAGAATTAAATTATGCGTATATTTATGTAGTATGCGCTTCCAGTTTAAAATTACAATAGTAGATGAAACCAAGTACAGTAATTCAATTCTACATCCCTTTCTCTCGTTAAAAAGGTTGGATCATCAACCAAGGAGTAATTTGGCCAGAGAAGAAAAGCAGTCTAAAGGTTCAAGAGAATACCTCCGAAGTCCAGCTCCAACAGCAACCAAGCGTTTTTTTTTTCTTCAAATTTTACTTCAATAATCTGAAACAAACAACATCAAGAGATTATTATAAAAGAAATAACAGAAAATCGTTTACAATTTAAACAAGTAAAATAATTAAAAATTAGCACTTGATAAGATTATCAGATTAAGTGTCTTTTGATCTTTTCTAAGTATCTTTTATAAAACATGAATAGACAAGAATATCATCAGTTAATTTTTCACAATCATTTTGCATAAAACAAAAACATTTTTACAAATTTCAGCTTTCTATATTAACATTACCATCAGCAGTTGCATGCATAATAATTTATTCATAGTCATATTTAATTTTTGATGAAATCTGATAAGGTGAATCGAAGATTCCAACAAGTAATGTATTATTAGGAAATATTGCCACAGGGGACAAAAATCTTCTCCACTGTCAAAAGCAGAGATAGATTCCTGTTTCCTCTTCATCTGCATACTTGGTTGAGCTCTACGGTAATTCAGTTCATTCGCTACACTTCCTCCTCTACCCAGAATAACAAGTTACAAAACTGCTTCCTATGTGCGCACTCTCATAATTCCCGAAAATTCCATAGGCATTTGACAATTCATAACCGTACACAGCTAAAAAAAATCCGATATACATTGCACTTCAAAGATCGTGAGAATTTTCCTTCATATCCGGATTCACCCAAAGACGCTCCTTTTATTTTCCACGTCAAATCACACAATTGGTTGCGTAAATCAAATGCATTTATACAGCAAATGTAAACTTACTCATGCAAGAAAGCTGGATGGAGCTGAAGCTCAAAAACCCAATGCCACCGTCGTTGCTCACTGTGAAAGAAGTGCGGAAGGAAGGGAAACTGTGGATTTGAGTGTGGCGCTCGGAGCACAATCGGAATTCAGAGTGGGGCAAGTGAAGTTGGCGATTGAAGGGAGATGCAACGGAGAAAGGCGAGGATTTCAAAGTGATGATGAAGCCACGGTTAAAGACGGCCGGAGCGCAGGTTGGCGTCGTCGCGGGAGGGCGTGAGCGCGTGGGGAGAATACGAGAGCTCAATTAAAGCTCCACAAATCTGAATTGACGGGTAATTAAACAGAGGAAGGAGACGGGTCCTCGAAGATGTTAAGCGCGTGTATTGGATCCAAAAGTCCCAAAAATTTTATCAATAAAACCAATATACAGTGATATTCAATGATCAAATTCATGTTTAAACTTTAAAGTAAAAGCACGCAGGTAAGATGCAAAAAAAGAAAAAAAAAACTGGGAGAAATTTCAGACAGGAACGAAATAATGAAATCGATTATTGACAAAAATCTCGAAGGTTTGAAACTTCGGCCCGTATACTTTTCTCGAGAAAAAATAATTCTGTTCCAAGAAAATGATTCATGGCAATGTGAAATTAACTACATAGCTTGGTAGGCGTGTGATTAAAAAGGGATTGAATGACAAATTTTGTAGAAGCTTTTTGGTGGGAGTGCAATCTGTATTACACCCTTTTGTCCTTAATTAAAATCTCGTTTGTTTGTAGGATAATAAGAGATCTTACATTAAAGATTGAATGTATTACTCCATTAGATCCTTAATATAAAATTTAATTAATTTTTTTTGAAAAAATTAATTAAGTTTTATATTAAGGATTTTTTTTAAAAAAATTAAAAAAGATAAATAAGTTATTTAATCATATCATATATTTTACATTATTATATTATATATTAGTTTATAATGGAAAAATAATGAGTACAAATACTTTAAAGTAACTTTTTAGCTTCTTTAATCCCTCAAAAAAAATCAATTAGGTCTTATATTTATAATCAGAGGTAGTATTAACTTTTGATTAGTTCAATATTCTTTTGAAAGTTTTAAAAGGGTTAAGATGAAAATTTTGCCTAAAAGTAACCACTCAAGAGCGTTGGATATTTAAAAGTTTTTCAAAAAGCAATATCGCCCTGAAAATATTAAAAGGGAGCAATTTCACCCCTACCATGAGTTTAAGAACCGGACCGGACCGGACGGTCCGATCGGTTAGACCGTCAGCCGGTCAAGGGGACAGGCCGGGTTACTACGTTGAGCCTTTTTTTTTTTTTTTTTCAAATTTTACTTCAATAATCTGAAACAAACAATATCAAGAGATTGTTATAAAAGAAAGAACAAAAAATCGTTTACAATTTAAACAAGTAAAATAAGTAAAAATTAGCACTTGATAAGATTATCAGATTAAGGGTCTTTTGACTCTTTTCTAAGTATCTTTTATAAAACATGAATAGACAAGAATATCATCAGTTAATTTTTCACAATCATTTTGCATACAACAAAAACATTTTTACAAAGTTCAACTTTCTATATTAACATTACCATCAGCAGTTACATGCATAATAATTTATTCATAGTCATATTTAATTTTTGATGAAATCTGATAAGGTGAATCGAAGATTCCAACAAGCAATGTATTATTAGGAAATATTGCCACATGGGCCAAAAATCTTCTCCACTGTCAAAAGCAGAGATAGATTCCTGTTTCCTCTTGATCCATATACTTAGTTGAGCTCTACGGTAATTCAGTTCATTTCCTACACTTCCTCCTCTACCCAGAATAACAAGTTAATTGCACTTCAAAGATCGTGAGAATTGTACTTCATATCCGGATTCACCCAAAGACGCTCCTTTTATTTTCCATATCAAATCACACAATTGGTTGCGTAAATCAAATGCATTTATACAGCAAATGTAAACTTACTCGTGCAAGAAAGCTGGATGGAGCTGAAGCTCAAAAACCCAATGCCACCGTCGTTGCTCACTGTGAAAGAAGTGCAAAATGAAGGGAAACTGTGGATTTGAGTGTGGCGCTAAAATCAGAATCGGAATTTAGAGCGGGGTAAGTGAAGTTGGTGATTGAAGCAAGATGCAATGGATAAAGGCGAGGTTTTCAAAGTGATGGTGAAGCCATGGTTAACGACGGCCGGAGCGCAGGTTGGCATCGCAGCAGGGCGTGAGCGTGTGGGGAGAATACGAGAGCTCAATTAAAGCTCTACAAATTTGAATTGACTGGTAATTAAACAAAGAAAGGAAACTACATTATCCCAAATTGTGATTAAAGGCTAAATACTTCAAAAGTGATGTAATTATTGTTAAACAAACACTTTTGAAGAATATGATATTAATTTCGATTTAAATGTGTTTTGATCAGTGGTTAACCCTGTGTTTAAACCTAATTGTGTGATGAAGCTTGAAATGAACCCTAATGGTGGGGAGGGCGCATGTTGAGTGGCATGAATGAGATAAATGTGTTCGGTGATGGCTTGGTAAGCATTGTGATAATCAGGGGCAAAGTGGAAAAGTTATCGACCAATTGGTCAGTTACCAAAGAGGAAAATCATTGGTAACTTAAAGATCAATGGTTATGATTGATTATTATGAGATAAAGAAGGTGGAGTTGTGTGTGTGTATGTTCAAGTAAGTCTAAGGAAGATGCCTCAATATGTTGACATTTGGCATCATCTCACACCCCTTTTGACAAGTCAACAATTGCAACTCATTTTCTCTTCCCTCCCATTCTTTTAGGTCGGCAAAATGGGCTTAGCAGAGACCAAAAATCTAATTATTTTCATTCATCATCATCATCATCATCTCATCTCTCCTCTCGTCTCCATTTTCATCCAAAGTTTAAAGGAAAGAGAAAGAAGAAGGCTCAAGTTTAGGTGAGATTTTGTTCTTGTAAGCTCAATTCACCTTCATTAATATTGTTCATGGTGTTGAGAGCTTCATGGCTATGGTTTTAGGTATTTGAAAGGAGGTGTTTGGGAACTTGAGAAAAATTGAAAGTTGGAGAAACAAGGAATTTTGCTTTGGGAAGAAGAAGAGGTAAGAATTTAACACATTTTGAGCTAAGTCTTGTGACCAGAATTTTGAATTTTCCCCTGATTTTCCTATGATCTTGGTTCGGAAGAAATGGATTGTGTGATGTGTTGGAATAGGTGTCATTTTGTGTTTTGGTGCCAATAGATTGGTTTGGAACCTTAAATAGAAAGGAATTGCATTGTGAGTGTTGAATGGTGTTAGTGTGTGACATGTTGTGTCTCTTGTAGAATATGTCAATATGAGTTGAATTTGGTCATTTTGGTGTTTCCAATGGATTTCTTGTGAAAAATTGGTGTGAGAATGGTATTTGTTGTGAATTTGGAACCATTCGAAACAATGGCACAAAAACTGAAATTTTGTACCTTAAAACTCTGTACAAAGCAGTCAGGTTGTCTGGACTTTTTGAATGGGAAAATGATATCTAAAAATTCTGAAACTTTTCAATCTTAAAGTTGACATTCCAAACTTCAAAATGGACATATAATTTGTGTCATTTCGTTATTTTTGCTTGGAGTAATGACTGTTCAAAATTTGGGGTTAAAACTGAAATATGTTTTGGAGCAGTGTTGGATTTTGTGTGATTCTATAATTGTGTGGTGATTTCTGATAATGATCCATATTTTTCCTATGAAGAGGACTTAAAGAAATTTCAATAGGCTTTGAGATCACCTCATTTCGAGTTTTCTAGAATTAATTATAATTTTTTGAAATTTCCTTGGCTGCAGCCAGAATTCTTGGCTACAGAGCAAAACATTCTGTGCATGTTTTGGCCGAAGCCAAAAAATCTTGGCTGCAGCCAAAAACCTTTTGTGCACATTTTGGCTGCAGCCAGAAGATTATTGGCTGCAGCCAACCCCCATTTTCAGTATTTTATGATTTTGAAAAGTGGTTTCCAACTTAGTACTTCCCAATCCTTTAAGTATGTGTCTAGGCTTCTAGTAACCACCTAAAGAGTGCAATGACAACCAACTTTAAGTGTTATAAAAGTGGGAATTTGGAATAGAGATTAATCTGTCGTCCTTGATTTTGGTTTATAGGGTTCGATATTTGCCCTACGCGTGAACAACTCGTGCCAAAGCACGTCAAGAAAAAACAAGGTAGTGACTCTTTTCCTTTTACTATATGTGATACATTATATGTTTGATTTATCATTGTTTGTAGGTCTATCACCTACAGCCCATCGGTGTTGACGGTGGGAGGATCGTGCCTTCAGGGCGGTAGAATCTGGGGGATGAGACTATATGAAAGCCAAAAGGCTATTTGTGAATCTTCACCCACGGCCCATCGGTGTTGATGGTGGGAGGACCGTGCCTTCGGGGCGATGGAATACGGGGGATGAGACTATGTGATTATGTGCATATGTGGCAGCCTACATGCTATGTTATGCTATGATACTACTTGATTTGCATGCTCTGTGATTACATGTTGTATAAGAAGTTCTTACTTCATTAATATATAAATGCTTAAGGATTACATGCTTATATAGGAAAAATAATACAAAGAGACGCAAAACACACAGGGACAGAAATTGATGGTAGGTGAGTGTAGATGAGTGTAGACGGAGGTGTAGAGAGTGTCAACAATGGCATGCAATTAGGTGCTGATATTTCTGACTTCTTACACTCCCCCTCAAGCTGGAGAGTATATGTCAATCATACCCAGCTTGCACAGAAACTTTTCAAACGTAGTTCTGCTTAGTGGTTTTGTTAGCACATCTGCAATTTGGTCTTCAGATCTGATGTAAGACAAATTCATGATGCCTGCTTCAATTTTCTCTTTAACAAAGTGTCTGTCTATCTCAACATGTTTTGTTCTATCATGATAAACTGGATTTTTGACCATTTCAATGCTGGCTTTGTTGTCACACCAAATTTGCATTGGCCCCTCATATGGAATTCCCAACTCCTTCAGTAATCTGATGACCCAAAGTCCTTCACGTACTCTATGATTAACAGCTCTTAGTTCGGCTTCTGCACTGCTTGGTGATACCACAGTTTGTTTCTTGCTTCTCCATGTAACAAGATTTCCCCATACATATGTGCAATATCCTGAGACTGATCTTCTAGTTTCTCTATTCCTTGCATGATCTGCATCAGTGTATATTACGATATTTCTGGTAGTGCATTTCTTAAAGAAGATTCCTTTTCCAGGATTAAGCTTTAAATAGCTTAGGATTCTGTATACAGCTGCCATGTGTTCTTCTTGTGGTTGGTGCATGAATTGACTTGCTATTCCAACTGCATAGCTAATGTCTGGACGTGTATGGGTCAAGTATATGAGTTTGCCAACAAGTCTTCTATACTGTTCTGTGTTGACTGGGACACCTTTTGGTTTAATTTCTAGGTGACAACCTTCTTCCATTGGTGTTCCTTCGGGTTGTGCCCCTAGCATTCCAGTTTCATGCAATAGATCTAGGGTATACTTCCACTGGGATACATTGATACCCTTTTTAGTTCTTGCCACTTCCATGCCTAAGAAATACCTCATTTGTCCAAGGTCTTTCACCTGGAACTCAGTTGACAAATCCTGTTTTAAATGAGCAATAGATTCTTCATCGTTTCCCGTAATGACCATGTCATCAACATAGACGATCAAGATGGTGACTCTGCTGTTGACACGTTTGACGAACAATGTGTCATCTGCTTGTCCCTGAGTATACCCCAATCTTTTCATTGTTTTGGTAAATCTGCCAAACCATGCCCGAGGAGATTGCTTAAGTCCGTACAATGACTTGTTGAGTTTACATACAGAGTTGTTAGGAGCTAAAATTCCATCTGGAATCTCCATGTAAACTTCTTCTTCCAAGTTTCCATTTAGAAAGGCATTCTTTACATCTAGTTGATGCAACGACCAATCCAAGTTGGCTGCGATTGATAGGAGTATTTGGACAGTATTAAGCTTAGCTACTGGAGCAAATGTTTCCTGGTAATCAATTCCATATGTCTGAGTGTATCCTTTTGCCACCAGTCTTGCCTTGTATTTGTTGATACTACCATCAGGATTGAATTTTGGGTTGAAGATCCACCTGCATCCTACTGGTTTCTTTCCCTTGGGAAGAGTTGTAATCTCCCATGTTTTATTTTCCTTGAGTGCCCTTAACTCTTCTTCTGTAGCTCGTTTCCAATTTGGATCAGCTATAGCTTGTTGAAATGTTTTTGGGATTTTGATCTGTGCACTGTTTACAACAAAGCTTTGCATTTTCATAGACAGGTTACCATATGAGACAAAACGTTGAATTGGATGCTGAGTACAGGATCTTACCCCTTTTCTCAATGCAATAGGCCAACCAAATTCTTCAGGATTTAATCTCGAATTAGAGTCATGGTCATTCCTTTGAATGGGAGAGATAGTTCTACCATTGTTTGGTTCATCTTGATTTTGTAGTCTGGACTCTTCATTTTGCTGTGGTTCAGTATCCATCCCTGAATTGATTTCAACATTTGTTTCCAGTTCATTAGGCATGAGTTCAGGTTGAGGTGGAAGATGTTCTGATTCATGATCAAGTTGGGTAGGAGTAAGTTCGCTTGTGGTAGGGACAGATTCAATGATGGGCACAAGATTAGGTTGTGGTGGTGATGATTCAGGTTTATTCAGTGTTAGCCATTCAATTTCAGTGTACTCCCCCTGAATGGGTAATTTAGGGTAATAGGCTTCGGCTTCCGAGAAGACTGTATCTTTGGAGATAATAAGTTTCTTGGAAGCTGGACAGTAGCATTTATACCCTTTTTGAGTAGGAGAGTAACCAAGAAAGAGACATTTATCAGCACGAGTACCAAGTTTGTTTCCATCATTGTTATGGACATAGACAACACAACCAAATACCTTAGGAGGCAATGAACTGAGGATTGAGCAACTGGGAAAATTTTCTAACAGTTTTTGGATAGGTGTGTCATATTTGAGGACTTTGGAAGGCAAACGATTAATGAGATAAGCCGCAGTGAGTACGGCATCACCCCAAAAAATGTTGGGAACATTTCGTTCCATTAGTAAAGTTCGGGTTACTTCCAACAAGTGACGGTTCTTTCGCTCAGCTACTCCATTTTGTTGAGGAGTGTAAGGGCAGGAGGTTTGGTGATGAATTCCTTGTTGATCAAGAAATTCGCTAAAAACGTTGCTCATATATTCCTTGGCATTGTCACTTCGTAGTACCTTAATAGACACATTAAATTGGGTGCGCACAAAGGTATAGAAGTTTTGAAAGATTTTGGCTACGTCAGATTTGTCTTTCATTAAATAAACCCATGTGGTTCTAGTATGATCATCTATGAAAGTAACAAACCATCTAGCATTAGTGAGAGTTTTTATGCGTGAAGGACCCCAAATGTCACTATGGATTAGTGTGAATGGCGAGGAAGGTTTGTAGGGCTGTTTGGGATAAGGGGATCTGGTTTATTTTGCAATTTGGCAAGTTTCACACTGGAAAGGAACAAAACTTTTATTGAATAAATTTGGAAACAAATGCTTCATATAATCAACACTAGGGTGACCTGAACAACAGTGCCATAAGTTTACATCATGATTTTGTGAATTAGAGCTAACCAGTGCTCTTCTTGCCTTCCTTGCATCTTCGGATCTCAAGTTTGACTCTTCAAGGTAGAACAGTCCATCCCATTCTCTAGAAATTCCAATCCTCCTCCTCGATTTTAAATCCTGGAAGATACAAACATCATTATCAAACATGACTCGGCACAGTCGACCCTTAGTTAATTTACTCACAGATATAAGATTGACAGTGAGTGTGGGCACAAACAAGACATTATGAAGTTTCAGGGAATTAGAGAGAATAACTGTGCCAATTCCTTCAACTGTAGTGTATATCCCATTAGCAACTTTGACTCTAAGATTCTCATGAATCAGTTTAAGAGTTGAAAACAAAGTGCTATTACCAGTCATGTGATCAGTTGCTCCTGAATCAATAATCCAAGCATTCTCACTAGCTCGTACAGTATTTAGAGCTATAATGGAGTTACCTGATTGTACAAGGTTGATGCCGGGCATAGAATTAGACTTATTTTGTCTGTCTATCATCCTGCGGAATATCTGCAGTTCCTCTTTAGTTAGAGAATGATTATCCTCAGCTTCTGACTCAGTAGTAGAGATATGGCTTTGTTTGTTGCCTCCTGGTTTTCCATGAAGCTTCCAGCACTCTTCTTTGGTGTGGCCCTTCTTCTTGCAATAATTACACCATTTGTTTCTTCGTTCGTCTTGTGGTCGTTTTGCCGTCAAGGTTGACCTTTCAACTGAGCTCGAACTATCTTGGTTTGCTGCCAGGGCGGACTTTTCAATTGGGCTTAAGCTACCTTGATTTAAGAGCTTTTTGCTTTCTTCGAACTGCACATGGTTGACAACATCAAAGAGATACGGTAAAGGCTTTAGGCCCATTATTCTTCCCCGTATCTCCTCAAATGAGTCATTTAGTCCAAGAAGAAAATCATACACTCGTCCTTCTTCAACTATTTTCTTGTATAACTGAGCATCTTATACAGTTTTCCATGGATGTACTTCAAACAGGTCCTGTTGTTGCTAGAGTTTGATCAATGCGTTATAGTAATCAGTGACAGTCAGAGTACCTTGTCTCAAATCGCGAAGTTGGCGCTTCAAATGGATCAAGGCTGCAGTATTGTCAAGAGAGGAATAGGTTCTTCTAGCTGCATCCCAAATTTCTTTTGCAGTGGTTGCGAGGAGATATCCTTCGCTGATGTCATCAGTCATAGAGTTGCACAACCAACTCATAACTTGATTGTTCTCAGCAAACCATGTATCAAAATGAGTGTCATCAGGGGCAGGCTGGGATGCTCCTCCATTGATATACTTCTCTTTTCGCTTGCCACGAAGATACCTTAGCACGGTTTGAGACCATTGGAGGTAGTTTCGTCCATTGAACCTGTGGTTGATAGCCATAATCTGACTATCAGAGAGTTCTGGAGCCATCACCGTTTTGCTAGTAGTGGAGGAATGAGAAGAAGATGAGTCTTGGGTCTCAGAATTTGTGCCTGTCATGAGTGCAATTGGTATTGTTCCCGTTATGGATGAATTTTCATGAAAAGAACCAAAACGAGGAGGAAATTTAGGAGAATCCATGAGGAAATGGTGGGTGTAGAAATTGGCGTTTGGTTTCAGGAAAGACGGAGATCGGAAAGCACTCTGAACGGTGGCGCGTACTGTTCACGCACCGGTGACAGTGGCGGCACGTGTGAAGCACGCGCTGCTCAGATCGACTCCGCGCTCTAGGGTTGCGCCGATCGGCGCCGTCCGAACCTCCCTGAGGTGGCGGTGTGTTCAGACGCGCTAGAGAAAAGGAGATCGGAGAACATTGTCTCCTCCCCTGTTTTCCGATCTGCAGCGCCTCTCTCTCGTGTCTCACTCTTTCTGGTCGCCGGACTCTCGCATCTCAGCTCTGATACCATATAAGAAGTTCTTACTTCATTGATATATAAATGCTTAAGGATTACATGCTTATATAGGAAAAATAATACAAAGAGACGCAAAACACACAGGGACAGAAATTGATGGTAGGTGAGTGTAGATGAGTGTAGACGGAGGTGTAGAGAGTGTCAACAATGGCATGCAATTAGGTGCTGATATTTCTGACTTCTTACATGTTGTATGAGTGATTTGTTACTATTGGGATTCTTTTGAATCTCATTCTTTCCATTGACTAATCTTCAGACAGGGCAAGTGGTTCCAAGGGGAAGGAGACGACCAAGGGCGGATATGACTCCTTAGGGAGATTTATATTTTGGTTGTTGGTTATCAGTTTTGGTATTGGGATTACTATACATATTTGGAATGTAAACATTGAAATGACTTTGTGTAATCCCCTAAGTGGGAAATTGCAAACCCTTAGTATTTATATGAAACTCGGCGGTTTCCAAGATTTTTGTTGTACACTATGGTATATTAATGTGATTTAACTGCGTAAGGCAATTATATTCGAATTGTGAAATTTGAGACTATGGTAAGGCAAAAATTTTGAAAGAATTTGTGAAAACCCTTCCGTAAGGAAGGGATGTTAAATGAGTTTTGATTATTATTGGTCTCCATTTCATCTTAATTACCTATTTCGAATCATAATTACGAAGGGGGTTACATTTTTGATATCAGAGCTGTAGTTTCTGGTTAAGGTAGAGTTTACTAGGATAGTTCCCTTAGTTTTGATTATAAGGATAGAAGATGATTTGTGAATGTTATTATCACTTACACAGGTCCTCGAAAATGTTAAGCGCGTAGATTGGATCCAAAAGTCCCAAAAATTTTATAAAAAAAAACCAATATACAGGGATATTCAATGATCAAATCATGTTTAAAGTAAAAGCACGCAGGTAAGATGCCAAAAGAAAAAAAAACTGGGAGACATTTCCGACAGGAACACAATAATGAAATTGATTACTGATAAAAATCTCGAAGCTTTAAAATTTCGGCCCGAGTATATTTCTCGAGAAAAAACAATTCTGTTCAAAAAAAATTATTCATGGCAATGTGAAATTAACTACATGGCTTGGTAGGCTTGTGATTGGGGATTGAATAACAAATTTTGTAGAAGTTTTTGGTGGTAGTGTAATCTGTATTACACCCTTTTGTTCTTGATTAAAATCTCTCCTGCTTGTAGTATAACATGAGATTTTATATTTAGGACTGAATGTAGTACTCTCTCATATCCTTAATATAAAACATAATTAATTTTTTAAGAGATTAAATAAGTATTTGTACTCATTATTTTTCCATTATAAATTATAAACGGATATATAATACAATGATACAAAACATATAATATGATTAAATAACTTATTTATCTTCTCTAATCTTTCTAAAAAATCAATTAGGTCTTATATATATTACTAGAGGTAGTATTAACTTTTGATTGGTTCAATATTCTTTTGAAAGTTTTAAAAGGGTTAAGATGAAATTTTGCTTAGAAGTAACCACTCAGAAGTATCGGGTATCTAAAAGTGTTTCAAGAAGCAATTTCACTCTGAAAGTGTTAAAAGGAAGCAATTTCACCCTTACCATTAAAAAACAAATGTCAATTGTTAAAAAGTTGATATTAATTGTTAGCATTTTTAACAGTAAGGGGTAAAACTACTAAGTTTTGGTTATCTACGAGTCAAAATTACTCCTTAAAAAACTTTTGAATATCCAACACTCTGGAGTGGTTACTTTAGGGCAAAAATTGCACCTTAATGATTTTAAAATATTACATCGTCTTGTAGGATGTTAACCCTTAGGGTAACAATTTTGAAGATTAAAATTAAATTTTGATTTTAAGTGTAACTAAAAGATTAATTGGTATTATTTATGATCTAAAGATTAATTGATATTCTAAATTTGATATTTGTTATGTTATCAAATATCAACGTTTGAAGTAGAAAAATATTCGATGATACCCCTGTTGATCCAATTTGGTACAAGGTGTGGAAGCTTAAGCCCCCACAAAGATGCAAGACTTGTCTTTGGATGGTCTTACATGACCGTCTCCTCACAAACGCATCAAGAGTGCACCGTGGTATGGGATCTGATACTAGTTGCTCAAGTTGTGGGGATCCGTATGAGGATACACTCCATTTGTTGAGAGATTGCCCAAAGGTGAAGGAATTTTGGAGTTCAAAAATTCATGCAAGACATAGAGAGACGTTATTTGGCCAAAGCTTATAGGATTGGTGTAAAATGAATATGTTCAAGAACGTGGGGAAGGTTGAAGATGGAGCTTGGGAAGATTTCTTTGCGGTAGTTTACTGGTTGTTGTGGAAAAGCCAAAACAAAAGGGTTTTTGAGGACATGGAACCTCAAACTCAGTCTCTATGCATCCGCACTTTGGCTATCTTAAGGACTCAACAACATAACACTTATTCTTCAAAACGTTTGAACTCACGAAATGAGCATGCTCCACCTGATGTTCCTCAACTGCTATCACCACCAGGCTGGTCCAAGCTCTTTGTTGATGGAACGTTTAGCAGGGCAAGCCGAGCAACAAGATGTACGGGTGCATTATATGATGAGAGAGGCAACTTTCATGAAGCTTTCCTCATGAGGCTTGAAGAAGGGGAGGCACTCAGGGCAGAGTTGTGGGCTTGTCTAATGGGCTTAAAGAGAGCTTAGGACCTTGGGGTTTGACTCCTACTTCTATTGAGTGACAGCCTAGAAGCTTGTACATGCATCACGGATGGGTGTAGTCAAGAGTATAGGTATCGCTATGAGATTTTGGAGATTAGAAACATGTTAAGCCGCACTTGGCAAGTGGAGGTGAGACACATACCACGCAACCTAAATCTAGAGGCAGATCATCTAGCAAAGAGGGCCCTTAACATGTCGCTAGGTTTCTATCCGATCACTTCTCAGGCAGATATTGGGTGGATCGCTAAGGAAGTAACTTAATATCAGCCTCATTGGTAGTTTTTTCTTTTAGACTATCTTTTAGTTTTTTTCTTTTATAATTCATATGTATCGAAATAAAGAAGTAGAAAAATAATTTAACGACGTTGGGAAAGTCTGGGCTAGCTCTAAAGCCTGTGGGTTGGGCCAGCTAGCTTGTCAAAAGTGGCAAGCCCGAGCCGTCTAAATGCTCTCCCCTCATTTAGCCTACGAGCTACAGCAAGCTAGCCTGCTTAGTTGTTAAATTTTTTCCCCAAAATTCTTTAATAAGCCAAAATACCCTTATTGGTGTGTTTACTACTTCCTCATATTTTTTATTTGACATTTTTTATTCATTTTTATTTTTAAATTATATCTATTTATTCCACTATTATTAAATTAAAAAGTGAAGTTTTTATATTTTTGTGATGTGAGTGGGTGAAAAAAAAGATGTGAGAGTAAAAATGGCTACTCAATACAAACATACAAAAGAAAGGGAATGTGATGTGAGTGGATGTAAGAGAAAGTGAGTGAGAGTAAAAAAAACATGAGGGTAAGATAGGTTTTTTTAAAAAAAGAAAGGTTAAGGTACAATTTTAACAATGAAGTTTTATATTAGAGGCATATGGCAACATTAAGTTTTTATAGGTGTTAAAATACACATAAACTTAACAAAAAGGAATAATTTTACCACCACCATCAGATGTCTCTAACGGACGTTTCTTTTTGTTTTTTTGGTCCCACCTAGCCTTACACGTGTCAAAAGCCTCCACATTCTCTCTCATCCCCATCAACTAAGGAAGAGGACCGTAGCCGGATCCGTTTGTTGCCCTTCTTCTCTGTATCTTTCTTTCTTCTCTTTATCTTTCGCCCTTATGTCTTCGGAATGCTCAATAGGAAAGTCAGGAAGAGAGGCACTGTTGTCTGAAAAACATTCGTTCATAATTGCACATTGGAAGCTTCACACGTCGTGCTTTATTGTTGGTCGCTTCCTTGCTCTGAACCGAACTTCCTTCATCTCATTTACTCTCAACCTCTTGTCAACTCAACCACCACTCTCACACCTATCCTCTATATATATATACATACTCATATGTAGCTTGACATACTCCATTAGGTTCCTACAATGTCTGCCGACTACTCGAATGGGGACTACGAGTCCCTCCATAAACCATTGCTTCATTTGGGAAGATTCAGAACAATTTCACATCGTAAGTTGCTATTGTTGCAGCCAATATCTGTCTCATTGAGAGCTTGAACTACGAGTATGTGGTTTTTTCTTTTTTAATCTGTTCTTTGAAATTTGGAGGAAGTTTTTATTTTTGTTATGGGATTTCATCTATTGTGAGTGACTTTGTGCTCAATTCTTTACTTCTTTATTCTGGGGTATGCAGGATTGTCGAGAACAAGTTATTCAACCCTCAAAAACCCTGCCTAATCTGATATAATGATGGCCATGTTCTTGTCAAACTCAAACCTAGGGGTCGGTGGGCGGAGGCCAAGAACTAGGAAGGCAAGTAGAAACAGAGCAAGGTAGTGAAGGCCATGGCAATGATCGAAAGTAGAGAGTAAGAGGATGGGAGGAGAGGGAATTGTGGGAGTGGATTGTCGTAGTTGATCATAAGGTTGAGGTGTTTGCAGCTATAGGAAGCAAAGAATTTTCCCGCAGTCAATCCAACAAATGACAGGTTTAATACTTTGATGTAAATTCTGAATCTCATCGAAGGGGAAGAGGAGAAGCGGGCATTGATGGGGATGAGAGAGAACGTGGGGACCACAGAAAAGTAATGTCTGTCTGTTAAAAACATGTGGTAAAATTGCCCCTTTTCCATGTACACTTTAGCACGTATAAAAATTTAATGGTTTCTAGATGGCCCAGACATAAAATTTTATTGTTAAAATTTCACTTTTACCCTGAAAAGAATTAATTGACAAGCTACACAAGCACAGAAAACTAAATGGCTATATATGTGCAATGCGCGGGTGTTTATTGTATAAGTTGTATAAGTTTTCATTATTTACGTTTGTAATATATAAATATAAGACAACATTTATTTTTTATCAAGTATGAAGAAGAACATTATATTTGAACATTTTCTTCCATATTAATATATACAAAAGGTAGAAGTTCTATAAATATATTTGCTAGCCCGTTTCCTCTATTCAGAGGCACATATCTCTACAAGGAAATAAATCTAGTAATAATTTGAAAAGAATGAAGAAAAGCTTAACGATCAAATGTATCTGTAATAAAAAATCAGTTATATATTAAGAAATTCTTAAGAGAGAAATGTCCAAAAATAGTTTTAATGCTTAATACTATTAATTGAAACTTACAATTATTTTAGTTCCCTTTTTGTCTTCTCCAATATCTCTGTAGATGCATAAATCATAAGTAATAGGATGAAGGTGCAGATTTACTAATAAAGTTTTAAGCAAGGGGCACCAGGCACAATTTTGTTTTAAATGGGGCAAAAATATACATAAGAAATTAAAAATGGAGCATCCATCATAAAACCCTTTAAATTTGCCTAACGCCAAGAGAAGAAAACCCCTAACGGCGTTAGATCAAATTTAACGGTTTTGTGGTGGATGCTCCATTTTTAATTCCTTATGTGTATTTTTGCCCCCTTCAAAACAAAATTGTGCCTAGCGCCCTTTGGTTAAAACTTCATTAGTAAATTTGCACCTTAACTCTAAGTAATACGAGCAATATAACTATTAGCCTACTATATTTCCTTAAACTCTAAAATTCATCCTTCAATGTAGGAAGATATGAAACACTTTTAGTAGATATTACCCCTATTAGAATAGAGTTAAAAGCCAAAAGAACAAAGCATATATTACCTGTAAATGGCTTTTGTGAGTTTGATGTATGGCATGAGGTACACCTATAATCTACAAAACGCCTTTTGGGTTATCCCTGTTAGGAATAGATGGGATATCATGAGAGGAATCACAACAGTTCTATAAAATCAATTCTTCTCCATCTAAAATGAAAAAAAAAATCATTTTCTAAATAACATCAAACCAAACCAAATTCAAAATATCCAAATACAAGGTATTATAATACTACCAATGCAATGAAACAAAACCTTAGTAAATGCATACCCATTATTCTTTGGTTCGTACTTGCCATTCCTATTCTGATTCTCAACTAATCTGTACTTCCTTTTTAAAGACTTCAATATGCATAATTAGGTTTCACCATTCCAATGACTTCCTTACCCTGAAAAATAAAGGAACCAACTCTACATTAGTAGCAGAGATTGGGCGAAATGACAAAGAGAAATTATAACGAAAAGGAAATTTGATAAGGACAGAAGATTGAAGAGGGATGATAAAGAAGAATAGAAGGAGGAGATAGCACAGAGAGAGAGAGAGGAGGGGAAGAGGGGCTTTAACTTTATGCTAGAAAGAGACTGATCTATATTTAAACATGTTGAAGAGATAGCATCAAAACCCACTTTCATTATCAACCATAGAAGTACACTCCCACGTTTGACAAGTTAGGAATGTTACAAAATCTACATTGAGGTAATACTTAATGTCATATATTAAATATGTTTTTTTTTTCCATCAATTAAATATGTTATTTTAGGATATTATCAAATTTGTCAAAAATTCTGGCATTATGGTATTATATGAATATAGTAAATATTAATTTAAATGTTTTAAATAATTAAGAACAAAATTTAATTCAAAATATATGAAATATATTTTAGTTATGATGTTTTCATTTAAATCAAAATATATAAAATATAAAACCCGTTAGTGGGAGTAGTGGGGTTGTTAACCATATATTGGAAGTTATTTCTTTAACTTAATTATTTTGACAGATATTTTAGAATATTATCAAATTTGTGAAAAATTCCGGTATTATGGTATTATAATAATATAGTAAATATTAATTTAAATATTTTAAATAATTAAGTACAGAAATTTAATTCAAAATATATAAAATGTATTTGAGTTATTATGTTATCATTTAAGTCAAAATATATAAATATATATAATATAAAAATTAAAAGGCCATGATTAAATTCTCCACAGTTTTTTTATAATTTAAAGTAATATAAATAAATGTTTAAAATATTTAAAATAATATAAAGAAACAAATGTTTGATTAAAATATTTAGAATGCCGTTAGTGGGAGTAGTAGGGCTGTTACCCATATATTATTTTTTTAAGTTAAATATTTTAGGAGATAATTTAGGATATTATCAAATTTATCAAATAATTTTGGCCTTATGGTATTATACAAATATAGTAAATATTAATTTAAATATATTAAATAATTAAGTATAGAATTTTAATTCAAATATATAAAATGTATTTCAGTTATGATATTATCATTTAAGTAAAAAAATATAAATATATAAAATATAAAAATCAAAAGGCCATGACTAAATTTTCCATGCATTTTCTTATAATTTAAAATAATATAAATAAAATTTTAAAATATTATAAAAAAACAAATGTTTTATTAAGCTATTTAGAATAGTCTGAGTGGAAGTAATGGGGTTGTTACGTATATATTAAAAATTATTTCTTAAGTTAAAATATGTAAATAATGAATAAGCTACATGAAATGCTTATGTGTGTCAGCATGAGGGCAGCTCAAACTGTTGCTTTTATATAATAAGATTAAGAGATAAGAGATATGAAAGACATGAATTCAACGATTAGCATGATGGCTTTTAAAAATAACCGAAACAAAATAAAAGAAGGGGAATTTATAATAATCTTAAATAATAATAAAATATAAGATAAAATAACAACGAAATATATAATAAGTAAATAATAGGATTTGATTTATATAAACAAAAATAAAATAAAATAAAACCATAAATAATATTGCATAATTAAATACCATAACAATAGATATTTTTTCCATTAAGAGACCGAGAGGAAGAAAAATTTCTCCTGATATGGAGAATAAACAATGATAAACTTCTCTTTTGAAGAAAATAACGAGAATCAGTTTAAAGTTTAAACAAAGCAAGCGTTTGTAGCTCATTGACAATTAGTAATTGATTTCTTTGTTGAGTCCCCTATTTTTATATTTGAACTCAACATTGTTTTCAGATATTAATAATTATTAAATTTTAATCAGCCATCGGCATGTAATTAATTATATTTTTAATTTATTATCAGTAATTACTAATTATTTTTCTTGTTAATTTTTATGCTTAGTAAATAATATTTCATATCACTTGGTTTATAAAAGTAATAATCTAATTATCATTACTTAATTATTTTCCCCTCATTGTTGTCAATCATTTATTGTTTGTATCAATAGATTATTACCTAATCATTAATCTCAGCTTTAAAATGATTATTGAAGCATTATAGAAGGATATTTTATATTTATATTTTCAATTCAAGAATACCTCCATCACCAAAACTTCCTTGAAAGGAAAGGGAAGGAAAGGGAAGAATCAAAGCTAATTTTAGTCATATAAATCATTCTACAAGAAGCAATCCAATTCAAAAGACCCTAAATATGAGCATATTTCTCAAGGAGGATTTGAATATTTCTATTAATATCTTAATAAAAAGTTGAACTAAAATTTTAAATGTGTTAAAAATTATGGAAAAGTTGGGTCAAATAAAAAATTTGCATTATAAAGTAAGGTTAAGGTACAATTTTACAAAATTTTTTTTTCTAAAAGCGCATGACCAAAAAATACCAATAAACAATTTAACACCCTTAGTAAATCTACTCCATTTTAAATTATTTATTAGTATTTTTGCCCATTACAAAATTTATTTGTGCCAGACGCTCAAAAAAGAAAAATTTTGTTGGTAAAATTACACCTTAACCCTATAAAATATTAAGAAATATGAGAAGAGAAAAAGAGAATATAATAATAAGAAAGAATAATTCATATTCACTATTTGAGGCTACTGCTCAATTATATTGCCCTATGGCACAACTTTACGATATTAATAAATCAATAAACTATATCAATATCTCCATATTTGATAGTGACATATATGATGATAGATGATATTATGGGATAATATAGAGATAACAGGAAAATACAAACATCCACACAAATATTATATTTATAACAGTTAGATAATTATAACTCAGTTTTTGTATCATTGATCTCCTCTTTTTTTTGCTAGCATTTATCAATGATTTCCTCAATGAAAAGAAATTGAATGTTACATAATTAATTCACTAGCCGATTGTTGTAATTAATTGAGAAAAAGATAAGAACATACCACTTGAACTTTAAAATCCTAAATTACTAATTTTCTACTAAAATGAGTTGTCAATTATTAAATTCTTGTAGTTAATACCTATACTTTTGTAGGTAATAAAATTGATTCGAAATTTTGAAGTTTAAGTAGTATTTTCTTGTCATAGAATATATACTTAACTTTGAAGTCATTGAGTATATACTCATGTGGTCCTAAATTTCACAGAAATAAAAAAACTTAAATCTTATTAAATTTGCTCAAAAATGTATCTACTTTTTAGCTTTACCCCTATTTAATATATATTATACTCTATAAGAATAAAGTTATACTATAATAAATGAAGGATAAAATCATATATTCATAAGAAAAACTTAATTATATGACTTATAAATAGGACAAAAAATTTTCTTTCTCTACTTTATAAATAGGACCTGAGGAATATTATGGTTCTAGGTTGTTTTAAGTGAGATGAAGTTTCAAGACATTGGACGAATAATCTCTGATCTCATGGTATGCGGTTTTATCTAATTAATCTAATCTTTCAAATTAAAAAGTTTAACTTAGCATCAGTTTGTTGGAAATTTGAACTTTTCTTGTTTGATAAATAGTTTAATATTTATGGTTCCCAAAAAAAGAATCTTAGGGTTTTCCCAAAAATGGATGGCCAATAAAATAATTATTTAGTCATACACTCATATTTTACTTGTAACGGCTTTTTTTCTTTTGGTGACAACAGGCAGACAGGGCCTTTGGCCCCATAACCCGGACTCCTCCGGGTATCCGGCGCCTTTTCCTGAGTCCCTGGCCTTCTAACACTGGACCAGGTAACCCGAGGCAACCGACTAATCCGGAGCGGGGAACATTTTTAGGCACACCCCTGTAAGGTGCTTTGCACCAAGGGTCTGTTCCCCCTCCCAACAAGTGCTTCTCCCATGTTCGAACTCTCGTCCGCTTGGGGGAGTGTTAGTTGCCTTACCACTGCACCCGACACTTGTTGGTACTTGTAACAGCTTTTAAAACTCTTAAAAATTGCTTAGAAAACTATTAGTGATATATAACAAAATTGTACCAATAGGCATTAGTTTTGGTGGAAGAGACTTTGCTTCTTTAAGTATGAAGTCCCAAGTTTGAGTCCATGTGTATCTTATCATCAAAACTATATATACATATATATAATATAACAAAATTGTCTTAATCTTTTGTTTATAATATTTCACAGGGGCTCTAAATTCTAACGTCACTGTGCTACCCAGAAATTAAGTGATGGATTTGGAGTTAAGGTAAGATCATTACCTTTCTATTTAAAAAGTGATGAAAGGCTTTTTGAATAAGTCAAAATTGTTAAAGTTTACAATGATAAAAGGAAGAGTAGCGATGTATCAAAAAAAAAACAAAAGGAAGGGTAGCAAGCTCCAAGAACAAGCACAAAAGTTCATCAATGTATGACAATATATATTCCTTTGGGAAAGGAAAAGTTGGCTGAAATAATTTGTGTATTTTATATTAACTTATATTTATTGTACTTAAATATCCCTCACAAGAGAAATGAAGAATATCTCAAAGAAGAATATTTTATAATCAGACAAAAGTGTAGTTAAAACTTAAAAGACATTTCATTAGCTCATTACAATTCTAAAAAAACTATCAATTATTTGTGTAATTTATTCTTATCACTTACTTTTTTTTGTTCTATTTATAAGTCACTTCCATGTTTCACATAGACCAAGAAAAAACTTAAACTTTATTATCTTTGTCATATAATTCAACACCTTTCCAACTTTATTTCTATTTAATTTACATTATATCTCACGTAAACAAAGTCAACACAACAATAAATAAAAGGTAAAATTGTATTATCCTTACAATGCCTTGCAAATTTTGGAACTCCTCTCTTATCTTCTCCCTGTTGGCTAAAGCTATCTTGAAGGTGATTTTGGAAAATTCACAGAGAGCCCTTTTGGTCAACAAGGACAACGTGCATATGAGCTCATGGGGTTATGTTTGAGGAGGATGAGACATATGAAGAGAGTAATTCTATCTTTCATGGGTGTTATACTCCGCTTTGCAATTTTAGTGCTAAATGTTTCTGGTAATGCTAAAGGTGGGCAGTAACTTCTTGTTCTTGCTCCTTGGTTTCTTCCATATGTTTCATATGATGGGCGCTTTTAATGCACTGAGATGGGAAAAATATGAAGTAATTCCTTTATTGTTGCACCCCATCTCTTAGAATTCTCTTTATACTCATGTTTGTGTGTACATATGTCTATGGTTGTGGGTCATTTTGATATTCTATATTTTTCCTAAAAGAAAAAAGAAATTGTCAATGGACCAGGTTGGGCAAGTCACAAGCATTCCTGAACTAATTTAAATTGTTTTTCAAAACTTAATTAGCCAATATATATATATATATATATAATGATAGCCGATTCACCAAAAGCATATCATATCATACTGATATTTTTGCATGCAATTTATCTTATCACAATAATAATTTAAATTGTTGAAATAAGTACTCTATCTTATAGCTAGAGTTAGAGAACAAACCCTCTCATGTCATGAACAAAACTATTGAGCTTGAAAACTAAGACAGTATAGGTTTAGATTACAATTATACCTTAATACAACTTTCTCTAAATTTTCTTGTTACAAGACTAATTATTTATTTATTTTGTCCACACCATTACTTCCTTTATTCCCTTTGCTGATAAAATTTGCTGATAAAAATGGTGCAGAATGAAAGAATATGCTCACCAGTTCTAGACAGAAATGTGGGCATAAGGAAAGATGAAAGAGTTGGCAACTCAAAGATTGCATAGCTTTTTTAAAATTCTTTACTGCAATCATAGATAATGCTTTTGTGTGATTCTATGACTCAAATTTATCTTTATTAAATCTTTAATTCATGGGAAAAGAAGGGATTTTTTTCATCTATAATCTATTCATGATTAAATTCTTTGAACATAATGTATTGCTGTAGGGGCTATTGCTGCTACGATGCTCTAATTTTAATTACTATATGTATATTCCATATAATTCATTTTCGATATCTTAATACTTTAAGAGTATAAGGTTATGCCAAACTTGACGTGTAAACTGTAAAGATTTTGTTGTGGACAAATGTCTTCAGTTGCAAGAAATTAAACATATGGCAAACATCAAATTTGAACTTTGCAGCAAATCCAAGTTTCATCATATGAGGTGCCTAGCAAACATAGAGCCAAATCTCCTCACTTTTTACTATATTATTTAGATATCTTGATTCACTAAATGCTGGAGTGAGATGTTATTGAAAGGAATGGCTAATGGTTGATTGGAGGATAAAATCCTTTGAGACACTTGGTGCATTGATGGTCGAGATTTGGGAGATGAATTCAAGCATGCTAATGCTATCGTGACCAAAAAAGTCACATCTTGTGCATCTTTCTGTGATGGCAGTGAGAGACGTGGGTCTAAGACATCTGTTAGCAAAATGCTTTTACTATAGGTCTTTGAAAATGACAATATCAACTCTCCAGGATGTCTTCCCATGAATGTTTCTAATGTCAACACTCCAAAACTATAAACATCACATTTTTCAGTCACAACTAAGGTGTATGCAAGTTCTGCAACAAATAAAAAATTAAAGAAATTATGTATTATCCCAAGGTAAGTAGTGGTTAAAACAAAATACGATACAACAAGAGAAGTAGTAGAGTTGGAAAAGCTAACCTGGAGCAACATAACCATAAGTACCAACTAAAAGAGTTTGATTAGATGAATTTGGATCCAGAATTCTGGATGTGCCAAAGTCAGATAGAAAAGCCTCCATCTTTGAATTCAACAATACATTATTACTTGTTACATCTCGATGGATAATTGGAGGAGCACAATCATGATGCATGTAGAACAAAGCATTTGCTATTCCTTTGACGGTATTCACCCTCATACTCCAATCCAACTCTTTAGCCTCATCATCATTATTCAAGACATAAAAAAGGCTTCCTCTTTCCATGTATTCATATATGAGAAACATACATTGATTATGCAAACAAAAACCATAGAGCTTTATAATATTACGATGTCGAATTTCACTTAACATCTGTACTTCATTATGAAAACTCTTAGCAAAAGATGTGTTTCCATATTCTCTTGTATGAAGTTTTTTCAATGCTATAATTTTGCCACTAGGAAGTTGTGCTCTATAAACACTTCCATAAGCACCAGTTCCAATGCAATATTTGATGTCAAAGCCCTCCGTTGCTTCAATGATGTCTTCAAATGCAATTTTTCCATCATAATTCCATATGGAAAACAAGTCCCCATTCTTTTTTGGTCTTGTCTCAATTATGGACTTCTTGTTGGTTTTGTAAGATTTAAATAAGATGAAGCCCACAACAAATATGATGGCAGGGAAAATTGTCAGCAAAATAATGATTTTCAAGAAAGACTTTGGACCATTATAAGAACCATGAATTTTCTCTAGACCAAGTAATTCTTTATTGCCATCTAAAGTGACATTAGAAGAGTGATAAACTTCACTTGGAACATAGCCACTGAGATGATTGTATGACAAGTTGATGTAGCAGTTGTGAAGCCTACCAAGTTCACTAGGTATACTACCTGAGATATTATCATGGCTCAAATCAATAATGCTACACAATGGTGGAACACAACGTATACTAGATGGTAATATTCCATTGAATTTGTTGTGATTAAATTCTCCATGAAAATCGAAAGAGTTTAAAGAGTAGAGCAGGTTCCCATTCAGATTATTTTGGGACATATGTAGATGAAGAAAATAATAGAGATGTTTAAACTTAACTGGCATATGACCACTCTATTAATTTTTATAAAATCAATGTCTTGTAAATATATCAAATTATAAATCAAAAAAGGGATATCACTGATATATAGTGAATAGTAAATTTGATTACAAATATAAGTTTCTTAAAATTTGTCATAAAACCCAAAGTTAAAGGCATGACTCCAACTACATTGTTTGTACTCAAATCAAACAATTTTAAACAAGGTTGGTAAGTCTGAAAGGTAACATACCTATAAGTTTGTTGTAAGAGAAGTCCAAATATCTAAGATTATAAGGAGCTCCAATATGAGTTGGAACGGTACCTGTCAAAGCCAATCATTTGAGTTGCAAATGTGTTATAGGTTATTTCTTATAAAGTAAGAATTGAGGGTTGACCCACTCAATTAAGTTATAGATGTAAATACAACATTTTTAAATTGAGTAAATAAGCAAGGTATGGCCGAAGGTACATAACTCACCAGTAAGATTGTTATAAGAAAAGTTCAGATGGATTAGGTAAAAAAGAACTCCAATCTGAGTTGGAATGGTACCTGTCAAAGCCAATCATATGAGTTATAAATGTGTTGTAGGTTATTTATATCAAATAAGAATTTATGATTAACCTACACTATTAAATTATAGACATAAATACAACAATTTTAAATTGAGTGAATTTGCAAGGTATAGTAAAAAGTACACAACTCACCAGAAAGATTGTTTTGAGACAAGTTGTAACATCCCAAATTTTTATTCACCAAAAATATATTGTAATTAATTGAGAAATTCAATAAAAAGGGTGAATATGCATGAAATTGGATCTTATGAATTTTGAAAGATTCATATTCAAGAGAAAATGGGCAATCAGTGAGATTATGAAGAGCTCCAATTTGAGTTGGAATAGTACCTATCAAAGTCAATCATTTGAGTTATAAATGTGTTGTAGGTTATTTTTATTAAATAAGAATTGAGGGTTAACCTACTCTATTAAATTATAGACGTGAATACAATATTTTTAAATTGAGTGAATTTGCAAGGTATAGTAGAAGAAGTAGGGGTGGAAATAGGCTAGGCTAGGCTAGGCTTTGCCTAAATAGGCCTAGGCCTGCAACAGAGATTCAAAGCCTGAGCCTGGGCCTGAGCCTGTATGTAGGCTTTCTTTTAGGCCTGAGCCTGGGCCTTCAAAAAGCCTGACAAGGCCTGAAGCCTGTTTAAAGGCCTACTTAAATAATGTAGGCTTTTAAATAACCTTTAAAACCAATACCTCTAAATTTACATATAACCCTTCACAATGGAGGGTGCAAATTGGGGGAGAGTAAGTGAGTTAGTGTTGTCATCTCGAGCGATCGAAGAGAAGAAAGGCAAGAGTGAATGATTTATGTGAAAGTAATGGTTGAGTATAATGACGACGGGATGTGAAATTTAGAATTAAGGTTAAGTTAGTAAATTTATAAATAATTTATAAAATTATTTAGATTATATTATATATACTTATGTAATATTATACATTAAAAAAAGCTAAATAGGCCAGGCCTGTAGGTCTATAGGCTAGGCTTTATGAAAATAAGCCTGGCCTGTTTATCTAAATAGGCCTAACAATATGCCTGAGCCTGAGCCTAGCCTATTTATTAAATAGGCTAGGTTAGGCTTTATGTAGGCTAGGCCGTAGGCCCCTGTTAAAGGCCTGGCCTATTTCCATCCCTAAGAAGAAGGTACATAACTCACCAAAAAGATTGTTGTGAGACAAGTCTAGATAGTTTAGATTTTGAAGAGTTCTAATTTGAGTTGGAATGGTACCTACTAAAACCAGTCATCTGAGTTACAAATATGTTTGTAGGTTATTTCTTATCAAATAAGAATTGAGAATTTACTTACTCTATTAAGTTATAGAGGTAAATACAACATTTATAAATTGTGTGAATTTGTAAGATAAGAGGGGAAGGTAAACTCACTACTAAGATTGTTAATAGATAAGACTAAATCGGTGAGATTATGAAGAGCTCCAATTTGAATTGGAATGGTACCTATCAAAGCCAATCATTTAAGTCATTAATTTGTTGTTGTTTATTTTTATCAAATGAAAATTGAGGGTTAACATACTCTATTAAATTATATACGTAAATACAACATTTTTAAATTGAGTGAATTTGTAAGGTATGGTAGAAGAAGGTATAACATTTTTAAAGTGAGTTACAAATGTGTTGTAGTTGTTTCTTACCAAGTAGAGGAATTTTAGAAGAACCAGTGATCTAATTCTCTACTCCAAATGTATCAGCGTATGCAAGGTATAGTAGAAGAAGGTACATAACTCACCAGAAAGATTGTTGTTAGACAAGGATAGATAGATTAGATTTTGAAGAGTTCCAATTTGAGTTGGAATGGTACCTGCTAAAACCAGTCATTTGAGTTACAAATATGTTTGTAGGTTATTTCTTATCACATAAGAATTGAGAATTTACTTACTCTATTAAGTTATAGAGGTAAATACAACATTTATAACTTGTGTGAATTTGTAAGATAAGAGGGGAAAGTAAAGTCACCACTAAGATTATTATCAAATAAGTATAAACCGGCGAGATTATGAAGAGCTCCAATTTGAATTGGAATGGTACATATCAAAGCCAATCATTTAAGTCATAAATTTGTTGTTGTTTATTTTTATCAAATGAAAATTGAGGGTTAACATACTCTATTAAATTATAGACGTAAATACAACATTTTTAAATTGAGTGAATTTGTAAGGTATGGTAGAAGAAGGTACAACATTTTTAAAGTGAGTTACAAATGTGTTGTAGTTGTTTCTTACCAAGTAGAGGAATTTTAGAAGAACCAGTGATCTAATTCTCTACTCCAAATGTATCAGTGTATGCAAGGTATAGTAGAAGAAGGTACATAACTCACCAGAAAGATTGTTGCGAGACAAGTCTAGATAGTTTAGATTTTGAAGAGTTCCGATTTGAGTTGGAATGGTACCTGCTAAAACCAGTCATCTGAGTTACAAATATATTTGTAGGTTATTTCTTATCAAATAAGAATTGAGAATTTACTTACTCTATTAAGTTATAGAGGTAAATACAATATTTTCTAAATTGCGTGAATTTGTAAGATAGGAGGGGAAGGTAAACTCACCACTAAGATTGTTATCAAATAAGTGTAAATCGGTGAGATTATGAAGAGCTCCAATTTGAATTGGAATAGTACCTATCAAAGCCAATCATTTAAGTCATAAATTTGTTATTTTTTATTTTTATCAAATGAAAATTGAGGGTTAACATACTCTATTAAATTATAGACGTAAATACAACATTTTTAAATTGAGTGAGTTTGTAAGGTATGGTAGAAGAAGGTACAACATTTTTAAAGTGAGTTACAAATGTGTTGTAGTTGTTTCTTACCAAGTAGAGGAATTTTAGAAGAACCAGTGATCTAATTCTCTACTCCAAATGTATCAGCGTATGCAAGGTATAGTAGAAGAAGGTATATAACTCACCAGAAAGATTGTTGTGAGACAAGTCCAGATAGATTAGATTTTGAAGAGTTCCAATTTGAGTTGGAATGGTACCTACCAAAGCTAGTCATCTGAGTTACCAATATGTTTGTAGGTTATTTCTTATCAAATAAAAATTGAGGATTAACTTACTCTATTAAGTTACAAAGGTAAATGCAACATTTTCTAAATTGTGTGAATTTGTAAGGTAAGAGAGGAAGTTAAACTCATCATTAAGATTGTTATTAGATAAGTCTAAATCGATGAGATTATGAAGAGCTTCAATTTGAGTTGGAATAGTACCTGTCAAAGCCAATCATTTGTTGTTTATTTTTATCAAATAAGAATTGAGGGTTAACATACTTTATTAAACTATAGACGTAAATGCAACATTTTTAAATTGAGTGAATTTGTAAGGTATGATAGAAAGTACATAACGCACTAGCAAGATTGTTATAAGACAAGTCTAGACGGTACAGTAGAAGAAGGTACAACTTTTTTAAAGTGAGTTACAAATGTGTTGTAGCTGTTTCTTACCAAGTAGAGGAATTTTAGAAGAACCACCGATCTAATTCTCTACTCCAAATGTATCAGCGTTATCATTAAAAATGTAGCGTGGAAAAGAGCTACAATTTTCTTTGGAATATAACAACTTTCCTAGTTTTCCAGGTATACTTTCATAGATGTAATTGCAACTAAAATTGACGAAGAAAAGCATAAGCTAGGTGGTAAAACCCCCCCTAATTATGTTATACTACCTCCAATCCTTGGTACAAAACTCAGTTGATTCATTTGGAGAGATTAAGGAAACTAAATAAATTATTTTGTTATAGTATATGTGACATGATTTCTCTGGAATACTTATATTTATAATTGAATTATATATCAGTTTATAAGTCAAATAAACTATGTTAGAGAAAAATAAAAAATATAAATTTTTTAAAATAATTTATTTAGCTTCTTTAATTTTCCTAAATTAGTCAATTGAGTTTTAAATGAAGGAATTAATGGCCATAGAAAAGTATATAGTTAATTAGTCAATTGAGTTTTATATTTAAGGGAAAGTCAAGCACTCCTAATTTTGTCAAATTTAGAATTGAACAAGCAATGGCTCTATCCAACTAACTTGTAGTACTATTCAAATTCAAGAATTTCAAATACGTGAGGGTTGCAAGAGAAGAGGGTACTTTACCAATCAATCCCATTCTAGAGAGCATCAACTTGTTTAGTTTAGGAAATGCAGTGAGGTTGAGATCTACTAGCTGAGGTTGTTGTGGATGGATTTTTGGTTGGTTAATTGAAATAACTCTTCCAAAGATATTGCAACTTATGCCACGCCACGCACAATGGGAGTTGAATCCAATTTCGCTGATGTTCCACCATTTGCTCTCAAGTAGTGCGTGCTTGTCCTCTGTGGTAAAGGCAGTAATGTTGGCATCGTGTGATGATAATTAATGAAAGTGATCATCAAATGAGTACAAAGGCTATTATTATAGTCATGTGATCAAATGACAAGAGCATACCATCACTTTTGGAAGTTTCGATCAAGGGGTTTCTCTCATTACAACCAAAAGATTGTTTGTTCTTGTTATTTATTATTGAGGGTAATTTATAGAGCATTCAGTATTATTGTTTTTCTTTTTTGTATTTGAATTGTTCATATCATAAAGCTTAAAAATCACTTCTTGATACTATGATTTTTTTAACTCAACATGCTAAGTTTTAATCTTTTAAAACATGTCCTCAATGTATTATTTCTTAATTTTTAATTAGTTGGGATAAGGATTAGAGGTAGCTAGCTCACTTGAAATAATATCGTTACAAGACAAGTTTAGATATGTGAGCAGTTGAAGACTTTCCATCTGAGTTGGAATTGAGCCTGTCAAAACACATTCCTTTGAGTCAAAAATCTATCATGTTATTTCTAACCAAATAAAAATTATAGGCAATAAGAGTGGAAGAGAACTCACAACTAAGGTTGTTATGAATCAAGTTCAGATGATTGAGATTATGAAGAGCTCTAATCTGAGTTGGAATGGTACCTGTTACAGCCAGTCATTTGAATTACAAATATGTTTGTAGGTTATTTCTTATCAAATAAGAATTGAGGATTTACTTACTCTATTAAGTTATAGAGGTATTTACAACATTTCTAAATTGAATAAATATGTAAGATAAGAGGGGAAGGTAAACTCACCACTAAGATTGTTATCAGATAAGTCTAAATCGATGAGATTATGAAGAGCTTCAATTTGAGTTGGAATAGTACCTGTCAAAGCCAATCATTTGAGTTATAAATTTGTTGTTGTTTATTTTTATCAAATAAGAATTGAGGGTTAACATACTCTATTAAACTATAGATGTAAATGCAACATTTTTAAATTGAGTGAATTTGTAAGGTATGATAGAAGAAGGTACATAACTCACCAGAAAGATTATTGTGAGACAAGTCTAGATAGATTAGATTTTGAAGAGTTTCAGTTTGAGTTGGAATGGTACCTACCAAAGCTAGTCATCTGAGTTACCAATATGTTTGTAGGTTATTTCTTATCAAATAAAAATTGAGGATTAACTTACTCTATTAAGTTATAGAGGTAAATACAACATTTTCTAAATTGTGTGAATTTGTATGGTAAGAGAGGAAGTTAAACTCATCATTAAGATTGTTATTAGATAAGTCTAAATCGATGAGATTATGAAGAGCTTCAATTTGAGTTGGAATAGTACCTGTTAAAGCCAATCATTTGAGTTATAAATCTGTTGTTGTTTATTTTTATCAAATAAGAATTGAGGGTTAACATACTCTATTAAACTATAGACGTAAATGCAACATTTTTAAATTGAGTGAATTTGTAAGGTATGATAGAAAGTACATAACGCACTAGCAAGATTGTTATAAGACAAGTCTAGACGGTACAGTAGAAGAAGGTACAACTTTTTTAAAGTGAGTTACAAATGTGTTGTAGCTGTTTCTTACCAAGTAGAGGAATTTTAGAAGAACCACCGATCTAATTCTCTACTCCAAATGTATCAGCGTTATCATTAAAAATGTAGCATGGAAAAGAGCTACAATTTTCTTTGGAATATAACAACTTTCCTAGTTTTCCAGGTATACTTTCATAGATGTAATTGCAACTAAAATTGACAAAGAAAAGCATAAGCTAGGTGGTAACTCACCAGTAAGATTGTTACAAGACAAGTACAGATAGCTTAAATTATGAAGAATTCCAATTTGAGATCGAATGGTACTTGCCAAAGCTAGTCATTTGAGTTACTAATATATTTGTAGGTTATTTCTTATCAAATAAGAATTGAGGATTTACCTACTCTATTAAATTATAGATGTAAATACAATATTACTAAATTGAGTGAATTTGTAAGTTAAGAGGCGAAGGTAAAATCACCACTAAGATTGTTATCAAATAAGTATAAACCGGTGAGATTATGAAGAGCTCCAATTTGAGTTGGAATAGTACCTGTCAAAGTCAATCATTTGAGTTATAAATGTGTTGTAGGTTATTTTTATCAAATAAGAATTGAGGGTTAACCTACTCTATTAAATTATAGACATGAATACAATATTTTTAAATTGAGTGAATTTGCAAGGTATAGTAGAAGAAGGTACATATCTCACCAGAAAGATTGTTGCGAGACAAGTCTAGATAGTTTAGATTTTGAAGAGTTCCGATTTGAGTTGGAATGGTACCTACTAAAACTAGTCATCTGAGTTACAAATATATTTGTAGGTTATTTCTTATCAAATAAGAATTGAGAATTTACTTACTCTATTAAGTTATAGAGGTAAATACAACATTTTCTAAATTGCGTGAATTTGCAAGATAGGAGGGGAAGGTAAACTCACCACTAAGATTGTTATCAGATAAGTATAAATCGGTGAGATTATGAAGAGCTCCAATTTGAATTGGAATGGTACCTATCAAAGCCAATCATTTAAGTCATAAATTTGTTGTTTTTTATTTTTATCAAATGAAAATTGAGGGTTAACATACTCTATTAAATTATAGACGTAAATACAATATTTTTAAATTGAGTGAATTTGTAAGGTATGGTAGAAGAAGGTACAACATTTTTAAAGTGAGTTATGAATGTGTTGTAGTTGTTTCTTACCAAGTAGAGGAATTTTAGAAGAACCAGTGATCTAATTCTCTACTCCAAATGTATCAGCGTTATCATTAAAAATGTAGCGTGGAAAAGAGTTACAATTTTCTTTGGAATATAAAAAATTTTCTAGTTTTCAAGGTATAATTTCATAGATGTAATTGTAGCCAAAATTGACACGACAAATTGACGGAGAAAAGCATAGGCTAGGTGGTAAAACCCCTCTAATTATGTTATACTACCTCCAATTCTTGGTATAAAAATGAGTTGATTAATTTGGGGAAATCAAGAGAATTAAATAAATTATTTTGTTATAGTGTTTGTCATATGATTTCTTTGAAATACTTATATTCATAATTAAATTATGTATCAATTAATATGTCAAATAAACTATGTTAGAAAAAAAATAATAAATATAAATATTTTAAAATAATTTATTTAATTTTTATAATTTTCCTAAATTAATTAATTGAGTTTTATACAAAAGACCAGTAGTAACTAGAGTTAATTATCATAGAAAAAAAGTATGGAATTAATTAGTAAATTGAATTTTATATTTAAGGAAAAGCCAATCACTCCTAATTTTGTCAAATTTAGAATTGAACATGCGATGGCTCCTTCCAACTAATTAGTAGTACTATTCCAAATCAAGAATTTCAAATACAGAGGTTGTGAGAGAAGAGGGCACTTTACCAATCAATCCGGTTCCTACAAGAACGAAACTTTGAAGATTGGGAAACGCAGTGAAATTGAGATCTGCTAGCTGTGGCTGGCCTGAAATGAGATCATATCGGCTTATTAAAATAACGCTTCCGAAATCGTTGCAATATATGCTATCCCAGTGACAAGGGTCCTCTGAAAAGTTGAGGCCATTCCACCAGTTGCTCTGAAACAGAGCAAGTTTCTCCTCAGCTATCATGGCAGTAGCAATATTGGGGAAGAAACTAATGGCAAGGCATAATAATAATAATATCATCACAGTGCTTATTGTTGGAGGAGTCCACATAATAATGGAGAGTGCCATTGGCTGGTGCACGCAAAGTGATTGGAAAGGAAGAATGCGGAGGCTGAGACTTCGTTGTTCAAATATATAGGAAAATTAATTAATTGTTATGAAAAAATTTACTCTCAATCATAAAAATAAAAGTTAGTAGAAGAGTTTGTTTTAACATTTTTTTTTTTAAAACCCTCCTTATTGACCAAACATATTTAGGAATTTTTTCATGGTAAGTAATTTTTAATGCAAATGATTAAAAAATATTTGAAAAAATTTAGCATATAACTTCTACAAATATACTCACTCCTTTCTTTAATATAAAATTAGTTGATTTTTTTAAGAAAAATTTAAATAAGCTAAATAAATAATTTAATAATCACATATGCTGTATATTACCATTAGATTATATATTAATTTTATAAGTTAGATAAATTAATTTGATATAAAAATGATAAATATAAATATTTCAAAGTAATTTAATTAATTTTTTTAATCTCCCTAAAAAAGTCAACTGAATTTTACATTATTGACGGGAGGTAGTATAATTTAATTAATTATGTTAATGTTAGTTAATTAAGCAACTTTTACATTTTTTTAACCAGCCGCAACTTTTATATTTAGAATTGGTAAAAAAACAAAAAATATCAATTAAATTTTAAAATTTTAAATTAATTTTGTTAATAGAGTAATGATATTGACAAAAAAATATAATAATTAATAATAAAAAATATTTATTTAAGATTTTAAAATTTAAATAGGTTTTATTTATGTTTTTCAATCTTCCTTTAAAATATAGCTTCCAGACTGCTTGTGGAAATAGAGAAACCGAGTCAAATGAAACGCGTTGTATTTTTTTTATAAAAGACAAAAAAAGAAACGCGTGGCATGGCAATAAAAATAAATAAATAAAACCCGTTGGACTACTTGTTAGTATCACGTGAGGCCACCTTATTTGACAATAAGTCTTCACCTTAAGTCTTCGCTTGTCCCACCATGTCAGTAAAATTTACTTTTTCTTAGGGTATCGTGGTCAAAATAAAAAGAAAATTTACTTATAGTAAAAATTAATATTCGCAGGCAAAAAAAAAAAAATATTATTATTTCATATCCTAGTTAGATAAAGAATTCATTTTAATTTTAAATATAAAATTTTAAGAAAAGAATATACATAAATATCACTTGAATTTCTAAACTCTAAAAAAATCTATTAGCACTTATAAAAGATAAAGGAAGAATGTGGTCAGAATCTAAGTTTAACTCATCTTTTATATTAAAAAGGGTATTTTATTTTTTTACCAAAACATAAAAAACCTAGATTCTCACCCCATCTCTTCTCTATCCTTTACAAATGTTAATAGAGTTTTCTAAGTTTTATAAGTTTAAGTAGTAGTTATACGTCTTTTTCCCAAACTTTGATCCACCATATCTCTTAAATTTATAACTTCTACTAAAATATCCATATTAATTGTATGTTGCAAGGAGTTTTTTTAAAAGAAAGATAGTTACAACATGATGCAAATTATTAGAAAATGTATTATATGAAGTTAACATACATTTGTTATAAATAACTAGCTTAATTAATTTTATTAACATCCATGAATTAGTAACACAACTCTTATATAAAGGACCATAAGTTATAATACTTTACAGTTTATTCTTATGAAATTCAGACTTGTTTAAAATGACAATTAAAGCCTTAAAAACAAACAAGCAAGAAGTATAATTAACCATGAAAAATTAATTTTGGACTTTATAAATATTTGAAATAATTTGAATTTTTCAATATATTATATATTTTTCCCCACATTCAATAATACACACACACTACGTGTAAGTTTTAAATAAAAATTAAGGTTTAACATATTCAATCAAGTTATAAAGCTAAGCACAACATTTTTAGATTGAGTGAATTTGTATGGTAATATCATGGCAAAAAAAAAAAAATGGTAAGGTAATAGTGTAGTGTACGTAACTCACTCAACATTGTCTATGGCAAAAAAAAAAAAAAAAACTCACTCGGGTCTATTTGGTGTGAAGGATTTGAAGGGGAAGGGAGGGGGAGGGAAAATTTTTATGAGTTGAATTTTAAAAGATTGAAGAAGTGGGATAATAAAATGTTAATAAAGAGAATATATTAGATAAAAGAGTAAGAAAAATTAATTAAAAATTTTTAACCCCACTTCTCTAATTTTTTTAAATTTAATTCAAAAAATTTTTTTCTCCGTCTACTTTCCAAATAATAGGTAGCGTATGAGGAGCTCTTGTTTGAGGTAGAGCCATACCTATCAGTCCCTTTGAAGTTGAGATCAGATAGCTGAGACAACATCATTGATAAGAGTCATTAATATGGAAGCAAGTTTGAGCAAAGAATAACAATGGGAGAGTTATAGTTTGATCTCAAACAAGAAGGAAAATGAAAAAATAATTTCTTAAAATCTCAAAATGAAAAAATGGTCTCAAAAAGTTATTAATGGACGCTCCTGCAGTTGTCAACAACCTGCACCTAAGATTATTAATGGAACTATTTTTTTATTTTGATATTTTAATGGATTTTTTTTTTTATTTGGGACTTGCCTGTAATTCTCACAATCATAAAAATACCACTTTCATAAAAATTAAAGTGATCACCAATGAACACACCCAGTGTGTTTATGTAGATCGAGTAAGAGACGCAGGCAAAAAAAAAAAAAATGAGTAAGAGACTTTTTTTTTTTTTGGTCGAAGAGTAAGAGACTTTTGAATCGCTTTAAATGTATTGTTTCCGCGTCAAAAGGTCGTTGGACATAATGATGGTATCGTGTGAGATGGGCAAAGAAAAAGTTGTTTACGGTCTTCCTTTTCCTTTTTTTTTCCCTCAAAGTTTATGGTCTTCCTCAATATTATAAAGTCTTCGGTCTTTGAAGCTTTTGTAGTGAAAATGGACAGGGAATTTCCATGAAATTCCGAAAAGAAACTCAGTATTTTTAACTTTTAGGATTATATTTTTAAAGATGTGTGCCGAATCAAATCCCACAACTACCGAGTGAGATAAAGGTGAATGTTCCGGGGGGGGGGGGTATTGAATACATGGACAACGGTCTAAGGGGGCTAGCTTTGTGCAATAATTATAGACTTATAGTCTGGAAAGAAGAGTATAAAGAAAGAAACTATTTGAACACCAAAGACAATGTCTAACATGCTAAAAAGAAAGCAAGTAGGCCGCGCTCATACACTTGTCTTTGGATCAATTTTAAAGGGTGGGCCATCGGTTATCAATAAAGTCTTGGAGCAAGCTGGTCAGTGCAGATTCTCGGTATCCAGAGATGTGAGGAAACATGATAGAACATGCTGAGTCACACACTACTTATTGATGATTTTATAGATGCGAGGAAACATGATAGAACATGCTGAGTCACACACTACTTATTGATGATTTTAGCGGGAAACTTTTCACTTTTTAACAACCATCTTAATCTTTATTAATGGATTCCAGCTTTCTTTCAAAAGATCTTATAAATACTTTTTTTTGAAGAGGATGCTCTTATTTTTCCTCTTTCTCATTATCTTCTCATAATCGCATATCCACCCTTAAATTATGACATTGATAGTTTAGATTTAATATTTTATAAATTAAAATTTATTTATTTTTTCTGTATTATGAATGGCATAAATTGGATTTTAAAGGTTTAAATTTACTTATTTATGTTTATAGTAATAATTTTATAAAAAAAAACTGAATCTAAATCATTTAATTTTTCAATCAAACGGTGAATATAAAATCAAGAAAATGAAAAAGAGGACAATGAGATCAATCCAACCCCTTTTTCTTGTCGCCAATTGCTATGAAGTAGAGCAACGTTTCTCCTCTGCTATCATGGCAATGGTATTATTATTGGAAAAGATAAATTAATTTTTATTTAAAAGATATTATAACTTTTTTAAGTCATATCTTTTAGAGTAAACTAGTATTTTAACCACTCTTCTGCTTTATCTTAATTACACAGATGTTCCTTATATTTTGAAAATATATATTTTAATCCAAACCATTAACATCGTCAATTAATTGACAAAATCCCATTTAAATCTATTTAAAGTGTACAAATCTAAATTCAGGCTTGCACTTTTATAAAATCCCTAATGAGTCCAAGAGGCCTCATTAGTCAATTTTTAATAAATTCATAAAAAATTTTGGTAGTTTTTTTTAACAAGCATATGTGTGTGTTTAATGAAATATATTTAGAAATTTTGAATTATAATATATTAATAATGTAAGGATCTCAAAATTATATAATTTATAATTTTATATTTTAATTGAAAATACTCTAGCCAACATATATACTTAAAGGATTACATCATATGTAAGTTTTAATAAATAAATGGCATTGAGCATTTAAATTTTTTAAGAAAATAAAAATTTGTAATTATAAAATTTATTAACCTTGCAATACGGTAATCAATTTAATAGTGTGAAAAAAATTAAAACTATATATTATATTTTTATTTTTGGAAAAAGATATGTGATTAAATGATTATTAAGTGATATTTATGATAAGGAGGGGCATTTTGGTCAAAATGATGGGTCAATACTATAATTTAACAGTCAACTAATGAAAGTTGAATATCAAAATTAGAATGGAGATTTTTGCAACATATATATTTTGATTTTAAGGGAGATTCACATAGGTTTTCAAAATAGAAGAGATGTCTCTGTAATTTAGAGTAAATAGACGGGAGATTGGTGTGTTTTACTCTCTTTTTTTATTTATAAAAGGGAAAATTGGCTAAAAGTCCCTGATTGAAAAATTAATTGGCCATTAATACTTGGAATTTGTTGTCCTTTAGGAGAAAAAGATATGTAGAGAAAATGATGAAATAGCACACCTCAGAGTTCAGTTGCAATTCTAGGAAAGTCATTTGCAATTCGTGGAAAATTATTTGAATTAGCACTCTAACTTAATTTTCACTCCATAGAAGGTCATTTGCAATTCATGAAAGGTCATAAGCAATTCGTGGAAGGACACTTGCATTTTAACTTAATTTGCACACCACGGAAACTTTGTTGCAATTCCTACAAGGTCATTTGTAATTTGTGGAAGGACATTTGCATTTGCACTCTAATTTAATTTTCACACCACAGATGATCATTTGCATTTTATGGAAGGTCACTTGTATTTTAACTTAATTTTCACACCATGGAAGCTCAGTTGTAATTCTTGAAAGCTCAATTGCAATTCACACAAGGTCATTCACAATTCATGGAAGGTCAATTGCAATTCGTGGTTCACCTTCTATTCTACCAATCTACCATAGTTCACCTTCATCTCCTTCTTCATCTCCTTCCATCACCAAATTTGTCATGGCTTGCCACTACGCAAGATCTATTATTTTTCTTTTGGAAATTTTATTTTTGTTTTCAACCAATTTAAGAAGGCAAAGGAGGGAGCAAGCGGCAACAGAGATCAAAGAAATGGGGGGAGTGAAGAAGGTAGGTGCAGCTGCAACAGAATAGGTCACTAGGTCTGATATGTTGTTGCAAGATGGAGGTCACCATCATTGGTTGCTAGAGTCACCATAGTTCATTGTTGAGTTTGCTTGAGGAGGACATGGAGTTTGTGATAGGTGAAGTTGGAAAGATGGAGGAGACGATAAGGGAAAGGATGGTAGTGAGGAAACTGATGGGTGGAAAAGGTGAAAGGGTAGATCCTTATTTCATCAAGTATATAAGGAGTTTTATAAGGAATTAAGGGCAAAGGCTGGAGAGTATAAGATTTACAAGATTGCATAGCATAAGGAGAGAAAATTGAGAAATCTGGACCAAGTGAGGTATATAAAGGAAGAAGAAGACAAAGTTTTGGTTATTGAAAGAGATATTAAAAATAACTAGGAAGCATAGTTTTATAAGCTGTTTAATGATAGAAGGAGAGGGTTGACTTGTGACTTAAAGGATTTGACAACTTGAGAAGTGACAAATCCCTATTTTTGTTATATATTTTCATATTTTATTTGGGATTTTTATCATAATTATTGAGCTTAAAATGCCTTCGTTGTGATTAATTGGGATTAGGAGTAAATGCATTGAATTAGAATGAAAAAAAAGGCAAAATTGTCATAAAAATTGTAATTTCTCATGATTATTGATTTTTTCGAAAGATGTGGTGTTGGATTAATTGTTTTTTATTGTAGATGTATGAAGAAATTGGATCAAATTTGAAAATAGAAGTTTGGGCTCAAATTGCAAAAATTACAATTTAGCCTCACTAATATTTTAAAATTTAGAGTTTGGTCCCTCTTCTCAAAACTATTGCATTTTCATAGATTAGGGCATAAATCAGAGTTAAAGCTCTGATGGCAATAAGAGATTGAAGTGCCACAGAGACTACTTCACAACTTGTATCTTCTTCATGAGCCCATGAAGACCACCACCCTCACCATATCACTTTCACCTTCTTACATTACCTCCACCCACCTCCACCATCCTCACACCCACTAACGTCGATGACCTCTCATACCAGAAGAAATAGAGCGACAACAAAGAGACTTGAGATCGGGGAGAGAAGTAGAGAGCTCGTGGTGAACTGAAGATGACCATCGACCAGCGCCTTTTCTTCCAACACTGTACCCACCTTCGTCGTCCATCACCGTCGATATCTTGCTTGCCACTAGAGTGGTTGAAATTCTCTCAATCCTTTGTAGCAAGGGACAAATTGCATGAACTTGGACTTTTAGTAGGGGAATTTTTGCTCTTCCCTTTCTCTATTTGTACATTGTATTTCTGATTCCTATGTCTTAGGATGAATTTTATAATGTTGGATTGATTATTTGATGTATTCATAGGATTAGATGTAGCTTGAACCTTTATTAGCTTAATTATCATTTCTTTGTACTAGTTAGTCATTGAATTGATGATTTTGTAAATATTTTATGTTAATTTCAAGGTGGCTTGTTTAGTTGATCAATGATGTCATGTGTTTGTATTGCTTACTTGAATTTGAGCTTATTAATTATGTTTAGCATTGTGCTTTAGCATCCTTCATCTTGATTTTCATATGTGTGGCCATTGTTTGATTGAGATTAATGAGAAAATCAAGTGGTAATGTGAGGTGGCTTGGTTATTGGATTAAAAGTAAAATTCAATTTTAAGTCCATTTAATTGCTAGAGTACTTAATCAACCTACTTTAGAAATATTAATATGCAAAGTGGCTTGGTATTAATTAATCAAAATTAGGCCTAGCTTAAGGGGACAGACCTTAGAGTCTTTGGAAGCTAACATATTTAATCTCCTACAATTATTTGAAGTGAGGATTGGATGCACCATTGCTGTGAACACCCTATTTTGTCCGGGCCCCACTCAAAAATACAAAAATAATTGATAATGATTGGTGTTCAAATTGGCAATCATTATTGAAAGAAAAAAAATAAAAAACTAAAATAAGAAAAAAATAAGAAAATCCTCCTATTGATGATGATTGGTGTCCAAATTGGTGATCATCATTAAAAGGGGGAAAAAATAAAATTAAAATAAATCCCCTCATTGATGATGATTGGCATTATCATTTATTAAGGGAAAATAATAAATAAAAAAACGAAAAATAAAAAAAAATCTCATTTATGTTGATAGGTTTCAATTAGGAAACTACTTGTGGGGAGAATGAAAGAAAAAATAAAAAAACGAAAATAAGAAAAAAATAAGAAAATCCTCCTATCAATGATGATCGGTGTCCAAATTGGTAATCATCAATGAAAGGGAAAAAAATAAAAATAAAAAATAAAAATAAATCTCATCATTGATGATTATTGGCATTGTCATTCATTAAAGGAAAATAATAAATAAAAAAAATCTCATTTATGTTGATAGGTTTAAATTAGGAAATTACTTGTGGGGAGAATAATAAAAAAAATTAAAAACAAAAAAATCTCCACCAATTGTGATTAGGTCAAGCTAGGAAGTTTTATTAATAGAAAATACAAAAAAAAAACGAAAATTAAAAAAAAAAGCTCTATTGATGGTGATCGGGTCAAGTTAGGTAGTTCTTAACATAAAACACAAAAAAAAAAAAAATCAAAAATGAAAATTCAAAGAAGAAAGAGCATTTATAAAGAAAACCCTACCTTGAGACTATAAATAGGGGAGTAAGGGTTGAAGCAAGACACACAAGAATTTTGGGAGGAAAGAGAGGCAAGGCAGAGAGCTAATTTTAACTTCTCATTTTTCATTGCTCATGCATAATTCTCATGGGGAAGGGGAGTTGACATAAGAGGCCGTTTTGTTTTTCTTTGTGTAACTCCCTCCGTAATTATTATCCGAAATACGTGATTAAAATGAAATAGAGACCAATAATAATCAAAAATCATTTACATTCCCATCCATAAGATAGGGTTTTCACAAATTTCTTTCACAAACACTTTAACCTGATCTCACATTCATATTTAAAATACAATTACCTCGTGAAGATAAATCACATTTATATAAATATCAAAGTGCACAATAATAATACAGGCAATCCCAGATTCATACCTTCACTAAAGATTTATAGGGCACATACGCCCTTTACAATTTCTCATATGGGGATTACACAATACTCATTCTAAATAGATATTCCAACCTATCATCCGAACATATACAGTTTTCTGAACATCTAACGATAACCAACTATCAAATCCAAATGCCCATAAGGAATTCTCACTGCCCCTAGTCGCTTGCTCCTTCCTCGAGCCACATGTCCTATCTAAAATGTTGGTAAGGGAGGGTGAGATTCGAGAGAATCCCAGTAGGAAACAAATACCAATATGCATGCAAGATAAGTGTTTAATGCATGACATGCTTGCATCACAATAACTCGTGCTCACATAATGATATATCCGCATGCTCAATGTTTCAACAACATACTCATGGCCATAGCATAAATAGAAACAAAGATTCAATCATTCATATATGTTTTGCATAATCAAACAAAGTAATAACATGCATCAATACATAAACACAAATATCAATACATGCAGGAGAGGTAAGTTCCCTACACTTATTCTTCCACGTGTGCTTCAGCATAGCTTACTCACGATCAAACAAACATCGAGCCATGATCAGGGTGAATATCGAACCCTATAAACCAAAACAAGGACATAGGGTTATTCACTATTCCAAATCCTTACATGAATAACACTTATCGTTGGTTATCATTCACAACCTTTAGGTGGCTAATCAAAGCCTAAACACATCCCTAAAGGCTTGGGAAATGATTGAACCATATTTTTACATGATTTTTCATGATTTATTTGGGATTTAAATGCATTTTTATGAAGCATTATTGCATGATTGAGCATGAATTTTGATTAGGAACAATTGTTTTGAATTAATGGTAATTATGGGCAAAATAATCAAAATTATTAATTATTTTGTACAATTGTTTCTTGGACTTTTAATGCTACTTATGCTTAAATTTTGTATTGTAGGTATTAAAGAAGAAATTGAAGATTTTGGAGTTTCAAACTATTGGGCCAAGTAGAAAGAAAAAAATTTGAGTTGGGCTGCTATTTTGGGCTTCCTGTAGCTGAATAAAAAAAATTAAAGAAACATATTTGGGCCCGCAAAGAGAAGAGGGCCCAAAAGCAAAGAAGAAAAAAAGAGAAGCAAGAACAGAAGTAAGGCCCAAAAGAGACAGAAATGAGTTGGGCTGGTCTAGAGGAATTCAGAAGAAAAAAAAAAGAGACCCGACACCTGGATCTGGCTTGGTGTGGACATACAATATGGATATAGGGGACCCGATAGTGAAAACAGCAACCCGATACAGATGGAGCTGAAGGATATATCACAGACAGCGCCGCATGTCCAAAGGGAATCGGCGAATCACCATCATCGCCTACCATCTTCATCCTTCCTTCCTCTTTTTCTCGTCGCCGGTGGCTTGCTTCACTCTCACCACAAAGCCGCTGGCGACATTCACAACTTCCACCACTGTTTCTGTTTTCGTCCGTCATGACCAGAGAGACAGAACTAGAAAGCTTGAGAGAGTGGGAGATAGTTTGAGAGGAGAGGGAAAGAGACGGATGAACCACCACCGTCTAAGACTTCCTGCCGTCGACGGAATCACAGCTCACCATCGATAGCTCTGGTTTCACCTCTGACCACAGCCACCTTCGTTCTTCCTCTGTTCTCGTCGAACCACCATAACCACCACTGACGCTTCTCTGCTCTGCATCATAACACCTCCAACCTTCTTCTGTTCTCAGTCCGTAGCCTCCCACATCTAGCATCATCACCATAGCCTCCCAAGTTGCTCATCACATCTATCTCTTCCAAACCAAAGCACTACCGTGAACCACCATTGATTCAGATTTGTCATTTCTTTGTCTCATGGATTGGTGTTATTGTGAAGAAGCTTTGTCCATGCCTAACAGAATGAGAGCTGATTCATTTGTGCTTCTTGGTGATGATGAATTGTGCTTGAGTTTATTAGACTACAAAGGGGAGTTTTTCTATTATTCCATTTATCTAGAATTATATATTAATTGCTTAGTTTTAGGAATTATTGTGTATGATTCTGGAACTGAGATTGATATTAATTGTCTCTGTTGGTTTAATATTTGTGATTGGATTAGATTTTTATTGCTTGTTGAATTTATATATATATATATATATTTCCTTATTGATTCAATGAAATTGTGCTTTCTACGTATTATTGTTAGATTGTATAATTGAATTGGATTAATTGAGTGTCGTGTTATCGCATTTAGATTAAGAGGAAGCAAGTTATAATTATACATTTTAATTACACTCTAAGTGGTTCCTAATAGTGCCTTAAGAGATAGTTACTAGCTGCGTTCGCAGGAGTAACTATTAATTAAGAACACTAGACCCGAGCGATCGTTTGGGGTTTTGCTTTCAAGACTTAGAGAGAATTAACTCCCATAATCTTTTTGAGCAAGGATTGTCACTTCTTCATTACCAAGAGCATTCATCATTCATATTTTCCACTCCATACCATTCCATTCACTTTTACTCATTCTCCATTTTTATAAGAAAAATACTAAAAATATTAGATTAGCTTTTAATTAACAATTGCATTTTCTTTAATTATTAATTTCAAAAATCCAAAAATCATTTTCCCCTTGTTTTAATTGCATTTGCATGATAATTAGTTTACTTAGGCAGTTTAATAAAGGATCCTCAAGTGAGACGACTCGAGTGTTGCATTATACTACAATTCTTGGATTAAAAATATTTTGCATTTGACCCAAGGCGTAAAGACACGGTCAAATAAAAACACTTGACCAAAGACATCTTTGGAAGTTCAAAATGTCATTTTGGGGGTTGGCTGCAGACCAAGAATCCACTGGCCATTGCTAGAAATAGGTTCGAAGCATTTGGGCCGTGGCCAAGAAAAATCCTGTTTCTTGGTTGAACTTTCAAAAATCATAACTAATTCTAGAAAAATCAAAATGAGGTGATTACAAATCCAAATAAAATCTATTTAAGTCCTCTTTACTGGAAAAATATGGACCATTACTAGAAATCACCACACAATTCTAGAATTAATCAAAATCCACCACTGCCCTAAAACAGAGTCCAGTTTCCATCCCAAACTTTGGCAAAGCATAACTCTCAGTTTACAAAACGAAATGACATGAATTATATGTCCATTTTGAAGCTTGGGATATGAAATTTAAGACTGGAAAGTTTCAGAATTTTCCAACATCATTTGGTCATTCAAAACTTTCGTGCAAACTGACTTCCCAAAACAGAGTTCACACAAGACACATTTCCAACTTTTCTACCAAAGTGTCCAATGACTCCAAAATTATTAACCAAACCTATTCCCATACTATTTTCTAAAAGGAACACAATGGTAACCTCAAAATGACCAAAATCACAACCCATTGACATACCCTGTTTTGCCCAATGCACAAAAACCAACATAAAGTGGCCAAACTTCACATTTAAGCTCAATTCAATTCTATTCATTCAAAATACTAAACAAGGCACTAATTCCATGGCAACAACATACCAACAACACAATGACCCTCAGTCACAAAAATTAGGGCAAATTTTCTAGAATTTCAAAGCCCAATCAATGGCCACAAAACTTATATGAAAATGAAGCTTTCACTCACCTCAACAACTTTCCCAAAGAGGTTCCTTGGCTCTACAAATTCTAGATTTCCTTGTGGCCACAAAACACCACCAATGACAAATATAAAACCATGAAAGTGAAGCTCTCAACTTAAGGAACAACTTTATAGAAGGGAGTTTTTCCATTAGAGGTCATCTTCTTACCTTAAATCTCAAGCTTTTCTCCTTCTTCTCAAGCTTCCATGGCTGCTCGCACAAGAGAGAGGAAATGAGAGAGAAAAGAGTGTTAAAGAAGGAGAAATGATGGTGTTTCTTGGGTACCCATGCCTCCAGCTGAAAATGAAGAGAGAAAGAGAAAGAAAAATGATTAAACTAATACCATTTGACTTTTCTCCAATGCTCTCTCTCTCTCTTCCTCTTGACTTGCCACTTGTCTCAACATCATTGGTTCTCATAAAGTAAGTAACCAATTAGTTACTCTAACCACTCCATTAGCCATTTAGTCACACATCTCATTTCTTCTTAGTTAGCAATTAATTTCTCCATTAATCACTAACTAATTTACCGATAAATTCCATTCTTTCAATTTTTCCCCTGATCATGGAAATTTTTACTAAATTTCCACATAGCTCATAATTAAATCCTTTTTCCTCTTCCAAGCACCATTTACCCTTATTTTAGCCCAATAATTATTTCATCACATAATTATGCTAAAATACAGGGTGTTGGGCATTCCTAATAACTGATTCATGTCTCAAAGTAACTTTAATTCCCAAATCATTTTCAATAATTGTCATTAACCCTTAATCAAAATTTGGGGCATTACACTTTGTCTAAATAAGGTCTTAATATCTTGCCCAATCCAATGAACATTTCTTATTAAAGATGGAGGCATACCCATTTAAATGGTAGGCAAATTCTTATATATAAGGCTTGCAAGAGTTTTGTTGATTTCCATTTGCTTACCTTATACTCCATGCTTTGTGCAAATGGATACACCTATATAAAGATGCTTTTGTTTTTATTTACGTTCAGCCACTTAGGCAAAAGATATTTTTGACTACCTTTCTCTTCACTATTTCTTTGCTCTTATCTTTTTGCTCATCCAATATATGTTACGTTTACTACCTCTCCCTCCTTTATGACTTTATTCTTGTCTTTTAGCTTATCATAATATATGCTAACCTTGTTGGACGTTGAATATGGGATCAAGAATTAAGTGGACTTGCTTTGTCCCATTGAATCATCATATATATATATATATTGCTGGATGTGTTTTATTTGGAATCAAGAGGTATGTGTTGCCTTATATTCTAATGGTGTTAGATGTCATGCTTAATAGATATAGGTAATGTGATTGTAATTGCCTCTGGTTTATTATGTGATTCTATCACCTTATCTCTTGTTGTAGTGGGATTCAAATCATAAAAGATACATACTCTCATCATGTCTTTCTTGATTTTCTTGTCATTTTGAATTTTCTACTCTGAATGATATGATGAGAGTGCACTTCTTTTCTTCTTCTTTGCAAATAAAAATGTCTCAAAATAAAAAAAAAAATCTTTTCTTAAAGTAAATGAATTTGGTTTCATATGAGATAATAAAAAAATGCCTTTTAAAAAAATTTTAAAAATACAAACGAAACAAAAAATATTTTTCTTAAATAAATTAAATAAAATTTTTCTAAAAAACACTAATAAAGTGACACGCATTTCTACCCTCCAAACTATATGGGCTTCGATCCCTTTAAAGGGTACGTAGGCCCTAGGTTTTCATCCTATGTCAAGTTCAACTTTGTAAATAAATATATTTTTACTTATTTTTTGTAAATAAATGTTCCTTTTTTTATTTTTCATTTTATTTATTTTTGTAAATATTCTTTTTTATTTGGGTAATTATAATAAAATTAAAGGTTATATTCATTTTTAAATAATTAACTTAGGGTAACCATTCTTATGAATGGGTGTTGTGGGATGCGTAACACTTTCCCCATACACAATCGACTCCCGAACCTTAAATGATTTTTGCAAACCAGTTTCCATTTAAAAAAATGGTTTCCAAAATTATCCTCTTTTCAAAATTTTGGTGGCGGCTCCTTGTTTCCCAAATTTCGGGCATTACAGCTTAGTGACTCCATTGGGGATGATTTAAGAGTCAAGCCCATTTAAGTTAAGTGTTTAAAAATAATTTGGCCTTAATTTTATTTTAATTACCCTTTTTATTTTTATTTTTTTTGTGAATATTTTTTTATTTATTAAATTCATTACTTTTTTCTTTTCTATCTATCTTGTGATCTGGTTAGCAGATGAGGGTTGGATAGAACCTAAGCCTACAGGTTGGTATGTTCTCCACATACATTGAACACATACATTATTTTCCTCACACACATTTTGGGCCCTATACCCGAGTCTGTGAGTTCCTTAGGCAAGTAGAAGTTTCTAGCGGTCTCCCTGTGGGGTTTTCAAAACCCCCTGAGGTTACTGTGAAAACTTCGTCCTAGTTGTTACTCATTTGGTGACGTTGATCCCTGTGGGGTTTTTAGAACTCCCTGAAGGTCAATTTTGTCAAATGGGGTCTTCATCTTTACGATAAGGGCAGTTAGGAGACCTTTATATGTGAGAATTAGAACCACCTTGAAACCATTGGCCTAATTAGTGGAAATTATCGACCTACCCAATTAATTAGTACCTGCCTTTCTTAGGGTAGACATCTCCCAACCTAGGGTTATTCCTAAAATAGGACACTGGAGGGCATATATTTATTTATTGTTGATAATCATTATTGTCATCCATGCATAATCAATGAAACCCTTAGGATCAAGTGACTAACTGTCGCTTCACCTAAGTATGTATCTAGCATCACTTCACATAAAGATACATCACAAGGACGGTGTATGTATTAGATAGCTAACCTTAGTCTAAGGGTTTATGACCCTAAAAGACCATGATATCATCACATCAATTATGTTAGAAAACATCTCAATGAGAGATAATCCTTTAGGACTCATGAGGTATCATTATATCATTTATTAGCATTTTAGCTTCATTTGATATGGGCTTTGGACATAATCATTATTTTTAAAACCCTTAGCCGCGTGATGGCTTGGGCCATTCACAAGTTAATGGGCACTTCGTTCTCTCTATGAGGTAATAGATCTCTTGAGGAGGTAAAGTTATTTTTCTTAATGTCTATCACCCATATCAAAAATTGAAGTATAAGTCATCACTCTTTTATGTCTCATGAGGTATCCTTGCATCATCCATTGGCATTTAGCTTCATTTGATATGGGCCTTAGACAAAATAAACATTTAACAAAACCTTTAGATGCGTAATAGTTTGGGCCGTTTGCAGGTTAATGGGCACTTCATTCTCCCTATGAGGTATTGGATCTCTTGAGGAGGTGAATTTCTTTTTCTCAATGTCCGTCACCTATATTAAGGCTAGAAAGCACATGTAATCATCTGCATAGCATGCATTCGAAAATACTTTCTGACTCTTCCTTTTATTTTCTTTAATAAAGGACAAGGAAGTTATCCAACAACTAAAAATTTGGCAAAAAAGGTTAAATGGCACAAGAACCAGGTTTAAATCAAGTTCCTATAAGAAAGGTGTATTGCATACTTATCACTATGGTTAATGAAAAGATCTTGGCTAGGACGGGACTCAGGGCCCTTCCTATCTAATGATCAACTCTAATTCTCCCTGTGGAATAATAGATTCCCTGAGGAAGCTAGAGGATACTTGTGTCAGAATACCTTTATGCCAATACACCATGGATAGCTCACTATACTTGCTTGAAATTGTGAGTTCAAATAAACTAATGATATTTTGTTCCTTTCTAAGCAGGTGACACAATATTGCTCCGTCTAAACGTCCTAACCAACTACCCCCTATGCATTCATACAACATGCGCTCACGTAGTCGTCAAATGGTAGCCAATCCCGGTAAAGTCGAATCTAATATGAATCATCAGATGTCTCATATGAAGGCATAAATGGCAGATTTGAAAGAAATGATTTCCACCTTGACTATAGCTCTTCAAACCCAGAATAAAAGAGTCAAGAACATATGATCCATTGAAAAATGCTATAAGTATACCAGAAAATGGTGAGAAAGAAAAAACGACAGAAGAGCCTTAGAGTAAACAGAATCCTCAAATTCCGAGCACTAAGAAGGAACAACCAGGTGAAGATTCAACATACCCTTTTAATATTCCCTCCTTATGAGCTGAAAAGGAAGGATGGAAAGAAGAGTTAGGTGAAGTGAAAGACTAACTAAAGGCCCTCCAAGGACCAAACACTTGGGGTTCACTTGATTTAAAAGATTTATGCTTGGCACCATATGTCTTAATTCCCAAGAAATTCAAGATGCCAAACTTCGATAAGTACAATGGTACAAGAAATTTGATATACCATCTTAAGGCCTATTGCACCAAGATGATTGTATGGTCATAAGATAAAAACTTTTTGCTACTCTTCTTCCATGAGAGCTTGAAAGGGCCAGCATTGGAACGATACATGCAACTTGATCAAACAAAGATCAAGAAATGGAGAGATTTGACTGATATATTCATGAAACAATACAGGTTCAATCTTGATACTGCCCCCACCAGGGAACAATTGAAGTCAATGAGCAAGAAAGCTACTGAAGCTTTCAAAGATTATGCCCAAAGATGGAGGACGGTCGCAACACAAGTTCAACCTCCCCTTATACCATATAAGCTCAGTTCTTAATTCATACGTACTTTACAAGAACCTTATTATAGATACATGGTTGGGACACATGCCACCGATTTTTCTAGTTTGATTGAGATTGGTGAGCGAATCGATGCTGACATACGTGATGATAGGATTCTTCAAAGCGAGAGCAGCACCAAAAAGGGGAACAACGGGAAGAAGAAGGAAGGCGACAATAGCTTCATCCAAACCACTAGACAACCCCAAGCAATACATCAAGGTGGTAATGATGGGTTTCGACAGATGAAGAATGATATGACACAAAATAGGTAAGGTCAAGATAGAGGACGAAGGAATTAGCAGCAATGAGATAGTCGGCAATGGCCAGATTTTGACATCACAAATATTGAGCTATATCCCCAACTTTTAGAATCTTAGCTGTTAGGGCCACATACTTACAAACAGCTTTATCTACCATTCCCCACTTGGTATGACTCTAATGCCCGATGTGAATACCATATGGGCACCCTGGGACACTCAATAGAGGATTATGCAACATTCAAGAGAAATGCATTAGACTTAATTGATTCTAATCACATTCAATTGAAGACGAATGATAACTCCACTATCAACGCCAATCCTCTTCCAAGCCATGAAAACCAAGTAAATGTTGATGAAATTGAGTTCTTTAACGATCCTTTACTAGTAGGAGAAGATATCCATGCTTGCTTAAAGGCAGTAGGTTATACACCTCGAGAAGATAAAGAAGTAGGCATGGTGGAAAAAAGACATGTCGAGTTCATCGTTAAGGAACCATATGAAAACAGAAATTCCTATGTTGTCTCTTTCACCATCTTGACTCCATTGCAACAGCCTACAGTGACTATTAAGGTACCGACCCCTTTTTCATATCAAAGTAATCATGCCGTACCATGGAGGTATAAAGGTATTGTCGAGAATCCCTCAAGGCAAGTAATGGAAGCTGAGGCCAGCAACGAAACAATGATTCACCCAACAGGAGTAACACGAAGAAGGAAATCTTATCTGCCATAAAATATTGGACCGTTAAAGAAGGGAAAACAAGCCAATATTGATATTCCATCAAGTTCTGGTCTAAAAGGAATGGAAAATAAAGATAAAGAATTCTTTTAAATCATGAAGCAAAGTGAATATAGCATAGTAGACCAATTGAATAAAACTCCAGCCAAGATTTCAATTCTCTCTTTAATCTTGAGTTCTGAACCACATCGTCATGCACTACAAAAGGCCTTAGATGAAGCATATGTGCAGTCCAGTGTGACCCCAGAGAAGGTTGCAAGCATTATGAATGTGGCGAGGGTGTTCTCTGCCATCTTATTTTCAGGAGAAGAAGTTGTTCAATCAACCGTAGATCAGTATAAAGCCCTCTACATTTCCCTGAAGTGTAAAGGGTTCATTGTGACCAAGGTGTTGATAGATAAAGTATCAGTATTGAATGTTTTACTACTATCCACATTTAAGCAATTTTCAGTAGAGGCGTCAGAGGTTGAAAAAAGTAACATGATGGTTAGAGGGTTTGATGGTACTTAGAGAGGCGTATTGGGAACGGTCCGTTTGCCTTTACAGATTGGACCAACTTTATTGCATTAGACTTTCAGCTTATTAACATTGACCTATCCTACTCTATGCTGTTAGGGAGGCCATAGATATACTCAGCTGGGGCGGTACCTTCTACCTTATACCAGAAGGTAAAGTTCATTGATAGCAGGAAGATAGTGATAATTAAGGGTGAAGAAGAAATCATGGTGAGCATGCTGAGCTCTCTTCCATACATTGAGGCTGCCGAGCATGAGGAAGGAATGGTTTCCAAGGCTTTGAAGTTGAAGAACCCAAGGGATATAAAAATGTCAACTCTATAATAACCAAGATAATGGAGAAGAATGGGTTTAAGCATGGCAGAAGATTGGGCATTCACCTCTAAGGCATCAAATCCCCCATAAATCTGCAAGAGAATCACAAGTGCCAAGGGTTAGGATACGAGCCATGTAATACCCCAAAATTTGATTAAGGGTTGATGACTTCGAAAGTAAAGGTAATTAAGGTTAAACAAACATTTTTGGAGAATACGATGTGAAATGTGATTCGAATATGTTATGAGTAGTGCCTAAACCTTGTATCTAAGTTCAATTATGGATTAACATCTAAATTGAATTATAATGAAGGGAGGGAGCATATTGTGGTAATGGAATGATAAAAGGGTGTTAGCGGTGATTCAGTGAGAATTTACCATAATTAGGGGCAAAATGGGAAAAAGGAAAGTTTCTGACCAAATAGTCAGTAACCGAAGAAGGAACTCAGTAGTAACATAAGAGATTAAGAAGTGTGACAATGGTCTAAGTGTTATAGAGGGAATTATCTCATGTGTGCTTGTACATGGAAAGAGTTGAGGAGTGGCTCAAGATCTTGACATTTGGCATCATCTCATACCCCTTTTGACAAGTCAACAATTGCAACTCATTTTTTTCTTCCCTCCTATTCTTTTAGGTCATAAAATGGCCTTAGTAGAGACCAAAAATCTGATTTATTTTCATTCATCATCTCATCTCTCCTCTCATCTCGATTTTCGTCCAAAGTTTGAAGGAAAGAGAAAGAAGAAGGCTCAAGTTAGGTTAGGATTTATTCTTGTATGCTCAATTCACCTTCATTAATATTGTTCATGGTGTTGAGGGTTTCATGGCTATGGTTTTAGGTTTTTAAAAGGTGGTGTTTGAGAACTTGAGAAAAATCGAAAGTTGGAGAAACATGGAAGTTGCTTTGGGAAGAAGAAAAGGTAAGAATTTAACACATTTTGAGCTAAGTTTTGTAACCATTGATCAAGTTTTGAGAATTTTGAATTTCTGCCCTGATTTTCATGAGATTTTGGTTTGGAAGAATTGGATTGTGTGATGTGTTGGAATAGGTGTCATTTTGTGTTTTGGTGCCAATAGAATTGGTTTGGAACCTTAAATAGAAAGGAATTGCATTGTGAGTGTTGAGTTGTGTTATTGTGTGACATGTTGTGTCTCTTGTGGAACATGTCAATGTGAGTTGAATTTCATCATTTTGGTATTTCTAATGGATTCCTTGTGAAAAATTGGTGTGTGAATGGTATTTGTTGTGAATTTGGAACCATTGGAAACAATGGCACAAAAACTGAAATTCTGTCCCTTAAAACTCTGTACAGGGCAGTCAGGTTATTTGGACGTTTTTAATGGGCAACTGGTGTCTAAAAATTCTGAAACTTTCTATTTTTAAAGTTCACATTCCAAGCTTCAAAATGGATATATAATTTGTGTCATTTCGTTTTGTGAGCTGGGAGTTATGGTTGCCCAAAGTTTGATGTCAAAACTGGACTTAATTCTGGAGCAGTATGGGATTTTGGGTAATTCTGGAATTTTGTGGTAATTTTTGGTAATGGATCATATTTTTCCTATGAAGAAGACTTAAATAGCTTTCATTTGGCTTTGGGATCACCTCATTTTGATTTTTCTATAATTAATTATGATTTTTTTAAGTTTCCTTGGCTGCAGCGCAAAACTTTCTATGCACGTTTTGGCCGTAGCTAGAAAATCTTGGTTGCAGCTAGAAACCTTCTGTGCGCATTTTGGCTGTAGCCAGAGGATTCTTGGCTATAGCCAACCCCCATTTTCAGCATTTTGTGATTTTTAAAAGTCGTTTCCAACTTAGTACTTCCCAATCCTTTAAGCATGTGTCTAGGCTTCTAGTAACCACCTAAAGGCCTCAAATTATAACCAATTATAAGTGTTTTGAAATCAAGAACTTGGAATAGAGATTTACCCTTCATCCTTGATTATGTGTATAGGATTTGGTATTCGTCCTGTCCGAGAGCAGCCTGTGCCGGAACACGCCCGGAAAGAACAAGGTAGTGACTCTTCCCTTATACTATGTGTACATGCATTGTATATGTGTTTGTCATTGTTTTGTGATTGCGAATGGTGCAACACTTATGGAAGCCGAAAGGCAATTTGTAAGCCGTAAGGCAATGTGGAAGCCGAAAGGCTATATGTAAGCCGTAAGGCAATGTGGAAGTCGAAAGGCTATATGTAAGCCGTAAGGCAATATAAAAGCTGAAAGGCTAATTGTGAGCCGCAAGACTATGTGTATGCACCGTCACGCCAATAGTCCTTGAATTGCTAACAACGGTTTGGGTAAGGACTGCGAGCCTTCCCGGCAGTAGAAAGGGATGAGGGTGGGGTGTAATTTGTATTTGTGTTGTTATGTGATTATATATTGTATGAGTGATTTGTTATTACTGTGATTCTTTTGAATCTTATTCTTTCCTTTGACTAACCTTTAGACAGGGCAAGTGGCTCCAAGGAGAAATGAACGACTAGGAGTGGCTAGGATCCTGTAGGGATGATAATTTGGATTGTTGGTTATCTATTTTGGAATGGGATTATTGAATATTCTTTTTGGGATGTAAATAATAATTTGGAAGCATTTATGTAATCCCCTGTATGGGAACGTGAAAACCCTTAGTAAATATATATAAAACCTGGGGTTGCTGGGACTTTTTTTCTATACACTTTGATATATTGAAATGTGATTAACTGCACAGGTATATTCAAAATCTGAAAACTGAGACCAGGGAAGGAATGAAGTTTTGAAAGAATTTGTGAAAAACCCTACTGAAAGGAGGGGATTAGAAAGGAAATTTAATGATCCACCAGTCTCTAGCTCATTTAAATTATGCATTTTCGAATTATAATTACACAAATTAAGGTAGGGGGTTACAAGCCACCATTGGAAAGATAGTTGAAAGAGCAAACAAGCTTGAAGATAGGGAGGGAGGATGAGCACTTTGAAATCCCCCACATAAGGAAGATATTCCCGATATCCTTTAAAGTGCCAAACAAGCCAACTGTTGCAATGGTTTCAACAATAGGCAAAAAGACCTGCACGTGGATTTCAGATGATGATTCTAGAAGAGCTCTGGAAAATTGGGCGTTTAAGGACATCTTCAATTCTTTTATTTTAGAGTAATATGCCTAGCTAAAAGTTGTCCTTTTATGTTTTATATGTGCCTTTAGGTGACTCTTATATGAACCATAAATAAAGAATGATATGCGAATAAAATTCACTTATTTATATCCATTCTTTCTTTCTTTTTCTTCTGTTCATTCGTTGTTCATTTTTTGCCCTCTAAGAAATCAATTTCCTCAGAACTGTTGTCCAACGCAGAGGTTTCTGAGTCCCTGAATAATGATTCACTTGTTGCTATTGATATACATGATTACGAGTGTGATGATGATAAGATCATTCAAGTATACAAAAAAATCCTTGAATTCGACGACAATAGAATGTGCCCACATGGATATGTAATTGAAGTAATAAATATGGGCACAGAGGAAGAAAAGAGAGAACTAAAGATAGTAGATAACTCCGAAAGAGAGAAAATGGTTGAACTCTTCAAAGAATTCATGGATGTGTTCGCATGGTCTTATCAAGACATGCCAGGCCTTGATCTAGGGATTGCCTCTCACAAGATTCCCTTATTCCCAGACACCAAGGCTAAAAAGCAGAAATTGAGGAGGCTCACTTCCTATATGTCCTTAGTGGTTCAAGTGAGGTGATGAAGCAATTAGAAGCGGGTTTCCTAGAAGTAGCTAAATACCCACAATGGATAGCAAATGTTGTTCTTGTCCCAAAGAATGATGACAGAATTTGAATGTGTGTGGATTATCAAGATTTGAACAAAGCTAGCCCAAAAGATGATTTTCTATTGCCTCATATTGATGTCCTAGTTGATAATACGGCCTGTAGCTAAAGGTATTCGTTTATGGATGGGTACTCAGGATATAGCCAAATCCCTATGGATGAAGAGGAAAAAGAAAAAACTATGTTTATTACACAATAAGGCACTTATTGTTACCGTGTTATGCCATTCGGGCTAACGAATGCTGGGGCAACTTATCATCGTGCCATGGTGGCACTTTTCCATGATATGATGCACAAAGAACTTGAAGTATACATGGATGATACACTAGTGGAAAAATGGCTTTTTAGACCGGTTAAAATTGACTTTTTAGATCGGTTTTGGATCCGGTCTTGATACAGCAGGTCTTAAAAGTATGTCACTTTTAAGACCGGTTTGGTAACCGATCTTAAAAGTATAACTTTTAAAACTGGTTGTATTAATAACCAGTCTTAAAGTACAATTTTAAGACCGGTTGTCATGAGCACCGGTCTTAAAAGACCTCTTTTGTAAAGCAAATTACATAACATTTTTAAGACCGGTTATATATGAAACCGGTATTAAAATTTAATTTTAAGACCGGTTATATGCGTATCCAGTCTTAAAATAAATTTTAAGACCGGTTATTTTTATAACCGGTTGATACGAGTTCAGATGATCAATTAAATAGTGCAAGTATACACCGTCGTAATCAAGTAATATAGAAGTGAGTAGAGTATCGTTCCCACGAGGATTGAGCACTAAGTACCAAAATGAGTAATTTTAATTCTATTCAGTCGATCGATTAATTGGTGATTGAAAGTACAAAATAAAAGAAAAACAATTAAATATGAATGCAGATGATATGAAAGCAAATATGAGAAAAAGCCCTAGGGATTAGATTTCACTTAACAAATTCCGGATTGAATCACTTATCTATTCTAGTCCAATTTATTCCACATGATTAATAGTCGAGTTTCCCTAATTTAATTACTAGCCTCTTCCAAGATCAAGCAATTCTATAATCAATTGCTAATCCAATATATTCCTATATGAATTTAAGCAATTAATCATGCATTAAGATTTATGGAACTCAGTAAGACTACACAACTCATATGAATATATTCCTATTTCATATGCAAGTCATGGTTTTAATTATAGGGTCTACACACATGTATCTCCTTCCGGTCTCAACATGCATATTGAAATCATTTAAAAGATGGCCAATCAATCAAAAGCATTAAGAATAATAATTAAAACTCAATCATGAAGGAGAAATTCAAACTAGATTTAATAAGTTAGGATTCAATCCGTCATTAGTAAGCTACGTCATCACCCTAAGAAAATGAAAGTTTAGAACATGATGAAATTAAAAACAAAACCAAAATAAATTGACATTATATAAAACTGGAATGAAATCCTCAGAAATACTGCATAAACTTGAATATTAAATTCTCAAACATAAATATACAACCAAAAGATGCATGAAAAATGAAGAAATCTAACCGTCCATTTAGGAGGTAAAACCTTCCATGTAGGCGGTATGCAAAATAAAATCCTAAGCCTTCCAAGATAGAGGCATGAAGAAATCTATCCGTCCATTTAGGAGGTAAAACCTTCCATGTAGGCGGTATGCAAAATGTAATAAAATCCTAAGCCTTCCAAGATGGAGGCATGCAAAAAGTAATACAATCCTAAGCCTTCCAAGATGGAGGCATGCAATACATGAAATTAAATCTCAAAAACAACACAAAGAACTAAGAAATGTTAGAGAAAGATCTTTCCCGGTCAGAGAAGGACCTCTCCCGGTCGGAGAAGGGCCTCTGCTTCTCTTCCTCTCCTCCTCCTTTGAGCTTGGCATTGATCTCTATTTATAGGGGAAAAAAACGTGTGCTACAGTCCTGCTACAGTGATCTGGCGGTTGCTACAGTGCCGTTGACCTGCTACAGTACCCCTCTGGCGGCTTGCTACAGTGCCGTTGACCTGCTACAGTGCTGGCGGCTTGCTACAGTGCCGTTGACATGCTACAGTGCTGGCGGCTAGTTTGCTTACACGTTCAAGCTCTTCTTCAATTCACTAGTTCGCTTGCTGAGGTGGAGGGAGCATAAGAATATGACAGAATAACCCTTCTTGCACAAAATAACCAATCGCCAATGATAACTGAAAAAAGGGAAAATTTTTAAGCAAATATAAAACTTATGTATATTATGAAATATAAATTTGTTTCTTACCCATGCAAATATGGAGCCAAGAAACACTCAATTGAGGTTTCACTAAGCCAGTGCGATAAGTATGTGCGTCTGATAGAAGCAGTGGTCCCTTGGTCGTAGAGTTGAATTGGGCATAGGAGTCCAAATTTATTGGTTTTATTAGAGTCATCCAACCTACGATGCATGCACTTACAATAATTTAAGCAGGGACATTAAATCAAAATTTAATGGCGTAATTTGTAAAATATTAACTTCCAATTTGAGAAGATACTTACATCAAAAAGAGCTTGACAATTGAAATCATAAGCTATTGTAGAGGAGCTACCAGGAACATTAAATCATCCCTCTCAAGATAGCATTGCGCCCCTGACTTGCCAACAGCTGACTCAGTAGACCAATCTCTTATTGCAAAGGACGTATCATATACCATCAAAATTACTTGTTGCATGATATTCAATGGAGGTCGTGAAACATCTTGAGTGGAGGGAGGTGGAGGTGGTGGGGATTCCTCAGCTAGATTAGAAACAAGGTTCTTTGGCCACAGGATGAAAGAGTTAATGACATCGCCCATAACCATGAAGTCATCAACAGGGATAGGTAGAGGTGCATCTACAACGATTACCTCTTCAACTGCCACTCTGACTTGATCATCCTTTATTTCTTGGTGGTGGACAGTTGATCCCAAGTTGTGCACGCTCTCTTGTGCAACCAATCATCTCAGAGGATCCTCTACAAACAAGTCACAAGGCTCACCAATTTCTTTTCCAGGACCCTTTGATGACTGACCAATGCAACTCCCTTTAGTGCTCTGCTTAAGGTTTAGGGAATGAGTCTGGGGAGTACTGGTATCTGCTTGTCTTGTGCTCGTTATAATCATCCATTCCTCCTTCATCTTGCTGAACCTTTCTTCAAATCGTGCATCAAATGCTGCTAAAGTAATCAATTTCTATCATATGGCTAGAGAAAAGAATCGATTCACTGATGCTTTAGCTATTTTAGCAGCTATGATCCAACTTGATTGTGGGGTCCAAGTTCAGCCAATACACATTGAGACTAGAAGATCGCCAGCATTTTTCTTCATTATTGGAAGAGAGCACGATGAGTAACCTTGGTACCATAGTATTAAGATGTATATGGAACATGATACTTACCCTCCAGATGCAACACACAATGAAAAGAAAACCATCTAATGGATGGCCATGAGCTTTTTTATTAGTAAAAATGTGATGTACAAGGGGAGCTTTGATGGGACATTGCTTCACTGTGTAGACATGAGGGCGGCACACAAGATTATGGCAGAGATCCATGAAGGCATATGTGGTACACATACAAATGGCCACTCATTAACTAAACAAGCTCAAAGGTCTGGTTACTACTAGAAAACTATAGAAAAGGATTGTATCAATTATGTTAGAAAGTGTCATAAGTGCCAAATATACGCTAACAAAGCTAATGCTCCTCTGACTCTATTGCATAGTCTTGTATCTCCATGGCCCTTTTCCATGTGGGAAATTGATGTCATCGGGCCGATTAACCCAAAAGCTTCGAATAGTCATCGTTTCATCCTCGTTGCTATTGACTACTTTACTAAGTGGATGAAAGCCTATTCCTTTACTAGTATTACTCAATGGGCCTTTACCAAATTCTTAAAGGCCAATATCATATATAGATATGGGTTACCGGAGAGGATCATAACTGACAATGCACAAAACCTCAACAAGGTAGTAGTTAAAGAATTATGCTATCAGTTCAAAATCAAACATCATAATTCTGTACCATATAGGCCATAGATGAATGGTGCAGTTGAGTCATCCAATAAAAACATTAAGAAGATTATCGGCAAAATGACAGTGACCTAGAAGGACTGGCATGAAATACTTCCATATACATTACACGGATACCGTACCACAATGCATACTTCAACTGGGGCAACCCCTTACTTTTTAGTTTATGGCATGGAGGTTGTTACTCCAATTGAAGTGGAAATACCATCCCTGAGAATCTTGGCTAAATCAAACCTAGATGAAAGTGAACGGATACGCTCTCGGTTGGAACAATTAAATATGATTGAAGAAAAGAGACTCGTAACAATATGTCATGGCTAATTATATCAGTCACGAGTGGCAAGGGCCTTTAATAAGAAACTGTGACCCAGGGGATTTAAAGTAGGAGACCTAGTCCTTAAGAAGATCCTGCCAAATCAAGAAGATAATAGAGGTAAATAGGCTCCGAATTATGAAGGCCTATATGTTGTTAAGCAAGCTTTCTCTAGAGGGGTATTGCTATTGACAAACATGAATGGCCAAGATTTACCAAGACCAATCAATTCAGATGCTGTAAAGAAATACTATGTGTAAATAAAAAGCTCACTAAGTTGAAAACCCGAAAGGGCGGCCTAAACAAAAGTTAGAGCAAAAAA